>CM057819.1:82096829-82441829 GCA_030067965.1 Latrodectus elegans
AGTCCTTAAATTGCAACATTTAGCGACATTACGTTTTTTTGGAATTTATCAACATAATACTTAAATACTCATTACAGAAATTTTTTTTATTATTATTATAACAAAATATGCGTGTAATATTTTAATATTAATTTATAAATCTGAAATTATGAAATCGAAATCATAATTATTTAGCAAATTAGTACTTTTAACTAATATGTTAATATTATTTGTCACATTTAAAAAATGTTAATCTTTCTAAAGAATTATGGAGAGAAAGTTTTGCTCTTTAAGGTGTAAAGATTTTTAACATATAAAAACATTTTCACTTTTCACATGTTACTTTAAAATGTTAAAATATTTCAAGCCCATGTTGTATTATTTTTCTGAGTATTAATACTTTAGCTTTCATTTGGATTAAACTATATATCGTTCACATATATATATATATATAATTTGAAGAATGTTTTACTCAAATCCATTTACATCAAAGGAAAATTAAATGTAAATTTAATAAAATAATCTTCACCATCATGAAATTAAGATTCAAGGTATAGAATAAACATAATACGAAATACAAATTAAGACGATGAAGACTATTAGGATACAAACATTCCAGATATTCAGGAAAAATGATTAAAAGTGTCCATGATTTCCAAAGGTTATGTTTGTTATTCTAAAATATATTTCTCTGCTCAGAAATTTTATCGCTATTGATGTCTTTTATTTCTGTCTTTTCCTTTAATTAAATATCATAGTGTGTCTAAAATCGTTAATTCTTCTTATTGTTACAATTTTTACATAAGTTTTTCCTTTTTAATTCAGATGCACCAAGGCAAAGAAGAAGGCCTGGAACCAAATTTGCTTCTCCGCCTCCAAGCTTATCTAGGTTTATCAGCTGTAATTGGGAGTATTGCGTTTGGTTTTATTGTGGTCAAAAACAGCATGCAGTGTCTGATAGCCAGGCAATATCTTACTCAAGCATCAGTATTCATGTTAGCTGGGTCGATTCTGGCATTCGCTTCTCTGCAAGAGTACAGCGGATATGTCCTCTTCGTCATAGTGTACGGATTCTTCTACGGGGGATATCAGTATTCTCTGAAGACTTTCACATTCGAAAAAGTCCGAGCCAGAAATTTCTCCCGTGCTTGGGGTTTCATTCAGTGCAGCCAGGCTGTGCCCATGCTCATTGGAATCCCACTAACAGGTCAGTTCAATGAATAGGCGATAAATAGACATGAAATTAGATTTTGAATTTCTTTGAAAAATGACATTTGGTAAAATTATATAAATTTAATCAGCGAAGTTTGCAGTATAATCCAGAATGTTAAGTTCTGAATTCTTTTGGCGATGAAGAAATGTTGCTATGATGACGTATTGTGACGTGAGCGATGGCTTAAATACTACGATTGCTGAAATCGAATTTTCTGCATACTTCTTATAAGTGGCCATATCTATGACGTAATAGAAACCAGGTTCCCATATACATAAACACATCCGCCAAAAAAATCACTAGTCTTGGAATTTGACATCCTGGATTACACGGAATCTGCGCCATCTAATAATGGATTAAAAAGGGAAATGAAACGATTTTAGAATACATTTTCTAATATTCAAAAACTATAATAGTATATTAGAACAGTTATAATATATCATAAACAGCCAAATTTATATTTTAATTCTGCATTACAGGATTTTCGTTGGAAATCGAGGGAGAACTGGACAGTTCTCCCTTTATAAGTTTCTTAAAATTAATTTGCAATTAATAATAAATTAAAAGTAATCAGTAATAATTGAAGATAAGTTGAAAATCATTTTAGATATGGAAACCCAGAAAAAATAAAATCATATGATGCTGTGAAACAAATAAAGCAATAAACTGAATAAAGTTCATATTTATCAATTTATTAATCAATAAAAATTGCTCTTCGTTTCTGATTTCTTAACAAGTGTTTAATCTTAACTTACAAATTAACATTCATTTCTTATTATAATGGATTTGCTTATGTATATAAATAATGATATATATAAAAAAAATCAAGGCATAGATACCGTAAATCCGCCAAAAAATCAACAAACTCAGAATTTGGAGTTCTGGATTATAAGGCATCTGTGCAAAAATGAAGAACAACATATAGGTTTAAAAGCAATAATAATTTTTTTTAAATGTATTTACGTGTGAAGCAATAGAGATAAATCTGAAAATCTAAATACCTTTTGATTTAAATACTTATTCCATATTTTGGCACAAATGCTGTAAAATCCATGATTCCAAATTCTGAGATTAGAGATTTTTTGGCTGATTTTCTTATGTATCTGGCAACCTCATTTTTATTACGTCATACATATGGGTATCTATAAGAATTATGCAGAAAATTCTATTTTGGTAACCCTAGAATTTACGTCATCGCGCTCGTCACGATACGTCATCTTAGCAACATTTTTTCATCGCCAAAAAAAATTCAGAATGAGGAATCATGGATTATACGGCACCTGTGCCCAAATTTTTTTTTACATTAAAGTAATACCGTAATATTATGTAAAAGTGAAACATACTGCTAAAACTCTGAAAAAGTATTTTTTAGATAATTTAAGAACTTTATTCGCAATAATATAACTAATTTCCCAAAAATAATCTAAAAATAGTATTCACTAAACTTTATTTAAGTACTAGAGTAAAAGCCCACTGTTGCTAAGCAACCTAAGTGATAAGAATGATCGAGACAGGCATTGAGGTCACACACACAACCTTAATTAAAGCAAATAATTCTCTTATTCAAATGATTTGCCGAATTGATTGTATAATAATTAACAATGCTTAGCCATAAAATAATTTTATTCTTAAATTTAATTAATCATTCTGCTGTTTACAAACTATTAAGATAAAAAAAATTTCAATTTAAACTAAAGGAATTCGATATCCAAGTTTCTTGAATTAATGTTGATTGTGATTTGTAAGAATTTTTAAATGAATAAATATGAAGTTAGACAATTTTGTTATCAATAATCTGAATATTTTGATGTGCTTCACACACACATGCAATTTCATAATTTTTTCATGTATCTAAATTTTTTGACATGAAATAAATTTAATAAAATTTAAATCAAAATAAATATAAATGAAATGGATTAAAAGAATCTTTAAATGTCAAATATTCTAAAAACTGCTTCAAAAAAGGATATTATTATAACATATAAATTATTTACATTGTATAATTGATGTTTTCTTTCTTTCAAAAAGATTTATATATAAATTTAAATTGAAGACTATGTTATCAATATTTGCCTCGTTGAAATTACTCCATCTATTAAATTGTTAAAATTAAATTTCAGTTTGAAATTAAATACAAATCTGTTTAAACTTCTAAGCATATTTATTAAATAAATTAACAATAACAATATAAATGCAAGCACATGAATTAGTGCAAGACGGACTTTTGAATTCAGGATGATTTTAATTTACTTATAAATGAAGATGCTGTAAGACATTAACGAAATGAGATAATTCTGCTATTTTAATATTTATACAGAATAACACTTTATAATAAAGATTTGAATAAAAAACTAAAAACTCTTATTTAAAAAATAATCTTTCTTAGTTTTTAAATACATTGAAATTGAGAATTGAAAACAAAATTTGATGTACTTTGTTAAAATCAATTTTAAAATATTTATTTAAAAATATTAATTTTTTTCGATGTTGAATATAATACTATCTATAAGTATATAATGTTTTTTGTTATTAAATGGAAAATAAAATTTTTGAACTATTTGTTATTGTTAAAACAAAGGAAATATTATTCTAATTTGAAAAGAAACTGAAACTGCAAAATTTATCTACATTTTATCGCAGTTTATTGCATTATTAATAATTAATCATATAGATCGCCATAGTATATATATATATATGTATATAATCAAATATTTCCAGTTCTATGTCAACTACCAAATAGGATATTATTAAATTATAAACTAATCTTAAGAGTTTTGTGTGTTTTATTCACAAACTTAAGTAGATAAGCTTAGTCGCTCATTAAAAAATTTTAAAAATTTATAAACTAAAAGATTAAAGTTAACTTTACATGAAATTTCATTAAGATACGTTATATAGAAATATAAATTTCATAAATAAATGCCACATATCAAAAGAAGTGTAAGAATTAACAAAAGAATTTGTTAAAATTATGTACACTTCTTAAAAATATTTTTATAAAAGTTGTCAAAATATTCAGTAATTATCATTGTTATACTATCTATTTCCTTCTTAATTTTCTCAAAAATTTAGGTTTCGTGGCTTAATAAAATTTGCAATTGAGAGGTAAATATTCCTTTCTTTTGAAAACGCAGCAATTATGTAAATTTAAATAGATCTTTACAATTTAAAGTTTCAAAAAATAAATTTTGTCACTTGCAATAAATGTATTAATGAGATTAAGGTAATATAAATATAATTACAGAGATTTAAAAATAATTTTTTTAATTAAGGAATCAATTTATTTCTTTTGTAGGAAATCCAGCATCATAAATTACTTCCGAAATAATAGAAAATTCATCCAAAACTATAGTAATATTATTAAAATAATAAAGTATTATTTCTAAGCAAGTATGCATTAAATAATCCCATTTGCAAGACCACAGTTATTATATATATATATAAAATACAGAAATATTATAAAAAGGTTATTTCCTTACTTATGTAATTTTAAACTTGTTGTTTAAACTTGTTGTAATTTTAAAGTAGAGCTCTAATACAAACCTTGTTTAAATTTCCAATTTAGCCATTCAAATATTTATACGTAATAAATATACAGGTACACTAATGTCTCTTCTTTGCTTTTCATTCACAATGAGTTTATGGTGTAAATAATTTTTACTCATAAAATAATTTTGCGGTTTTGTCTTATCTTCATACCTTTGCAATGTATTTTCTGCAAATTGCAAATGAATTTATTAATATGTTTCATTACTATGAAAACTTCTGAAATATTATACATACATACATACACACACACACACACATATATATATATATATATATATATATATATATATATATATATAATATATATATATATAATGTATATATATATATATATAAAATATATATATAATATATATATAATATATATATATAATAATATAATATATATATAATAATAAAAATATATATATATATATATAATATAATATATATATATATATATATATAATATATATATATATATATATATATATATATATATATATATATATATATATATATATATATATATATATATATATATATATATATATATATATATATATATATATATATATATATATATATATATATATATATATATATATATATATATATATATATATATATATATATATATATATATATATATATTGTCAATATACATATATACATATAATGAAAGATATTCAAATTATGAATTTTACAGCAATCATGAAATATATATTTCCCTTAAGAGATATGTTATATTAATCTTATTATTTGAAACTGTGAATATCAGTTCAATGCTCTCCCGAATTTCATTATATAAATCAGGAAATGCTATTATAAATTGATAAGAAATATAGAGTTTGTATATTGCATAACTATTAAATAAATTATATATATACATTTATATATATATATATATATATATATATATATATATATATATATATATATATATACATTTATATATATATATATATATATATACTTGTTCATTTTAGAATAAATCATAACATTAATTTAAATCATTATATTTATAATGATTTAAATTAATGTTATGACTGCACTTTCATATAATTTGGAATGTATGCGTAAGTCAATAATTAATCATAGAAATACTAATCATAATACAAATAAAATCTATATAATAGGATTATAAAAAAAATTAACTGATTTATTAAATTAAGTGTCATGTGATTCACATGAAAAGAGATAAATATTAAAAATGTTTGCTGTAAAAATATTTTTTTACAGCAATCAATTTATAGGAATCATTTCTGTACAATATAATATTCCTCTCTGTAACTGTTTCTATTTTTATGTGTGTGAATATACTTTCAATTTCTTAATATTAACAAGTCTATAAACATAACTATTACTAAGACAGTTTTGAAAAAAATTAATGGAAACGTTTTTATATGACAATCATTAATAAAATTATAATATGATAAAAAAAATAAAACTTTAAAAATGCTTAAAAGAATTTGTGAAAAGATTTATAAATTTTTATTTAATGTAATGTTTCATCTCATATTTAAAAATTATATTTAAAAATTTTATCTGTGTATTCTATCCATATCTATTTAACATTTTTATATAGTTATAATATATATGAATGAAATGTTTCCCGGTAATTTTCATTGTATATCTATAAAAAATATTATAGTTAAAGTACAGTCATTAATTAAATAGGAAACATGTCAAAATAAAACAAATTATATATAACACCCCAAATAAATTAAACCGTTTCTTTTTTTATATTTTAGTATAGAATTTTTCGAAAATTAAAATTCATTGCCATTTATTATTATATCTAAGATAAGGGTACATTAGAATTTTGAATAACAACGAAAAGAATCCCATGGCTTAATATATCTTTTCCTCCCTTACTTTAGCATGAAACAAAAATTGAGAATATTCTTTCATAATTGCATGTCATCTGCTGAAGCCATGATCGTAGAAAGCAATAGCAATAAGGTAATGTGATTGGTGGAGAGACACCACTCCAAAGAAAACTTCTGGGTATCTGAGAACTTGTCGTCTGCTTTTCATCCCAGGGGGAATTCCATCTCAAAATGGTTCTACTAATCGATCTACTTCGCTTCAAGAAAGAACGTTTATACATGAAGTTTTCCAGAGTCGAAGAAAGATTAATTCTGTTCCACATTATTCAGTTACGGATGTTGACTTCTTTCATTTCCTTTTTTTTTTTTTTTTTTTTTTTACTTTCATTTCATCTCTGAAGGGAAGATTAAGCGCATTTTTATTTCATGTATACAATTGTTATCTTACTTTTTCAAAAGTTCGATTGAAAATGAAGAAAATAAAGTTTATGTTGCGAATTTTAACAAAGAAGTTTTATTTAATACATTCCGTATTAGAGGTGAATTTTTCAGTTAAAGAAAAATTACCTAAACCACAATCTGAAGGTAAAATTATACAGTTTTATTTAAAAGTGTATCTTTCAGAAATCATATAATGTATCGTAAGAAATAATATATAATAGACTTATTCAACGGGAATTCAAAGGTATTTGTAGGTGAAGATATTTATAATCAATTTCAAGCAGCAGATTTGATTCTTATAAATTCATTTCTACAAATTATTTAAATATATGTTTGCATAAAATGGGAAAAAACAAATATAAGCCTTCAAAACGTGCTTTATTTATAAATTTATGTGCGTATTTTAAGCTAAAACGAAGGATTAATTATTTTTCTATTGATATATTCTTAACACTATTGATATAACAATAACCATCCCAAATGAAACAATTCATGTTATCTAATTTGGAATAGTTAAATAAGAGTTTATCATGGACAAACGTTCTTTAAGAACTATTTTTAAGAAGAAAATGAAAAGTTTCCAAAAAAATATCCAAAGAATACAAATGAATTTTAGTGAAAAACTATTTTCGAGCACATTACAGAATACAAAAAATAATATTCATACGACTAATGGCATGTAAAGTAATAGAATTTTTTATTTGCATACATAGACTTCTTGATTTAATTTCGATTGGGGTTTTTACTATATATAAAATTTTTTTCTAAGCAAACTGCAAAATTGTTTTTGAACTTCTTAGGTTCAGATATTATTACTATTTAACTCATTATTATTAGAAAGTTAACGTTATAGATCTAAAGAATTTTTCAGAATAATCCCTTGTATTTAATTATGTTCTGGTTTAAAAAAATGGAAGAAAAAAATATAGTCAGGATGTTTAAAATATAAAGTATGTCAATATAGAAATTTTAATTTTATTTCTTACAACTGATTATTTAATTTTTGCCCCAAATCCACATGGAAAATTCAGAGACAAAAAGAAGAATCTTTTAGCTTCGCTACACATTTGAATTTTCGACAAGTAAATAATATCCATTACATCACATATCCACAAAAATATTAAATATTCTAATTGTTTTGAGCGTTTGTTGATTTTCCCAAGCCGATGGTGTGACTCAGTAACCTTTTATAAGGATTTCTTATTAGATCATCACAAGAGTTAAACTATCAGTGGTTAGCCAACTGTATTGTAAAATTAAAAACATCAAAATCACATCCAGTTGGTTGAGAGTGCTCGATAAAAATTAAGTTCATTTAGTTGTCTTACAACTAAAATTTTACACCGCTTTCCTATTGGGAAGAAAACACAATACTTGAAATAATGTGTATAACGCTTAAAATTTTTCTCTGTGTATTGGGCATCCAGGCTAAAGTATTTCACCTTCTTTTCATTTATTTCCTGTAATACCAAATTGTAGGAAAAATAAAATTAATTTTAAATAATTAATAATAAAACTCTTTATGTCCATTGTTTGCGTTTTCTTAACTATCTTCACTACTTTGTTGTTACTACTGAATTGCTTTGTTGATTCTAGTAATGAGAGTTAATCAGAACTTTTCCTATTTATCATTCTTTAAATATCCTATAGGAATAAATAAAATTGATAGGTATTAGAAATTTTTTTTAGTTTATTTCTGGAAGGTTATATATAAGAATATGTCACATATATTCCGAAAAGAAACTAGAAAAATTAGAAGCATTAAATGAATTTCAATAATTTCCTTTCTAAAATACCTAATGTGTTCATAAATTGTCTTTAGAGCATTATTTGTAGAGTTCAGAGTTTTTTCATCTACTGTCAGTTGTATTTTTTAAAATTTCGGTGTGAGAAAATGGACAATGAATGCAGTATAATTTGTAAAATAGAAACTCTCTTTTAAATTTCAAATCTAATCTGAACTTTTAAGTCTCGTTCTTTTATTTTAAAATTTTAAACTATTTTTTCAAAATATGACTTGTATATTTTATTTCATTTAGCCAGGAAAATCATTTGATTGCTAAATTTCAATTTTATATCTGGGTTACTTGATTTCCTTAAAAACAAAACTACACATGTTTCTCATTAATTCCATTTTCGCCAAACTGAAGAAAGTACTTATAAAAGAAACACATACAAGCCTTATTTAAATTTGACATTTTTCTCTCTGTCCCAATTTATTTTTAAATTAGAAAAAGTGTTTATTGATTTAACATGATTATAATAAATATATTTCAATTGTCTAGAAATTTATGTAAAGACTTTTCTCAAATTATTCGTCGTGAATCTATACTTTATGAAAAACACACACTTTTATATATATATATATATATAAAACATCAATACACATATGACACTTTATAAAGCTAAAAATCTCGAATCTCATTCGGGTTTTATTATATCATTGAAAAAAAAAATCTTGATCTCGCCTAAGGTACTATTTTTTTTAGCATTTTGCATGCAAAAAAGTAATTAGCAAGTAATTTCTTTCTTTATGAAATTCTTCTACCGATCAAACAATTTATGAAACTAGGAAATTTTTTTTCTCAAAATGTGTTTTTTTTGATATATTTCTATTTTTTGTCTTCCAAAGCAAAAGTTTTTAAATGAAATAAAACTTTAAAAATATATTATCTGAAATCAATGTAATTTTTTAGAGCCATAAGCAAAGATTAAATATTTAACATTGAATTAATATATATATATATATATATATATATATATATATATATAAATATATATATATATATATATATATATATATATATATATATAAGTATATTCTTATATTATATCCCTTATAAAATATGTCAAACAAGAAATTTTTTTATGTTGGATAAAATATTCTTCAATTGGGTTTTTATATGCCGGTTTTTGAAAATAAAAGGGAAAGTCATGTAAATATAATTATACTATTTGCAAATACAACTATAAACTATTCTTCAAAAGTGCTATTAAGGTAAAATAAGCAAAAAAATTATTATCATTAAATTATTAAGTTCATCTGGAATAAAAAAAATGAAACTAATATTTAAATTCTGAAGTTTTAAATATTTTAAAAAATCCAGAAATTAAATGCTGTAGATTATTACATAGCTTAAATTAGATTTTTGAAAATTCATTTATAATTTACATAAAGTATTTTCTGAATATTTTATAATAATGCCTAAAAAATGTCTTTGCTCCTAAAGTAATTTACATTAAAAGAAATATATATATTTAAAGCATAATGCATTTTTACTTTAACATTTTATTGGTTAAAATTGCTTTTATTTCAAGCCTTTTATTTATTAAAAAGGGGTATATTCCTAAAGCTGTTAATAAAATAGAATTATTTGACTTTGTCTTTCTGTGCAATATATTATTAAATTAATTACGTATTTCCTTATATTTTGTCAAATTTTTCGTATCAACGAATTATTTATTGATAATGGTGCTCTCCTTATATATATATTTGTAAACTAATTTTGCTAATTCATTACAGGCTATTTCAACCAGACTAATGAAAGCAAAGTAGGATTTTATTTCGCCGTCATTTGCATATTTGTTGGAGGTCTTTTGTTATTTTTCATAGATGTTCACAAACGCAATGTTAAACGTCAGAAGAGTAACGCCATGAGCTCGAGTTATGAACCTAATGAGAGTGAATGTGCCGAAAGAAGAGCTTATTTAAATAGGCGTATGACTCTGCAAGAATTGGAATTGGCAAACGCCAGATTACTCGCCAAACATAAGATTGCCACAGAAATGCTTCATCGCCAAGAGCTGACCTGCATCTCAGAAGAAGTCGTAGTGGAAAATATTTTCGATGATTATATCGACGATTGCATTACATCTTGCAATAAAGAAGAAAAGTATCTGATGTTGAGCGAATTCGAAAATAATTTAATTAACACACAAGAATCGTCAAGTGTCAGTCAGGAAGTTCGAAAGCTGGCTCAAGAGAGAAAAATATCTACTGCACATCCGCAACTGGAACACTGTCCAAACTGCTTAGGAGTGGTACCGATAGATGGCAGCATTGACTGTCAATATAGAAGAGATGTTGAGCCTTGTGATCGGCCCCAAAAAACCCATGTCTCACGATCGTCTGCTAAAAAACAAACTCCCTCCAAACGAAAAGCTAAAGCGAATTCGATACAAAGTGATATAATTGATGAAGTAACATCTTCTTTATAACAACACAAACTTCTCCAACCATCGTTAGAATTTCTAGAATTCGTTAGCAGATGGCGACACCATTCATTAATAGAAATGAAAGTTTTTAAAAATAACGAATCATTTTTACAATTTATAAAAAACAGCAATGTGTGTCGCCTGTATTATTATATAATGAAATTTTCACATTCTTTTTAAACGTCATTTTAAAAATTCGCGAGAAAGATTTGCATCATTATATTTCATTTAGTAGATATTTAGGAAAGAAAGCATCTTGTATATTTTAATTTATTTGACAATGAATGTTATTTATTAATAATAATTTATCAATATTTGTGTGTTGATTTTTTATCAACGTTAAAACATTCACATAAAAATACACAAGCTATTTTGTAATAAATTTTTATTTTCAAGGTGACAATTTTTCAATTAGTTTCTTAAAACACTTAAAATATTAATAAATCAAATTTATCGTACAACTTAATTGAAATAATAAAAGATCCAAAAATTAACATTATCAAGAGCTTATTTAAAACTGCAGAGGAAGACTATTGATTTAAGAAAAGCACTTTAGAATCCCAAACTATAGTTTACTGTCTGCTGACAGCTCTGAAAAGAAACTTTTATTTTTAAAACTATTTATATGAGATTAAAAAGAAACGAATTAGTTTTATTGCATTAACAATATTTTGTGTGGAAAAAACGCATTTTTGAAAACTATTTCACTTATTTAGATCCATACTACTGGGATACTACATCAATTATTTTTTTATAAGTAAGGAAATTGTTAATTCCGTTGAAAAGACACATTTACTTTAAATATCGTTACAACATTATACATACCGTTATAATTTTTCAAAGTATTTTAATTTGTTAGTATAATATATTTATAATATATATATTATACTGATAATTTTTTCAATTTTATGTAAGGTTAATAAAATGAACTACTTAAAATAAATAATTAAAAGGAAATATAAATCAACCAAACAACCAAGAAATGTAAAAATCTTATTTATTTTAGTGTTCTTTAGTGTATTTATTTTAGTGTATTTTAAGCTGAAAATACAATTTTAAAACAATTTCACTTATTAAGATCTCAGAGTAGAAAATTTTCTCATTTCCAAAAAAGTCACAAACATTTTTTTTATTTATTTTTGCAAAATGAGAAAATTGTCGATTTTTGTGTGAAAGGAATGCAAATTAATTTTGTTCATTACTAGAACAAAAAAAAAATTTAATTTTTAAAAATATTTGTAAGTATCCCATAACATTTTCTAATTCTATTAAGCAAAATAATTTTATATAAACGCAACTTATTATAATAAAATATATTTATTTTAACTATATATTTTAATATGCATTATTACTAATCTTGTTTAAAAAATTTTTTTTTCTTATTTCATTTAAAAGAAAATTTTAAAAATATTATGTATTTCTTTCTGAAATCCATCGAATATATAAAGATTCACACTATTACAAAACTAAAAGTTTCAAAGTAACTAACATAATTTAACTGTAAATATTGAAAAAAGAATAAACCATCTAATTTTAAATGAATTCATTTTTATAGCCACTCTTCCTTTTGTAGAGTTGTTGATCAAAGAATTATTTTAATTATAAACGTAAAATAATTGGCTACAATATTAAAGTTTTAATTTTCAATATTTTTCAAAAATGTAAAAAATTGAAATTTTTAAAAAGAAATTTATTAATACGGTAAATATTAAAGATTTTTAGCATAAATATATACAATAATTATTGTTTGTATAGCAATAACTTAAGCTATGTAACTACTGTTAAAAATTTATCTAATGCTTATAAATTTGAAATTTCAATTCTTAATTTCCTTAATTTGAATTTCAATTTCCTTAATTTGAATTCTGTATAATGTACATTAGAAAATTTTAAGAATGTTTTCAAATTAATAGAGTAGTATATGATTTTTCACGTAATTACTACAGCATTAAATATGTTTCTCAAAAATGAATACGACAAAATCCAAAACACAAAATTTGAAGAAATCAATTTTTAAAAACAATCTTTTTAAAATTTTTGATTAATTAATTCGATCAAATAAACATATATAAGATATTTTTTATGAGGGTTGGCTTTGGAAAAACTAAAATATTTAAGAACTGAGAAAATTATTGTTTATTCTAATAAAATTAATAGAACTGACAAAATGAACTTATCCGGTTTTGATTCTGGGTTAATGAAATATTGAATCACGATATATGAAAGATTATGCTAAAGTTCATTTTTTGAAAAAATTGACTAGATAACTTTTAAGAAGTTATCTATTAAGATTATATATATATTTAAGTTAGTTAAATTTAACTTTTGATACAGGTTTATGTAAATTAGTATTTATTTTGATAAAAACTATTCGGATTATTATCATTATTATTAATCCTAAGGTTTTCCTCATAAAAATATGCATCACTCTATCCGTATGCCCTAATTTGAATGTTTTTCACCTACTTTTTTGCAAAATAATTTAGAAATTATTACTCACTTATACTTAGTTTCAAATGCTTTTCTTTCAATCAGTTGTAATAATTTGGAAATTTTTAAATTTATTTATGAAGCACAATAATTATAATTACAGATAATTATACTTTTTATAGATTTTTTATTAAAACAATTGAATTGATGCTTAACTATCTATTCCACATTTTAAGCAAAAATAATGACAGTCATATAATTCTGTAAATTTTATAAAATTTGATTCTACAAATTAAAAAATTGAAATTTCAATAATTTTGTAACTATAAATTGTTACATAATTAGAATTTTTATTCTGATTTTTATATTAAATTAAGAAAAAATTATTAAAGAAAAATCACAAATAAAATCAAAATATTTGATATTTGTTAAGACGTCCGGCTACTAGGTTCCTTTTCCATCTTTTCAGCATAAGTAATGGCACTTTGTAAGGTGGGGCCTCCAGTCAGTGTGCGCTATCGTGAACCTCTAGAGTAAGTGAAGCTTCATAATTTAGAAGTAGGGATCAATTGGAAGAGCCTGAGCCTACCACCCTAGATGTATCATTTCACATGGAAGACATTGCCACCACAACAGTTTTACGTTACAAAGCCACCAATTATAAGCATGATGGTTCAATCAGAATTCTAACTCACGACTTTCTAATAATAAGAAAGAAAGCCATAACCAACTAGGCCAATAGGAATCGTAAAAATAAAATTTTAATTATGGATTTTAATAAACATAAGGAAATAGGGTAATTAATATTCTACTAAAATTGGATAGTAATAAATAAATAATAAATATGTTAATTTAAAACACTTTTATCAAAAAATAAACTAAAAAAATAAACACTTATTTTATAAGGTTTACCACAGTAAGTTAAATAAACTAATATTAACGCGTATTAAAGTTTTTTTTTATTTTCTTAAAAACTCTATCATTAATAGAATAAATGAAAATATCATTTACCGATTTTAGATTGAAAATTTGTACACAATGAAAAAAAATCAAAATTTTTCGCACCTTCCTATAAATAAAAATCATGTATAAAAATACATAAAATTCAGATAAAATATAGTTTGGCTTCATCAAACTTTCTTGTACTATAAAAATATTTTTAAAATACAGACGAATAATTACTATGCTATTGAATAATAGACTACAATTAGGGAGAAATTGCGATGTTCTAAGCAGAACCTGACGCATGCGTAGAAAAGATTTAAAGAATCCGAGCAGAAAGTGATCTATGTGTGTGTCTTAAATTAAGCAAATAATATTCTTGGGTTCACGATATCCTAGTAGCAAGACGGCACATTTTAGAGCAATGTGTATTAGAATTGTCCCAGGCGTCGAGGTCACAGCAAATTATAAAAAAAATAATAAATTAGTTATCTGTGGTTAAGGCATTTTACTCTACACATGCATTGTTTCAGATAAAGTTTATTAGTTTGCTTATAACTTAATTTAGAAAAAATTAATTTACATACATTTATAACAGATGGTAGTAACTAGCGCGTATCGATTTAAATGTAAACAAAATAGTAATAGTAATACCAAACTTGTTCTGAAAAGAGTAACAACTTTTAAAAATGCTGAATTTTTTTCATTTTTTCTAACGTAAAATAATGATTTTACGTTAGAAAAAATTACTTAATATTACTGTTAAATGTTATTAAAAAGTATTCAAGAAATTATACGTAGCTATGATTATCTGTAAATTTAAAATAACAAGAAATTATTTGTAAATTACTGAAACAAAAGTAAAATTCTTTATAAACTGTTGGTATAATTTATAATGATATATAAAAAATAGAACTGTTATTTAACAAGTATAAAATTCCTATTTATGTCTGCAATTATATTTTGGAACTCATGTCCCAGACATAAAATGGTGGCTGAGTTTAGGCTCGCCACCGGTCATGGCTGCTTTCTTAAATACTTGTAGCATCTTCGCATAGTTCCAAGTCCTATCTGCAACCTCTGTAATCTGGGACGGGACATGGATCGTGACCATCTACTCCATTGTAAAGGGTTATTAAAACGCTCAATTGTAGACCGCAACTGGGAGGCCAGGGGGCTTTTAGATACATAGACTATTGTTATAGCTGTTTTACTTTTCATTTTTCTTGTTATTTGTATTTTTGCTGTAATTGTCTTTTTATCTGTGCCATTGGAAATAAAAAAAATATTTTGGAACTCGAAGCCATAAAAAATAGTTTTACACAATGAAAAAATATACTTAAGGGAAAAGAACTTAAATTTTAGATAAGATAAGGTAAAATGATTAATTGTACGTTTATAAATTATATACATAAGATCTAAATTCATCAATCTAAACTTGTATGGGCTTAATTTAACCTACTGGTAGGGCAGTGTTCTTCAAAGCGATAAGTCAACAGATTTCCAGCTAGTGTTGAACAATGGCAGATGGATGGATGTTTTAAATTCTTGCATGTACGTTCGTCACATTGGGGGCATAGAAGCAAAGATAATTTATGACCCATGAGCATTAAAATAGCCTCAAATAGTTTGGTTGTTTATTATGGGATGTCAAAATATAGTTTTTCACAGCGTCTACAATTTGGAGTATCTCAAATAATTTTGATATTTAGTATAGCAGCTCAAATCTAAAATATTAAGCATGGTCTCTAGCATCATTTTAAATAATACATCAAGGGAGATCTTAATAACGTTCACAGCAATGGCAGGAAAATAGGCATACTGATATCTGGATGGAATTGATTACATGCATTGAGGAGCAACTTTTGACAATCAGCATGCCATTGTTTGGGCTGGTGAACTTATTGTCTAAAGGAACGTCTATATTTATAGTTCAAGGTAATGTATCTCAGAGAATTCCTCATACATCTAATGGCATTGCAAACATCAGTGATATGTGTAGGTAAAGTCTAAACGCAGTTTTAACGCATTCAAGGACAATAAGTGATTCTTTACCATCTTGAGAATGAGGTTTCTTTCATCTTGGAAACAGTATCTTGCATCCTTTATTCGACATAGCATAGTTGACAACTGAAAATCTTATGTCATTAGTTGGACAATTGGGTCCCTGTCACGTGTTTTATTTCTTACTAGGAAGACTTTGATAGATTGTGAGCTAAATTTATGTGTCTTATAAATATAAGACAAATAAAATCCGAAACACCCATTTTAACAAATGCCTTTGTACAGAAAATAGAAACCAATATAAAATAGCCAATTCTCCATATTTAATTGAGGACAAAGAGTGATATCGGAATGTTCTCTTTCAAAGACATGAATACTCGGTTCGGTGGAAAACCTTGGTTTGGATAAATTCACATTTGGAGATACAACCTGCCGATAAAATTCAATTTCTGGTAACCCTCTCTTAGTAGAGCTTTTGTGTAACGGCCATCTTGTTAGTCACATATTGGCTTCAAAAGAATCGTCAGGGGTACCTGATAATAGACTTTTACCTAATCCTGTTACCACAGTATTCTATAATTGATAAAGTAAAAAAATGAAGATTGTAAAAATGGAGATGAAGATTTTTAACTTTCCTAAAACAAATTTGTTCTTGTGTTTATGGAAAACCAGAACAGTTCGTAATTGATTTATACTATTCTCATTATATTGTTAACCAATGTTGATATCAAGTTTGAAGTATACAAATAAACATCCTAAGTTCATTAATATATTTTTGTATTTTTACTATTAATTACTCTGTATATTCTATTGCCCTATTAATTGTGTAATACAAACATGCAATCGGTGTATCCATCATCAAAAATAAGTCTTCATGTTTGTAAGGGATATTTCAAGTAAATATTATCTTATCTATGTTTGTGAGGAAATTTCCCTCACAAACATGCAATGATGATGAACTTATGAAGTAAAATACAACATTAAGAAACGAGAATTAGTATTCAATTAGTGTTTTTGATTATTTCATAGGTAAGCTAAGTAGTTTTTAAATGAATAAAATAAAGTATTGAAATAAATGTAATAGGCAAATGTAACATTTAATAAATGGAAATTTTATTTCATAATTTAATTAAATAATCAGTTGTATGTAAACAATGAAGAAGTAAATAATAATTTTCTGATTTAAGTACACAAATCAATTTCTTTTACACTTAATGCAAAATCTGGATTTATACTCTTTTAGGGAAAATTACCGATTTTTTATAATTTAATAGGAAGTATTTCACTGGATTAGGAATTGTGTGGTTCCAACATAAATTTCTGTCATTTATAGCTCACAATACTTCTTAAATCAGCGTTTCTCAAGTATTCGCGATCTAATTTTCAATCATAGTTTTTATCGCATACTATAATATCCATATAATAATAATACATTTTTAATATTTAGTCACTAAACCTACATTAAGACCTTAGTTTCAAACCTTACAAATTACTAAGAATACGAAAATTTATTGGCGACACAGATTCATAGATTGAAGAAACAAGAATCCGGTGCCTTTTTAATGCTCCTACGTCTACTATGTCGGACATACTCCTGGTTTCGCAGAAGTTTCGATTTAATTCGAACAATCTAGAATAGTGTTTCTCAACCTTTTAGTATTCACGGTCCAATTTTCAATCACAATTTTCATCGCGCCCCCCGCTCCCCACAACATACAAAAAAATGTATACAATAATAATGTATTTTAAGTATTTTAGTGCTAAAACTACTCTACAACCCTAATTTTAAACTTCACAAATTACCAAGAATACGGAAATTTATTGACATTTTGCAACACCGATCCTCAGCATTGATAAAACAAGAATCACATCCTTTTTATTGTGTCCCGCCATGTCGGGCATTCTCGCGGTTTCACGAGAAGTTTCGATTTGTCTGGAATTTGTCTGGTCAGCTTAAAAGTTAAGTTAATGTGCGCAGATGTGAACAAATGTTTTCTCATAGGGAGGAGAAAGTTTTATGACGCCAATTTCAATTCTTGACAATCTCATTCGAGTCGATCCTCGACACTATCCTATATATTACTATTGAACTAGTCATTCTATTACTATTGAATCTATTTTGAATATGTATATTATATATATTTTCGTGTAATTGCAATTCACCGTATTAAATATTCACGACAGCAGACTTATGTAGAATCATGGATAAATTTTTAAGCGAGCATTAGATGCTATACAAGCATTGACAAGTACACAGACGAGCCTGGTTCCGAAAATATTCTCAAGAATACTTAAATTTTGGGTTCACTAGTACTAAAGTAAATGAAGAAGAAAAACCCCTGTGTATCATTTACTCAAAAATGTTGGCGGCAGACAGCATGTAACCTAATAAAATTAAGCGACATTTGGAAACGCTTCATAGTGAATACGTAAACAAACCCAGAGAATTCTTCGAATTAAAATTAAAATATGAAAAGCAAAAATCATTGTTTTAAAAAAAACTTTGTGAATGAAAAAGCTTTAATTGCCTCTTACAAAATTTTATATGGAAGAGTCAGACGTAAAAAGCCGCACACCATTGGTGAATATTTTGCCAGCCGCAATTGAGATCGTAGAAATTATGTTTGGAGAGAGAGAGAGAGAATTTTGCATAACAACTCTAGTATTTATACCTCTTTCAAATGATATTGTTGCCCGTCGAATTGCTGATATAGCTGAAGATATAGAGTGTCAGCTTTTGAAGTTGCGTGACAAAATGTTTTCAGTACAACTCGATGAGGCAACAGATAGTAATAAAAATGCTCATTTCATTGCCTATGTTCTGTTTTCTGATGATTTGTCAGTAATAGAATTACTTTTCTGCAAACCAAAAGAACTCAAAGCAACAGCAATCGCATTATTTGCTATCTTAAATGATTTGATGAACGAGGCAAACATAGAATGGAAAAATTGCGTCAGAATATGCACTGATAGTGCTTGTTCTATGTCCAGAAGATTCCAAAGTATTCAAGCACTTGTGAAACAAAAATCATAACAGTGCGTCTGGACACATTGCATGATCTACAGAGAAGCTTTAGCTTCTAAATGAGTCCTGGTTTGAATATTGTGTAACTACGCTTGTAACCGTAGTAATTTATAAGAAAAATGTGACCCTGAAATCAAGAATCTTTAATGCACTTTGTAAAGACATGAGTGCAGTACATTCAGCGTTATTATTTAATTGCGAGGCAAGATGGTTATCACGAAAGAAATTTTTGCAACGTGTTTATGAATTTAGTGAAGAAACCCCCGTTTTCGTAGAAGAGGAAAACAGACCGGAAGCTGAGAATTTTCACGATAATTTATTTGCGATGAAATTGAGCTACGTGGTCGACATATTCGAGAAATTAAATAACTTGAATCTTCAACTGCAAGGAGCAAATACACATATGTTGGATACGAGTGATAAAGTTAATACTTTTTGTAGGAAATTGGAATTGTGGAGCAGAAATTTAAAACAAGAAAACTTAACAATGTTTGCAAATTTGATTGATTGTATTAAAACTTACAAGACTGAAGAACAGAATGTAAAAGTTATTTTTGTAATCATTGAAAATCATTTAGCAATGCCAGCAAAGAATTTTAGAAAGTACTTTCTTGCTGACGACAAACTGATATTAAATTTTAAGGAGGTGTGGGATCCATTTCAAAATACTTCCGAAGGACTCTCAATTGAAGAGGAAGAAACCTTCATAGACATCACGGCAAATGGCGAAACCAAAAGACAATTGAGTAATAAATCACTCTTTGAATTTTGAGCAGGAGTAGATGAGGAGTTTTCTGCACTAAAAACAAGGGCATTTCGGATTCTACTATCATTTTCAACATCTCACCTTTGTGAAACTGGATTTTTTGCGGTGGCTTCTTTGAAGACAAAATATAGATCTCAGATAAATATAGAAAAAGAACTGAGAGTATCTATTTCTAATATTAAACCCTCCTTTGAGAAAATTTGCTCTGAAAGACACGCCGAAGCAAGTTACTAATAATTATTAAATTTGTTTTTAAATTAGTAAGCTGTTTTAATTTAATAAGTTAATTATTAAATATGTAGAAATGTGTTTTATTTTCTATATGTGTGTGTGTGTTCTTTCCTTTCAGTCAATTAATAAATTTTTAAGTAACATTTTCTCTTGGATATGCTCGCGCCCCACAGGTTGAGAATCACTGTTCTAAAATGCAGATAAGATGCCATCTCAAATATGTGCAGAGCTGAGCGAATGTTTTATCGTAGGTAGAAGGGGAATGCTCGATAACGCCAGCTTAAATTCCAGCCAATGTTATTCGAAAATCAATCCATATCGAATTTGTCAAGAATGTACATATTATATATGTTTTCGATATATTTTAAATTTTCCGTATTAAATATTCATGTCAGCAGATTTATGCAAAAACAGGATGATTTTTTAAATGGGTGTAAGCGAATATTAGATGGTAGTCAAGTATCATGAAGTAAACAGATGCGCGTGGTTCCGAAAATAAACTGAAGAAAACATCTTCAATTATACTTAAATTTTGGATTTATCCGTACAGGAGTAATAAAAAAAATAAAGGCTCTTTTCATTAATTTCTTTGATGACAAATGGCAAGAAAGCCAAAAAATTTAACGACATTGGAAAATGTGCTTTCTTATTGTTACTTAAGTTTATTATATTTCATGCCATCTGCCATAAAAGAAACTGTACATCAACATTTTACGGCATCAAACCCAAAGAATTCTTGGAATTAAAATCATAAGAAAAGCAAAAATATTTTTTTTAAAATCCATTCCAGTGAAAGAAAAAACTGTAAATGATACTTAAAAATTTTCTTATACAATTGGCAGATGTAAGAAACCTAACACCATTGGAAAAGATTTTACTTTGCCAGCAGGTACTGAGATCTTAGAAACTATGCTTGTCGATAATTCCACATAAATTTGGAGTAGACAACTTTTTCACAACCGTAAAAGCAACAGCTATAACCTTAACCGCTAATGGGCTAACTTTGGATTTTGTTCTCATGGGCCATGATGTGTTTCTTCCTTCCATCGAAACTTGCTTCATTTGTTGAGAGAAGTGATGCATCCGTGTCTCATCATACATAATGATGAGGATTAATAAATCATTGCCTTCCTCTGAATAGTTCAACAGAATAAATAATTAAAGGAGTTCCAGAGAAGCAACAAATCTTGTTTCTTTGTGTTCGGAGAACTCAAAGAATAAAGAACCAAACTTGAACACAATTTAATATTATCCAGATTATAACAGATATTTGTAATATCTGTTGGCAGTGAATGATCACTGAAAACAGATATTTTCAAGCGCTACGCAATGCATGTGATACTCACTTTGCGATTGTTTAGAACAATGACTTCCATCTGCTCTATCATGTCCACTGAGCTCACCATTTTTGGCCTTCCTTGTCTTCCTCATTGGTTAACTCTGTTATCGCTTCAAATGTTTCAAAATGGCTGGATATGACTTGGCATGCTTTACATACACTGTGGAAGTTTTACGATGAATCTCCGTACTCGTTAAACATTTTGCCCACAAAAACGCGTACAATTCAGTGGGATTCAATATTAGTTTCAAGCTACGCGCTATTTTTTTTTTCACTACCACGCAGCAACGCTTAAAGCATAATAATTGTTACATTTGGAATCCGTGGAACACAATGTCTGCTTCGCTCTTCTTTTGCAATGATGCCATCTCTGGAGGTACAAGTATAACTTACTTTGTAACCCTTTATATAGATATGAACATACAAATATACGAGAAAGAAAATCCACAGCATAGAACTGTATAAATAATCTATTGAATATTTAAATATGATTCACAATTTGTTTTTAAAGAATGGCTAAAATTATCATGTTTTTAAATCCTAATTTCATTTTTTCTTTTCTCTTACTGATATATAAAACAATTTAATCTTTTTGGAAGAAAGTTTTAAGTTTTACTAGAAAAAAGTATTTAAAATAAAAGTTTGATTATTGTGAAAATTTTTTCTAATTTTTTTTATTATCTTAAATTGACAGATATTATAAAGACATATTTAATAATTTTAATATATATAAATTAATTAGTTAGAAATGTGTAGTAACCTAAAATTCAAAATATGAAGTACATAAAAAATGACTTTGTTATTGTAATTTAAGCATTGATACTGAGAAATGTACATTTCATTCATCTATTTTACAAATCATTTTAAAATAAAAATAAATTTCGTACAAAAAAAAGTAAAAGAATTTTCTTAAAAAAAATTACTGTAATTTATTTTTTATCTTCCCTAATATCCTGTATGGAAAAACATGCAAGCATAATGGGGAAAAGTTTTTCTTTTATCATCGTATTATAATTTAATATTTGTTATTATACCATGTTTGTTTTTATTAACGGTGATTTTTATTGTTATTTATTTTTGATAATAAGATTATGAAAACATAAAAAAAAATACCAGAATACCAAGTTTTCTAAATATTTTATATTCTTTTGAAAGAAAAGGCAACCATTTTATGATTTTTATTATATATGTATATATATATATATATATATATATATATATATATATATATATATATATATATATATATATATATATATATATATATATATATAATTACGCTTCAGTGAATTTCTTATGGAAAATAAATATAAGAGTGAAATAGACAAAAGTAACAGCTGGTAATATTTTAATAGTTATAGAGAGCTAAAAGAAAAAAAAAAAAAATTAAACTGTGTACTTAAAGTTACTAAGTTTTCCCGATACAAGTTTAAAAAAAATTTAAAAATATTTTCTACTGCAAGAAAAAAATAAACTGAAATCTACATTAAAAGTAACAAAAATACAAAATTAATGATTCTCTTGGTTGTGTGGTCTTAAATCTAATCAACCCAATATACACTTGCTTAAGATTAAACTTTTTGAGAATCATTGATAATATTAAAAAAGTGTCTTAATATAAAAATGATTATGAAGGTATTTATTGATTGATTTAATCAATTTTTTTTTTGTAAATTCCACCATATACCTGAAATTTAATATTATAATAGGTAAAATCTTTGAAAGAAAGAAAAACAAATGAAGTTGATTTTGAGATTAAACTCTACCTTACAATAGAATTTTCAAAAGGATTGAACATTAATTCTAAAAACTCTCTTGCAAGATTAAAAAAAAAATATGCAAAAATTATTATTATATATAATTTACACCGTAATATAAAAATTTATCTTATGTTCAACAAAATAAATTTTATTTCGAATTTTATATTCATATATAAAAGCAACAGATGGCGCCACTGCAAAATCTCAGATAAGGGTTTTTAAAAATTTGTTAAAATATATTTGTTATAAATAATCTAGTATTAAATATTGTATTGAAAAGTGAGCAAATTTTATGCAAACATTTTTATGTCTGCTAAATCAAACAAATCACAAAATTCGAAAGCATGAATATATTTTCGCAATTAAGAGGTGCATGTGAATTGTTTAATGTTTCTGCAAATTTTTTCAAATTTTAGTTTTAATATCTGCTTGTCTTACGAATAGGGAAATTTCTGTTTTTAATAGAATAAAGGATGATAGATTAAAATTCTAAAATTGGTAAAATATTAATGTATTTAAAGTTATTACAATATTTACATTTTATAAGTTTTTACAGACTAATATATATTATTACCGAATCATTAACTAAATTATACCCAATAAATTGATAAAAATATGACACATGGAAGCTATACCCAGAAAAGATAGATTACTTGACGTGCTTAATAATTGTATACATTTCCTGCTATCTAAATGGAATTTCATACTGATGATTCTGAAGAAAACTTTGAAAACAGGATTTGCGAATTGAATTAAAAAAACTTCACTGAAAATTTACAGAAAGCCCATTGAAGTTCATATGCGAAAGATAGTTAAAATGATTACAAGAAAATATACACATGAATATTTAATTGGAGACAATGATTATTGTACGCCACGAGTAATCGTTTCACTCTTTTACAAAACTAAAACACAGATGGTTAAATACTTTGATTTTGCTTGGTGAATAAAAAATTTTAATATTGAAAGTTTTATTTTTTAATTTGGACATTTTTCAGTTCAATTCGGGGTATCTTCATTGCACAAGTTGAAACAGACATTTAAGCACGCTTTTTTTCACATTATAAAAGTGAATCTCGCACAACAATGGTTAGTATTATTGATCAAGAGTGTAATTTTATTATTCAAAATAACACTCATTGCTCATTTTTGTGACTGAAGTTCGTCACTAATCAAGTTTGTTGCTAGTGAGGAATTATTATAACAGAATTTAAGTGGAATTACAAAAATTCAGGCCCACCTTTGTACTCGAAAACACCTACCTGTTAAACCCCAAAGTCTTCTCCATACTTCCGATTGCCTATTCTGTTTATCATTAACGCTCATTGTTAGCCTAAGCCATAATGTATGATAACAGGACACAGAAACTTACTTTGAAGTGGAAAAAAAGCAATTTTTAAGATTATAAGTTATTACAGTGTTCATCGAAGCTGTCATTTTTTTGTTCACTTTCAAAATCAGTTATTCCGTGCTTCAATGTGACTCATAACATAAATCTTAAAAAATTTATGCGATTAGACTTAGATAATTGAAGGTCTTTGAAAATATTCAATTTTTCTTATAAACATTCTAAGCTATTAAAATTTATGAAATTTTAAATTAGAAGTATGTAACAAAATATTCAATGAAAAAAAAATGTAAGTTGGTTTTACATCGAATTATATTCGATGTAAAATCAATCTTAGAAGCATGCTTATAATTTTTAGTATTTGAAAGAAAAAAAATAGTCTTATTAACTCAATATTATGAAATGTTGCTATATATATAGAGAGAGAGATTTATTTAAATGTGAAAACTCTTTGAAAATCACTCAACACTCAAATTGCTTAGCACTGTATATTGCTACAATTTTTCAGAATTCATGGGAAATTTGCTCTTTTCAAATTAACTATTAGAAATTCTATGAAACTTAAAAAAAATTACTACAAACCTCTGTCTGTTAAGAAATCTTTAGTGTAATTTTTAAAACTCTAGTATCTTAGACAATATTCACTTAGATAATTTATTTAGTTCATATATTTTTCGTTGAATGAGTGTTTTTAATGAATTTTAATAATAGTTTCAAATTAATGCTATAAAAACTTAAATTTTGTAAAGTCAGTTTTGTAATTTTAATAATATTATCAAAACAATTAGTTTAAGATATAAAGATTTAATTACACAAAATACGGAATATAAATTTACAAAGATAAACACGAAACTTATGCTACACTAAAGTCACAGAGGCAATCGATACAATTTGAGATTTTCAAAAAATTACTATTTGAACAAGTTAACATACTTAGAAATTGTCCCCCCCCTCAACTCAACTTGGTTCAAGTAACTTAAAAAAAAAACAGTCATACCTATCAAAATGAATTTTCTTACTTCAAAACAAAATTACTTAAACTATTATCACAATGAAATATTACTCTTACATTAAAATCTATAAATACTTAGATAAATTTTCTTAAAGTAATATTGTTATGTATATAAATTAATTGAGTAGATAGCTATTAAAATGTACACTGTACGTTTTAAACTATTTTTATTAAAACAAGACCAACTGAAAATGCACCATATTAAATGAGAATACATGAACAGATAAAATTAATTTCACAAGTACTTATTCTAGACGTATATTTTACTAGACTGAATATGTAGGAGATTATTAAAAATTACATATTTCAAAGTGCTAATCTCCCAATTAAGCAGTTTCATTAGTTACAGTAATATATTTTTAGACACAATTCAAAACATTATTCATACAACCTTTACTTGATCTCACATCATCAAAGTCTTATTTTCACACCAAGAACATGTATAACGTTAATGCTGTTGCAAACTACTTTCGATTTATTTCTTTAGCGCATACATTTTTTAGCAAAAGTTTGCACAGTACTCTTTCAATGATAATTAATGTTCTCATGTTCAATTTAAATGAATCAAATACTTCATATACTGAGAAGAATCCACGTTGTAGAGTTCTTTAGAGAGACGAAGGTCTTGACAATCAGTTTAAATTTTCCAAAAGTTTGCAAGACATGAAAGTGTTGAGTTGTAATATGAACATCAAGCTTTCTTATGGAACTTGTAGTTTTAAGTTCTTTAGAAAATCACAATTTGATGAACATTTAAACTAGAGTACTTAAGAGTAACAATCACACACATCAAAAATCATAATGCATTTCATGTCGATAAAGTTAGCTACAATGTTCTGACATACATGCATAGTCAAACAAATCTAAAACCACCCAATACGGAGATCAGATGCCAGGTTAAAATGTTCATCTTTACGAGAGAACAGTTTGGAGAAAAGAGCCAATTGCTATTAAAACCAGAAAATTCCACTCAGAGAAAAACCATCCCATTAACTCATTTTATTGAACAGAAAGGGGAAAAATTTCCCAATTGTGCCACTGATAGAATCATTATATATAGAAGAGTGAAAAGATAAATTTACTGTGATTGGCTGATTAAAATATGCAAAACGTCAATTTAATATGTAATTAAAGTTCAGTTCTAAATACTAAGGACATTATTCTGATCCAATAGGTAGCGTTATTCTCAGCTATTTCAACACATTTTCTATTGTGCATTTGCCACCCGTTAAGTATTGTGTTCAATTGCATTATTAACATCCTAAGCGAGTCTGGTCTCGTTTTAAAAGGATAATACTGTTCTTGCTTAGAGTTGTGTCTTGGTATTTTATTAAGATCTTAATCACGAATAACACAAAAAACATAGTTTTTCTTCATTGAATATTGCTTTAAATGTGACAAAGAAATTAGTTTCTGGGTTTGAAGTTTTGTGATTGTTATTTTCATGCTAAATCATCCATTCTAAAAGTGTATGACTGGGTGTTGGTGACTATCTGAAATGAAAATTTAGTGTCTGGTAGCAACAGTCACACGTATTCAGATAAGCTTGAATTATAAACATCTGTACCTTTCTTCCAGAGATCTGAATACCTACTAATTACATTGCATGAATGGTTTTGTTCCCTTAAAAACGTTTGTAATTGAATTAGGCTAAATTGTCCAATGCGTGTTCCCAGATGACTATTAACAGTTACTGACAACAAACATGAATTTATTATGCAGTTTCAATGAGCACATAAGTTAATAAATACTAAATTTGTTGTCTGGTACTAAATTGCATATCTATAATTATTTATAAATGTCATTTATATTATTCAAGATTTATAAAATTTTAGTAGTAATTAATATAATAAAAAAGAATCTAGTAGAAATATTCTTTTGTAAGTTACTAATTACATTGCATGAATGGTGGTCGAGTTTATAATATAATTGTCGAGTCTATAATTGGTGGTCGAGTTTGCACGCACAAATGTCTATTAACTATTATCTGACATTCATGAGTAAGTATTAAGTCATAATGTCCTACGAAATGTTAATAAACATATGACTTCTGAGCATGACAATTTTTGTTTGTACTTCTACTTTTCAGACAGTCGAGGTGAGCCGAATGGCCTTCTGTTCAACAGCTTGTAGGTTTGATTACTATCCAGGCAGGGTTGTTCATAATGGTTTGGAATCTACTTGAAAAACTACAGCTCTTCTGTCCAGTCCAAAAAATATCCGTAGAGTCAACTATTTTTACCAACCTATTATTTACGTAGAACTAATCAACTACTTTCTGGGCATAAAAATGACATTTTAATCATAAAACTGCTGAAAATATCTTAATTCTATATAGTGCTTTTATTTATATATAAACATACAAAGTCTTTTTGTATAATTAGCTAAACTTAAAAATATTGTGTGTAGAATTAAATTTAGTACAAAAATAAATTTAGTGCAAAATTTAATTTGAAATATTCTTATACACGAATAAGCTTTATTTTTATTTTACATAAAAAAAGTTCATCTTAATATATGAAGTCTAAAAATTAAAGATCTGATATGTATGGTCTTTTCGTCAAAATATCATTTATATGTCATGTACCTTGTTACTGGAAAAATGAATATTTATATACACTACTGGCCATCAAAATTGCTACACCAGGAAGAAATGCAGATAACAAAATGATATTTATTGGACAAATATACTAGAAATAACAAGTGATTAAATTTTCAAGAAATTTGGCTGGATAGATCCTGAGAAATCAGTAACCAGAACAACCACCTCTGTGGCAGTAATAACAGCAGTTATACGCCTGGGCATTGAGTCAAACAGAGATTGGATTGCATGTACAGGTACAGATGCCCATGCAGCTTCAACTCGATGCCACAGTTCATTGTTAGTGGTCCAAAATCCATCTTAAACTGTACTTGCTACTCATATCAACACTCGTATGACAAAAATGTGTGACCATAGAGAGACAAACTCCTGAATAAAAACTAATAAACGTCCTTTGATGCAATATAATCAAATATATAAGTTACACATAGTTGGTTGAAAAATGATAATATTTGTATTCAGTTTTTAAAAATTTTATAACTGAGTTTTTTAATTTAAATAATAGTAATTTTAATAATAATCTAAATAAGATTTTTAATTCTGTTGATACTAAATTATTCAAAAATGTGGAAGGATTATAAATTATTAATTCAAATCTAATGCTTTAATATGTACATATGTAGATTACAAATACTTATTATTTTTTATAATATAATATTCATATTTTTTATTTTTTTTCTATATATTTTAAGAGGAAAATACTCGATTTGTTCCACGAAATAAAATTTTGTAGAATGAGCCTAATAAAACTATGACTATTCATGTATAAAGATATAAATTATATGCGGACCCTATTTAGATGTTATTTGAAATTTAATTAAAAATATTCTACTATTCGATTCTAAGAATTATCATTATTTCTATTTCTCCAAATTTACAGCAGTTATATTCATCATGCTTGAGAAGAAAGAGCTATTTTAATAAAGAATTTTAAGCAGATTTCACCATAATTTTCCTGCGGACGGGATGTATTAATTTTTATTTTAAATTAAATTTCATTAATATTTTCATTCTAGTTAAAACTCTAAATTTTTAATAAAAATACGCTATCGAATTTGAAAAAAAATTTGGGAAATACAAACTAAAGTAACTATCCTAAATTTTATTTTTAAAATTTTCCTTGGTGCTTATGTTTTAAAAATAAAGCTTGCTTTATTTTAGTTTTTTGTTTCAGATGTAATTTTAAAGTTTTATACCATCTTTTAATGTTAGCATTATTTTCTTGCTTCTATATTTCATTAATTTAGACAGGAAAAATGTATTAGTAGCCAATACACTCATATAGAAATTTAGTTTGGGCTAGAAATAAATACAAAAAAAAGAAACATTAAATGATTTTATGTATATTAAAATTCACAAACTCTTTTATTTATCAATTCATAGTAAAATATGTGAAATTTAGTTTAATGTTAATTCATATTTCGTTATGTAAAGAAATTATTTTTTGTGATTTTAACTTTCTTATATTTTGAAACAATCTAAATTTCAAAAAATTAAAATAAAATAATTAAAATGCTGTACTTCAATTTTTCTCATTTTCCCCAAATCTGATTTTTAACTATAAAGTGGTTATTTATTTCATTGCAAATGGGATCATTGATTTAAAATATTCATTACGTCAGATAATGTTTCATCTACGTCACATCGTATTGAGTATCGTCGTAAAGCTGACTTGTCGACGAATTTGCTGTTTACCTTCAAATCGTATTCTTCAAGCGGCAGCAAACAAGGCTAAGTTTACCATCGAATGTCTGAGAATATTGACGAATTCATTTCTGTAATAAAACAATTTTTTTTATATAAGGAGCAAAACATTGGCTTGAGAAGTCGTTTTCAATTGATTCAAGCTATTAATATAATGCAATAGAACAGAAGAAAAAGCAAAATGAAAAAGATAAGACAAAACATTCACTTTATAGTTAATTTAAATCAGCAAGGACGATTCAAATTTTTAAAAAATATATTGCTTGTTTTCTGATGGAGATTGGTATATTTTTATTAAATAATTGCTAATAGGTAAAAAATGTATAAAATTTTAAAATTCTACAAAAAAATATATTATTTACAGTGCGATATATAGGCAACAGTCATTGAAATGTCATCAGATAACATTCTCTGGTGTTGCGTAAAATTAAAGAGATTGGAAATGGGCACGAATATTCCTTATATTTCTAATTTAAAAATGCAAAGCACTAAATCCAATAGCACTTTGTATTATTATAGAGTTTAAGAAATATTAAGATTATAGCTTATCTGCATCCAAAATATTTAAGCACTAAGTTTTAGGGGAAAAATATCTTATTTTCTTTCACTAAAATTTTTACAAATGCTTCATTTCAAAATTTAAACGATATTATACGAATATTGATTTAAGCAATGTAGCAATTTTATTCACAAGTAGTGATTAACACTTTAAAGGAATAAATTTACATTGATCAAAAACATCTTTAATTAGAGAGATTCATTAGAATTTATGTTATAGCTGTGTTTCTAAATAACAATGTATTATAGACAAGGAACCTAACATAGCGAAATGACGATAAATTCCATTAAGCTCATATATAATCCAGAACCTAAATGTTTGTAGGCATAAAAGTTTGATGGTTAGTTATCAGATTATTAATATTTTGTTCCTTAATTGCAGCTTTAAAGTAATGTATCTGTATATATCACTACATATATTGCAGATTATTATTGGTTTACCATTATATAACACAATGCAAATGGATTGATTTAAAATTTAGAAATTTTTTATCGTTTTTAAAAAATTTATTGTAATGTTAAATTATGTTGCTGAAATTTTCGATACCTTTTATTTTATTAATTAGAATAACAAGTACGATATTTTAATAACTACATCATCAAATGTTAAAATTTAGATTTTGCTTATAGAAACAATTAAAACCATAATATTCTTCAAAATTTTAGCAAGATGTATTTAGTGCTTCCTGACAAATTAAAAATTTTTATTATACCGTATGTAAAACCCATAAACGCCGAACTGATTTTTAAATAAAAAGTGAACAATTTTATTTAATTAAACTTTAAAATTAATGATTAAAATTTTTTCTAAAAGTGAATCTGTTTCCAAAGTTTAGCTTTATTAAGTGTATCATTTAGATGAACTACGACGCTTTTTTCACTTTGCTGAACTATCAAAATGTTTTTTAAATGTATATGTTGTAATTTTCGATTACTTTTAAAACTATTTTATGTATGATATAATCTACACTGAGTACCAAGCATGCTTGGCAACTAATGAAGTTTTCTCTTGGTCTGTGAAACAGATAAATGCACTATAGGACTTGACTCACTTGGGCTGTGATGCCATAAGTTTAGTAAAGTTTTATTAGACCACAAAATCCAATATTAAAATACTAAATTAAAATTTAATATTAAGAAATATATTAACTGTTCTTAGAAGTGTATAGTTTTAGATAACTATTTAAAAAACAATTATAATTCTCAAGGTAAATGAGAACAAGTTAAAAAAACTTTGTTTTTTTTAACAAATAAAATTAAGTAATAAACCATTTTGTTAAATATTTATATAATGTAGTTTTCTAAATTTAGTAAACATACAAAAAATGATTTGTGTTTAGGAAATTTTTTTGCACAAGAGGGCCAATTCCCCGTTGGAATTCGGTTTAAAGTAAAGGAAATTTTAAATTACAATAAAGAATGGGGCCTGCAAATATACAAACGGAAATTAACAGGAGACTTTAGTCCCCAACAGCGAACATTATGACAATTGAGATAATGGTTTAAAATGGGGAAAAATTTCGGAAAGGTTTCTGAAAAATAAAGTTCGACTCACAATGTTTAAATTATGATATATTTTAAATTATCTCTTAAATGAAATAATATTCTACTTTTTTTTTTACAATTTAATTCCTAGCAGAGGTTAGAAGATAAGTATTAGAATTTGAAGTTTGGTCCTCATATTTATAATTATCCTATTTTTAAATAATAAAAACATATATATTAAGTAGCTTCACACAGCTTAAAGGAAACATTTATTGACCTAGTTTTGCTACCTTAGGGCAAAATAATCTAGAGGAAACATTAAAAAAAAAAGACAGTTCATCTGCCAAAATTTTAAATCTTAATTAGATGTAAACGATCATTTCAAAACTGATTTATGATGTGAGAATATAAAGCAGATACAGAAACTCAATTATTTTAGTAGAAATTTAATGAATTAGCCTGAACAGAATTCTAGTTTTTAATATTAAGAGCAAGAAATTTTAGTTTAGCAAGTACATAGTAAATGATCATTAAGGATCTGAAGATATTTATAAATTTTATGATTCTTGAAAATAAAAATAATATTCATAAAATGTAGACACTTAAAATTTAGATAGTACATAATAAAAATATTTAAACTAAAATATTTTCTAGTTTTCAAAGTCATTTTAATTGAATTTATAATGTTCTTTAAAAGTTTTTATTTACAATCTTTGAAATGACAATTTTTATTTGTCCATAAACTTTTATTTGGAGAAAATAAAATTTTATGTCAATAGATATAATATTCTACATATAATTCTAGTTTAATAGTTAAACATTTGAATCTGCATATTATGACAAATTCACACTTGAAGCTATTACGCAGTTTCTTAAAATTGGTGAAATTTTTTATGAAAACTTACAGAATGTATTTATTAAATATTACATTGTTTCCTTCAGTAATTTTCTTAGTTAATCTGTGAATACATAACTAGTCATATAATATTTTTGTTAAATTACAAAAAAAGAAATTCAAGAAATGTCTTTCCAAATCAGATTCAAAATTAATGCAAATAAATTTGTTGCTACCAAATAATTGTTGTGAATAATGATTATATTTTCAAGTTATTCAATTTCTTGTTCCATGCATTCTCTTAGATATATGAGGAATTGACACCATGCGAGTTTTCATTAGGTGAAATATGTACCTATACACAAGGGAAATTAATGCTTAGTTTAAAATAGAAGCACAAAAAGAAAAATTTCCCAAATTCAAGAACATTTGAAGTTAAATTTTACATTTGATTCCTAAAATAAGAACATTTAAAGAGCAATGCAAGGAAAATTAATCGATGTTTTATTAAAGACAAATCTAAGTAATCTAGTTCTAAACTCAAATTAATATGAAACTAAAATTTTATGTTCATGATTTCATATTTTAAACCAAAAATAAAGTTCCTAGGTAAATGAAAGTAATAATTTTACTTGAAATAATACAAAAAATTTTGCAATATACATTTTTGTTCTTTATCTTTGCATTTCTAGATAGAGTTAAATTATTTAAATCAGTTATTTGAACAGTCTGTTTGAGTTATTATAAATTGCTGCGATTTTTTTTTAAAGTGATTCATTTGAAGTATTATGATTTGCTATAATTGGTTTAGTTAAAATTAAAACATTAAGAAATCAAGTTTTTTTTAAATTTAAAGGAAGAACAGTGGGATAACTCTGAATATATTAGAAACCTACTGGAAGAATTATTAAAGAAGGTTTTATGTAATTTTAAGAATTTTATTAAAAAATTTAACACTAGAAAAGAGTAAAATAAAAATTTTATTATTTGTACACTTATTGAAAAGGAAGTGAATATATATATATATGTATATATATATATATATGTATATATATTGGTAGTCACATCAAAATATAATACAACATATTAGTAAGTAAAGCAATTTAAAATTATATAACTTTTATACATTATAGTTTTCAAAACTTATCTTAAAAATACCTAAATACAAATAAGATAATTCGGGGGATATCAGAATAAAATAAGAATTGGCACAATTAATTGTAACTCGTCATATCCTTTAGAATTATGCAATATTTTAATTAAAAAGGAAATTGGTATAAAAATAGATCTATTACTTAACAAACCATCATTTTAGCCCTGAAACTATTTTCCTGCAAACTCATTAGATTTAATATGGACACATTTTAAAGAAATACGTAATCACAATTAGTATTTGTAAATCTATGGAATTTAAACTCAGAAGTGAATGCAGAATAAAGATTAGTCAACTATTAGATCTAAAACCTTTAAGAAAATCATTTCAATTCTGTACTGCTATTGTTATTAAAAATTTAGGAACAAATAAATTTATCGTAACTCTTATTAAATTCCCATCAAGTTTCATTGTCGTTATCAATTTTGCATGCATTTTATTGCATGGGATTGAATGAAGAGATTCTTGAAACAAAACTACCATCTTCGTGACGTTTCATATGGGTTGCTAAAGATGACTCTTTGATTGTTTCAAACCCACATTGCTCACAGAAGTAAACTTGCACTGCATAATGCACAGCCATGTGTTTTCTCAGCAATTCTCGAGTGCGGCATCTGTATTTGCACAGTTTGCATTTGAAAGGCAAGACTTCTAGTAAAATTTGCCGAAGTCGCAAAATTGTCTCTTGCTCCTCTATACTTTTACTGCAGTTTTCACATATTGAAAATCCAATTTTCTCATTTTTGCTTAAGTTAAGAGTTCTCAGAATATTTTTTCCACACATGTTGCATTCTACCTCAACCAGTCTATTTTCATCATCCATCTTTACGTGTAATTAGATTATTATAGCTAAATTTTATACGCGATTTGCTAGATAAAAATATATTTCGTAACTATTAATTCAATTGAAAACTTATAATTTTTTTTCGGTTTTATAGGTAGTTAAATATTTACCTATACGTTATATAACCCCTATGTTATCAAAATTTTCTTTTTATTTGCAGATTTTTTAAAAGTTTTTTCGACCTTGTAATTTTGAATTATAGTCAAATAACGAGGTTGTCATTTGAGTTGGCACTCTCTCCTTGCTGTCATATCACAAGCTATGGAAAATTGACATACATAGGCCTCAGCACGGAGATCTCAGCTGGGTATGACATAGAAATCACTAGATCACAAAGATAACGCACACACACATTAGTACTCAATCTTTGTTGCTGATCCTTAACAGTCCAGTTGGTAATGATATCCTCTTTGTGGCTTGGCTTGCTTATCCCTTATTGGTCGCTTTTAGTATTCGAGTGCTAAATACATAAGGACATAGAATTTTCAATAGGTCCCGAATTATTACAAATATTTACCCTCGGGGTGAAAATATAACTCTCGAATTGTTGAACTGAAGATCAGATCACTAATCATTTGGTTGCCAGTTCGGTGACTAATTCTTATCTGATTAGAAGGTGATCACCAGTTCATCTCTAATACAAAGATCATTGTGTTAGTGGGTAAATATCAAAAAGGATTGCTCGATACTAAAAGTAAAGAATCATATTTCTCTCCCTCAGATCAGTTCCCCATATCCCAATTTTCAAAGTGGAAATTTCGTGGTCTATTATGCTACGCACCAGATAACCATTGCCGCCTAACTTGTCTAGTAGTCAGCATGTCTGACTGCGTATAGGGAGGTCTTGGGTGTGAATACAGGCTTAGGCATGGATGTACTTTCTCTCTTTATGTGTCCAATCTTTGTTCTTTCCTTGTATGAATGGCTTTTGAATGGTTGCCTACACTATAAACGGATACCTATAGCATGTGTGTACTGAGGAAGTCGGAATCCAAACCAAAATATGGTTCAGTTGGAAAAGTGGAGTAGTGCATCCCACAATGTCAGCCTAGTTGGTACACGACAACAACAACAACAACCAAATAACCGTCAAATATATTTTGAATAGTGCTGAAGCAGCCACTATATAGAAATATGCTTTATCAATGAATTTCAGAAGATAGAAATAATTTGAATCTCCAATTCTCTTAAACTCAAAATCTAGAGGAAAGATCTCATATCTAGAAGATCTAGAGATCTCATCGCATTTAGAACAGGAGGAAACATATTTGACAAACCTAGTTGCCATGCTTGCATAGGTAGCACATCAATTAATATCTGAATTGTATATTTCATGATATTTTTATTATTGTATCCTCAGGGAAATAATGAGCAACCTTAAAAATTTCACAACTAGTAATTAAACTATAAGGAAAAATTAAAAAAAAAAACTTTTGAGTGATTAAAAATACGAAGTGGCTGAAGTTTTCAAATTAAAGTCCATGAAATCGAACAAGGATCTATTAAACATTATGTTGAATAGACAACGCAAGGGTTATAAATAATCTCCAAAAGAAATATAATTTGAATGTAATAGTGGCAAAAAAATCCTCATTTTTATAATTTTGAATTCCATTTCTATATTTTCACTATATTCGAATTGATTTCTGTGATTTAAATATTAGTAAAAGTAGTTCTTAATATTAAAACTGTTCCAGCAAATCAACAACTAATCGTGCCTTTTTCAATTATTTTATAAAATTTTTACTATAAAAAGGTCCTTCATGATATTCTTAATGGGGTGTTATCCCCCGAAATTTTGGAATAGTTGGAAGTGACTTTCTATCAGAAGAAATGAAAATGTTAGGAGTATCACGCGTCAACTAACTGTTGAGACATTTCTCAAGTTCTTTTGGAGTTCTTTTCAAGTTCTTTGAGCTTTGGAGTGTTACTGAAATATTAAAGAGTTTCAATAGCTTTTCTGGCCATCTAGATTAAACTGATGACATGCTATGTGTTTTCTTTTTCAAAAGTTCCTTCATCCTTGTATATTTTATGTGTTTAAATGTTAAAAACTGTAGCTTTCCTGAATTTCATTGATTCCATTCTATATTTTAACTAAAATGTACTTGAAATTTTATCATATGAACTAAAATTTTTATGTATATGTACTAAAGATTGAGGTCTTATATTTGAGTTTTATGTATTAAAGTTTTTTTTTTATTAATATAAATTATAGTCTAGCAAATCTATAATTTATGGCATGTTTTTTTCCTAACGTGTCTATATATTTTCCAATATTACATTACAACTTTATTAATTACCAGCCTGCTTTTAAGATTGCATAAACGGTGCAAATAAGACTGATTAATAGTGAAATACATTCAAAAACAGGTTAAGCGTTGAATGTTAAGACTGTCTGCTTAATACTTTTGCTTTCATAACTTTTGAAAGAAAAACTCTTGTCTTAAACATTAACTACTTAAAATCAATTTGAATTCCTTTAACCTAAAAAGGAATCTAATTGCCATAAAAAATATGCGAATTTTATCATAAATATCAGCCTTTAATAGCTTTACTTGTTCAATTCATTAAACTTACGAATGAAAAAATTCTTATGGAAAACTTCCTTTTTTTTTTTTTAAATACTGAAATTATAGATTTCATTATTATCCTCCAAAACAACTGAAAATTATAAAATAAGGATGGAAAAAAATGAATCAGATTTTTCATAATTACATTACTCTTAAATTATCTTGTTAAAAGTAGTGATTTAATATCAATGCTCTGTAAGTTATGTAGCTGCATATTTAATACACCTAATGTGGTTACTAATTAGATTTTAATAGAATGATTTAAGTAATGACGCTAATGAAAAAGATTTGATGTTTTCTGTTCTAATCTCAATAAATTACCGAAAGTCAGATTTAAATAAAGCTAAAGAGCTTCTTCCAGTAAAAATTCTTTTATGCATGAGAAGCGTTATGTATGAGTTATCCTTTAGATTCAATCAAGAGTTATATATTTAATTACTTATAAATTTGTAATGTTTTCCAAGTTTCAAAAATCCACTTCCATACATACATATATATATGTATGTATATATATGTATATGTACAACTTGAAATACGTGTAACATGGTAAAGCGTACTTAAAAGATTTTGATTTGAGTGTTTTAAATTCTAATGTGAGCAATTCACTGAAACTTAATATTTAGAATGTTATTGACTTAATTTTCATTCCAATCTTAATAATTTTTCAACTGCCCTTTGAAGATTAAGGCTTTAGAATTTAGTTAGTGTTAGTGATTTTTACTTTTGGCCTGGATGCTCGGAATTTAAAACGTTGCTTTGTTTTGCTTAAAATTACCCATGTGAGTACAAAAACTAGAGCGATAAATAAGGGAATTATATGTATTTAATGTCTCTAAAAGAAATACTATGTTGATTTCTAAAACCAATATATGAAACTGGAAATATCTTATAATTAATTAGGTGGCTTTTATGTTCAAGACCTAAGTTATACCGACTAATAAATTTTGAATTCATTTGACTACCTTTGAACTTAAAATATATGAATTGCATTAGATGTGATTACAATCTCACAATATCGGCAAAATCTCTAAGACTTCCTAAAATAAGACTAAATTTTAAAGCATTAATAAAAATACATTTAACATTTTAAAAAGCAGTTAAAAATCATAAACTCAAAAAAGGAATTGTGTTTAATCGAGAGTTTTAAAGCTTACCTTACAAGATTTGTAAACTTATTACATAATCACATAGTTTATCAACGTGGTTGTGGAATCGGAAGTCCTGTGGTCAATCGTTTGAGCAGTTACCATAGGGGTAACGGTCTGGAGAAATTTCCCCTCCCCCACCATAAACAAAATTGAGGAAGTATATCCTCGGTGGTGCCACCTATCGGTGGAATCAGAGCAAAGTTGTACTTTCACATGCGAGGTGCTCTGGTTAAACATAAACGTAATCTATATATACTGACTTAAGTTCACATAGCTTGGCTTGTCCTAATGTCGTAAGTAACAACAACACATACTTTATCAGATTAATACAGTACTTTCATACATCTAAGAAAAATTAAAATTATACATAGTATTAATGTTATATATAGTACATTTACACATATAAAAAAATTTATAAATAGCAAATTGCTTTACAATTTTTAATTAGTATAAGTACATATGAGACTCATGTAAACGCATTTCCATGATTTTGTTTGATTTGACAAGGTTATGTTTTCGAGAAATAATTCCCATAAGATGTCGCATAATTATATTTTGTTTCATATAATGTGAATATCTAAATTAGGCCGTTATATATCGCTATCCCTTATAATTATTTTTAAAAGAAATTACTAAGTATTAATAGCAAAATATCGGCAACTTGAAATACGTGTAACATGGTAAAGCGTATAAGAATTAATTGTATTTTACTAGAAACTTCTTAAAAAGTCACATTCAATATTGAATCAATCATTTTAGATTTATAAACTCTGAAAAGTTACAATCAAGAATATTTTCACCCACAAATTTTATTGATGTTAAACATTTCCGCAGTATAATAATCTTTATAGGTATAGCAAAATGAAAATTACATTATGAACTTAAATATTCAATTCAAAATCCACATCGAAGTAACTAAGTTTATAGCAAGGGATTCTTGAAACAACCCTTAAAATAAAATTAAAAAATGAGTATCAATTTAAATTATAACTTGCAGATTATTAAAAAATGTGAAACTGCAGATTTAAAAAAATATTCTAAAATATATGCATTGAATTCGTCACGATCATTTTAAATCTGAAAATACTCAAAGTTAAAGAACAATTATAGCTTTTATTCCAAGAAAAAAAGGATATAATTGCAAGTTAAAATTGTATTGTGTGGTAATTTATTTAAATATTTAATTTGCCAATAGTTGACTTAATTATATTATAAAGTTCTATTGAAGAGATAAATAACAAAATATTTGTTGGTTTTTTAGAAGTATTTTTTATCACTTTTAATTGAAGGCAAATATATTATATTCAATATTAGAGAAAAAAAAATATTTAAATTTATTTTTAATAATTAAAGTTTGGATATACAAGTATACTACAAATAATATACGCAATAAAGCATAACCGATATTTAGTTTAAAAAAATTATTCATTCAAATCATTTATTTAAATTCAGAAAAAATGAGCAAAAATTAAAAAATATATATATTCCATTTACACATATAGATGGCAGCACAAGGAAATCTTGAAAATCGAATTTTTCGCTTGATAACCACAATTAAATTTTTAAATTAAGCATTAGTTTCAAAATTACTAATAATTTCTGTAACAGTGTCCATAATTGAGTGCTATCTAATAAAAAATAGATGAATCTGAGAAAAAAATATATAATGTAGAATATTTTACAATTCATTTTATATAAAACTCAGATGCTGTGTGAATATTTATGTCGATTCATAAAATATTTCCTTGCTACATTTTGGAGCTGATTTTATCATAACACGTAACTGTAATAAAAATCACAGAGAACATGGTTAAAGGCAGATACGGGATGAAGTTAAAAACGTAAAGTTACTTTCATTCCTGTAGAGGAAAATCTTATAAAGCACACAAACGTGAATGTAGGAAAAACACGTCATTAAATCATTTTTACATTTATTTTCTTTTTATAATTCACTTATTTTAGGTACAAATACCATATCGTTCTTCTGCCAAACTTGTGAATTTGGTGGATTTTACTGTTTTGCTGACAATATAAATGTATTTATTATGTCAGAAGGATCGAGATTATTAAAAAGATAATCAACATTCTATTTTTTGGCAATCCTAGATTATACTGCAGAGAGGAGAGGGGCAGTATAAAATACTATCTTTAAACTATTTTTAAGATGATTCTTGTGAAGATAATTGAATCCTTACAAGAATTTTTTTTTTTTCAAAAATCCTGATATTTTGTAATTTATTTAAGTTTTTTTAAATTTTTTATTGAATTTAAGTTAATTTAGAAAGACACTCCAGCAACAATTTCTTGAACTTGGCTATGATTTCTATAAAAAAAAAACATAGAATGGCTATTACCTTGACTGTAAATACAGTGAAATAGAGAATTCTAACCGAATTAACCATTATGTATTGACAGAAGTTATGAGGTAGAAAATACGAATTATAACCTCCGCTAGCAAATCGGAGGATTATTTATCACACTTTCCCTTATTTTCACTTACTTTTTCGAGGTGATAAGAAAAATATAAATAATTAAATATACCAACTTAATATTTACTTGAGTATAAATAATAACTTGCATTCACTATGATAGAAGTAATAAAATATGATTAGTTTATTAAGAATACCATTTTGGAAAATATTGGATGGGCAGATATGAAGGGTTTAGTTTGAAAAGGAAATCACAAAATATTAAATAATAATAAAATATATCAGATACTATGGAAAATATAACTCTTTTTTTAATATAGAATGTGTTTTTTAAAAAATTTTGCATACTACATTTAGACGTACGTACAATTTGCAAATGAATTTAGAGTAAGATTAAGAGACATTTCTCTATTTCCTGTTTTTGTAAATTGAAATGATATTATTATTAATTTTTTACCAATGGCAGATTGTAGACAGTTACAACTGCAGCAGTCTATTAATCTATTGTTCCCTGATACCAAGGAACCGGTCAGACACAGCGAATTCTTAGCCACCGAGGCGTTGCCCCGGGTGCACCACAGGAGGTGGGCCACCACCGCACCCTCACACATGCCATAGGGACCCGTTTATTGGTTAGGCATCAATCATACTTCATTCACACACACAAGGAAAGGACAAAGACAGAATAGAAAGAGAGAAAGTACATCCCTGCCTGAACCGCGGTTCGAACCCAGGACCTTCTTATCCATAGTCAGGCACGCGCTCACTAGACAAGTTGGCCGGCGAAATGATATTATAGTTGTTAGAATGGGAAGCATTTATGAAGCATGTGACCAAAATAATTTATTTTAAGCTACGTGCTTCAACTCAGTGATATATCTTTAGATTTTCAATGCATCAGTAATGAATACTAGAAGAATGAGGATAAATACAATATCACCACAAACTATAATACTAGGTGTAAGAAATGTGTGGCAATAAATAAAGCAACAGTTCAGAATTTTGTCACCAGAAGTCGCAGTGGTGGCTTCCAGATTGGCTAACTGTGTGGTTTTGAATTAAGGGTAAATGAAGCAAAGGGGAAAATGTATGGACATTCCACTCATCTACAAACGATTTCGAATGATACAAGCGGACACCAAAGAATACGTGACATATTAAACCAGTTTTATTATGATTTTTAATGTGGCTGAATGATCCTTCTCTGTTACTCTCACAATCATCACGTGCATTGGTGTTATGAGATATGCTCGATCGGTACAGTCGGTCCACCATTCACCCTTGCATCAACAGATTTCTATCATATAGTTCAATTTCGTGGAACGCGATCACTGATTTCTCTTTCTGAAGGGAAATGTGCCATTTATATAGACTACTAGTCTTCCGGGGTCGATCTTAGAAATTTGCTCGGGAAAATGTTCGAAGTTTTCTATCAAGCATTGTGAAACAAATAATAGAATAACAACTATTATTCCGTGCTCGATTATAGTTTTTTCGCTCTCATTACCAAACTTTTATCCTTTTATGAGCATATACTGGTGGCATTATAGTCGCAGCTGGTATGGGCAGGCACTGAAATACTAATAATTATGTAATTATGTGAAATACTAATAAATATATATATATATATATATATATATATATATATATATATATATTATATATATATATATATATATATTATATATTATATATTATATATTATATATTATATTATATATATATATATATATATATATATATATATATATATATATATATATATATATATATATATATATATATATATATATATATATATATATATATATATATATATATATATATAAAGTATACATTTAGTAAATTTATGTGAACTCAAGAGATCTTTATTTAAATACATAATTCTTTATTTTTTGAATCTTTTTTTATGCTTTTTTCTTGATGAGGTAATACATTCTTAGTTAGAGTGATATGTGCAACATATATGAATACTGTTCATTAATATGGAAGCTGATAATCGTAAAATATTAATGTTTTATGAATGAATATCCAGTTTATGCTACATTTGACCAACATAAGTACCTCTAAAATATTAATTAAATGTTTTATTAAATGTATATTGAATGTTTGGGAGCCAAATTTCTTGTTTATGGGGGTTTAAATTTAAGAGTTAAAAATCTATAAATCTCCCACAAACCTCAAAAGAAAGATATTTTATTGTAAGAAAAAGCAAAGACACTAGAAAAACTTTAATTTTGTTCATGTTAATAAAAAATTTAACAATTAAATTTGCTAGATTTTTACATTCCTTGATTTGTGAATAGTTTTCTATTTTTGTTAATCTATGATGCTTACATAAATACGCTTCGAATTTCACAACGTACTTCACTTGTATACCTTAAAAATAAATTATACCAATTCAGGTGTTTCTTGAAATATAATATATATTTAATATTTGCATATCGATAGTGTAAATCCTGAGTTAACCAAACATTTCTTTGTTTATCAAATCAACAATATTGGAATATATTTTAAAACTTTGAAAACATTTAATTAAATATAAACATTAGCAATAAAACGTGAAAGAGTCAAAACTAATTTGAAAAAGCTATGTAGCATGTTAAACTATTTCAGTCACATCTCCTCGAAAGCGTCTCTATTCTCTAGGGAAATTAAGAATTCGTTAGTCGCATATAAAGTTTCTTCTAGTTATGTCATGTAATGCACTGCAACACATACGATTGAATTGAAAACAAATTTTTTGATGAAAGAATGTAATTGCAATTGAATATTTGAAAGTATTGCTTACTCTAATAGTTAAAGAACACACAAAATATAATTAAAAATTAAATCGTAAAATTTTTAAATTTGCAGATTTTCGTTGAATTTTATGGAATCATATTGTATAATAATCTAAGAATCATTGTTCTCAAGGTAAGATTTATGCATAATGAAGGCAAAATATTAAAATATTTTTACATTTTTAATTTTGCTTTTCTAAGATCACAAATATAAGTATTTTATTTTATAAGTATTAATAAATTACTCAATTTTTGTTAACATATTTCAAACGTTAAATATAGAAAAACTTAAAAAAAACACAGAGCTAATTAACAGGGATGTCGTAGAAAGAAACATGGAAAAATAATTGTTATTGTTTCAAAATATTAGAGTATAATTTCCAGTACACATTAGAATACATAGATAAATTATAATTACACATCATCATGAATAGAGTTCATACAATATAAAATACATCAGAGCTTGTGTTGTAAAAGAAAATACTTTATCCAATAAAAAAAACTGCTTGTGATTACTGTAGTATTTGATGATGAGATTTAAAAGTACAATAAATTAAAAATATTTTATGAATAAATTTTAATAAATTTTGATTATTAATATTAAAAGCATTTAAATAAAATTCATAAATTTAGAAAAATTCAGCTTTGAATAATTATATATTAAATATAAATATTTTGAAAACATTTTTGGAAGCATAAATATAGTTTTGTTTATTATAATGAAATCCTTTGGTTTCCAAAGATGTAAAATCGACGGAAGTTCAATAAGAAAACGATACAAAATGCAATAGTTTTCATAATAATTTTAGTGTCTGAGTAAGTTATGTAATTCGAAAATTGATTCAATTTGCATAATAGCTTGAGTCTCTTGTATTACCAGTAGAGCAGTGAATATTTTACGGAATTTTTTAATTTTTAAACTATAGATAACTTTTAGCTTTTCTTTATTATATTTCAGATAAAACTTATTCAAAAATAATTGAGAAAAAATAAAAAAAAACAATCTCTGTCTGGTGTTAGGAAAAATATTAACATGTTAGAAAATTCTTTTTTGTCTTGATAAACGAAAAATAATTATTACTTTTCTTTATACAAACTTAAAGTTTAAATAATAATCGTGGAAATAAATATGGTGCGAAAAAGTTTGGAGTATAAAATTACAAAAGTTTCTCATAAATCTTTCATTATGCACTTTATTTGCATATTTAAATGAGACTAGTTTTAAAAATAATATAACAAAAATGAATGATAGAATTTAAGTGTCTTAGTACTGTTTGTTAAAAGTATGATTCAACAACTTCAATTTTATTTTATTGTAAAAAATTATTGAAATATTTATATAATTGAGTAGCAGAATATTAAATGTAATCAGTTTTAGAAGAATCTTTGTTACGCCATATATTTAGAACTAGAAATTACAATAGTTTGAAAAAGTACAAATACCCTTTTTGAATGAAAATATGATATATTTCTGCTTGGAATGAGGAAATAGTGAGGAAATGAAAGTGCTTATTTTAATTTTATAGATTTTAACATGTACTTATATATATTTTTAAAATATTAATGAGTATATATGTCATACACAAACAAAGTATTTTTATTCACAGAGTCATTTATTCATTTTTAAACATTTGCAATATGTGAAAAATATATATATATAAATTTTAAAGTATTTTAAAAGTGTCTGTCATACACACAAGAAACAAACTCCTCCATTTATTACAATATGTTAAAAATATTACAATTATGAAATATTTTAAAATGTTGAAAGAATTAAAGCGATGGTCGAACAACTTTAAAAATGCATCATTCTTTGGTATTGTAAACTATTATGCAAAATTCTTTTTAATAGATTAATCTAGCAAATTTTAAAGTGTCCATAATATCAATGATTACATCTTTTTCAATCTATCAGGTTTGTTTTTTCAATTCGTACGATTAGTTGGTTCAAAATATCTGTCTATCTATATACATATAAATACATCTCCAGAAAAATCTGATATGAATGCACAATAAACATTCTACAGAGAATAAATGTTACATTATAGCGTCAATATAAACTCAAAGCTTTTCTTCAACAATTGGTTAAATATGAATAACAATTTCAGAAAAATAACACGCATTGCTTAAAAGTAATAATAATAATGATTAAAAACTACGCGAAAAGTTATCAGATAAATTTCTTGCGTACAGGTACAACTTACAAAGATATTTAGAAATTAACCATAATTTTTTAATCACCTTGAGCTTGTGTGAAATGAAATATTGTCTAAATTTATTTCTTACTACTTAATCTTTTTAACTCTGGTGGCAATACAACAAATAGAATAGAAAACATTGTTGATATTTAGAATTTGCAAATAAGTAGACTTAATATGGATTCTAAAGAATAGGAGATTGTTTCGGACGAAATTGAAGACAAAGGAATGAAGGTAAAACTCTTCGAGCAATTGGAAAGATGGATGGAAGAACTCATTCTTCCAACCAAAGTGTAATCAATAATAGCAAACTATCAAAATCTATTATCTTAAAATCTTGGAGTAACTGACCATTTAAGCAAATTTACAAGAAAAAGGTATATATTTTAAAATCTATACGCTTAAATCCAAAGATTCCTGCATCTCAAATAGCATTTGATAGTGGAGAAAGGTTAAAAAATATCGTCATGAAGATACTATACGAAAAATTCTATAAAAAATCTGGTTATCACATCTGTGTATCTCATAGAAAGCCATGTAATTAAGCTGACAATAAGCAAAAGCGTTTAATTTTTGCCAGGAAGTATTTTAATAAATCTTCTGAGTTTTTTGAAAAAGTAATATTCTATGATGAAAGCAAGTTTTGTATCTTTTGATTCAAAGGGCGTAGACTGGTGTGGAGAGCACTAAGTACGGATTTTGAGAAGTAAAGTTTTGTGTCTGAATTTAAACACGGTGGAGGTGTCTTAATAATTTGGAGGTGCATGGCAGCACTTGGGATTGGTTGATTAACTTTTATGGACTCAATAATAGAGCATATGGGATATCTCAAAATATTAAAAAAAAATTTGAAACAGAGTGCACATGATTTGAGCCTTGATGATGACTTTTGGTTTCAAAAAGACAATAATACAAAACACACTACCCACAAAGTAAAGTTCTGGCTGTTGTATAATATCAAATATTAGTTGCCTATTTCTCCACATTCGAATATTTCATTCGGCGCCGAGCTGGCAGCCGAATGCGTAGCGCTCTTGTATTCGGTTCAACAGTTCGTGTGTTCGAATCCTACCTTGGTCATGGATGTTGATAGCGGTTCGTAATCCACTTTAAACTGTAGGTCCTGGTCAAATTAGCCCTCGTGTGCAAAAAATGACCGTTGATCGACAAACAAACCAACCGTCTCCGCAATCGCCAGACTTAAACCACATCGAAAATTTATGTAACTTATTGGAACGTAACATTCGGCAACATAACATAATTTTGAAAGCTATGGTAAAAAGAGTAATTATGATGAAATGGAGTAATATTTCATTTTCAGAAACCGTCAAGTTAATTCACTCTATGCTTACAAGAAGGGAAGAGGTTCTGATATATAAAGGTTTTCCAACCAGACATTAAAGATTAATTGACAACCCATGGAAACTATTTTTTAAAAAAACTTTTGTGTAAATATAACTTTTAATTTTTATTATAATTATTACTACTTTGAAATAATGCGTACTATCTTTCTGAAATTGCTATTAATAATTAAGGAATTGATAAAGAAAAGCTTTATATAAAAACTGAATTGATGTTATAAAGAGTACTTTAATACTTTTATTCTCTGTTGAATGCTCATTGTGTGTCTGTAAGCAAACTTTTTCTGGCATTCTGGAAAGTATATATATATATATATATATATATATATGATGTGTGTGGGGGGCAAAATCATTGTAATTCTAAAAGATAGCACTAAAAAGAGAGAAATAAAAATGCTATAATAATAAAATTAAATATTGCTTTTATTGTTTAAATTTTTTTATATATAAAATAACATAAAAAATCAGAAACAATATCTTATTAAAATTTCCAGTTGTTAATAAAATACTCTTTATTCCTTCATTTCATTTGAAACTCATATTTTTATGCTAGTAGTGGATGACATTTGATGTTAATACAGTTTTTTAAATAATAATTCATTAATTAAATTTAGTTAATTAATTATAGTTCTGTATGAGAATCACACACACACACACACACAACTAAATTTAGGTGAACAAAGAAAATAATATTTTTCTTTGATGACCTAAGTAGTCGGAAAAATTGTTTTTTTTAATAACATTTGTTAATTTTTATTTAAAAAATAATTTTATACTGAGATAATTTTAAATCTTGTGAAATTTCAAATACAATATAGGCATTTAAAGACAAAATTTAAACTTCTTCGGAATGCTTTGATAATTTTTATATTAATTAAGATTATTTATTAAATTTACTAATTGTGAACTAGACTGTATGGAAATAACTCATCAAGAAAACATGATTTGAAACTCGTATTTTACTTAAAGCAGCAGTGATTAATCAGTTGATGGCAAACATATTTTACAATTTTATTGTAGAATTCTTGTTACATGCGAGAAAATTTTATTAATGATCCTTATTGAGTTTATTTACGTTACAACCATCTCTACAAAATTAATTAACGGTACCCTTAATAAATAACCAATCTATGTTCGATAACTTATTCAAAAGATTTTCTCCAGATCTTATAGCCTATTTTATTACATAGCTGTCAAATTATTCTTTTTTTTACTCCTCTGGAAATGAAAACTCCTTGCTAATTACTTAAAGTATACGAGATTGATATTGATTTAGGAGTGTATGATGTAGATGAAATACAGTGATTTTGCCGCTGGCACAGAGAAAATGTAATAAATGCACGTGGTTACAAGTTTTGGAATAGCTGAAGGAATGAACAAAGATAAGCAATTCGAAATGTTTATAATGATCGTTAGTATTATTCATTTCGAATCTTCGTTTCTTATAACCAAATTTTATTTCACAAATTAATATTTCAAGAAAATGCGGATTAAAATTTTTGTGATGCACTAAACATTTAACTATGTTAACTCCATGTCAAATAACTTAAAAAAACATTTTTGCAAGAAAGAAAAAATTAACATAGATCGTTATTTATTGTGCAAAGGAGAAACTTTATCTGAAATTTTACTTAATATCTCATGATTAATATTTTTCCTTTAAAGTACTCAGTCCCTGAATTATTTTATATTTATATGTATTTTTGGCAATGGTGTAAAAAGTAAAATATTTACCATACGTATAAAATTATTAAAAATAATTTAATATTCTGAAAATTATACAAGTATTATAACTATTTAAAAATTAATTCAACATTTCATAATTAATTACTTCTCTTTAAGTTTACTATTTTCATAGAAAACCTATAAATACATTGAATTTACTCTTAACTTTAACTCATGATTTAATTTAAAATTTACTCATGATTTAATTCACATGTCTGCTACAAAATAAAAGAATTTAGGAAACTGTTTCTTCTATCAATAAAATTACATTTTAAGAATTTTATATTTATTTGGAAGTAATATTTAATACAGAAATTCGGAAACATTATTGGTTATTTCTATTGCTTTTAATTTTTTCAAAAATTAAATGACTATTGTGTTTACCAACTATTTTGAGTAGTAGTCATTCAGTGTTCATTTTATGTATTCATGTTTTGCTTGAAAATGCAAATTGTTTTTCAAGATAATTAAAATTTGAAAGCAATGAAATTGGTGATTATTGAAAAGTAAATTGTATTGTTTTTTGATATATTAGTTTTTATGAATTAATATATAGGCGATAACATATTGAAACTTATTAAAAACAAGATTTTTCCAGAAATATAAATATGAATAAAATGTAGTCAATGGAGACATAAAGTTTGGAAAAAGTTTTGAAGATATATGTATATCCAAAAAAAAATATATATAAATTCATTAAATGTTGACATACTTTATATATAATAATCGAATTATCATGGGAACATTTATTTTAAATGCATGCATATAATTATTATTACATAAACAGAAAAAATGTTCAATATTAAATGAATTTGAATTGTGAAAAAGTTAAATTTCAATTGTAGAACACTGTATGGGCAAAAAAAAATGTTTTGATTACATCAGTTGCACTAAAGTATTTCTATGTGTATTGGTACATTATATTGTAGATAGAGCAGTATAAACAACACAAATAAGAGGATAAAATGTATGATATAAGCCACAGCTGAGATACAAAAGACAGATATCACTTTTCCGATATCTTGAAGTACATACATCAGACACATAGCAATATTACTTTTCTGGTATCTTGGTAAGTAATTGGAAGTCTGAGGCTTCCTTAATTGCAATATATATATAAAGTATATGTTCATATATGTATATGTTATCATAAAGTTTAAGGAAATGCATTATGATTTTTTATGAAGAGAGTTAAGTGATATTTCAGGTCAGTTAAGTTACCAATAAATGGAATGTGTGTGTTTGTGTGATATTTGAAATTCTCAGGATAAATTACTTACTTAAAAAAAAAAAAACAAATATTTTTATAAATTAAAGCTCATAACATAAAATTTACTACTCATGATAATATAATAATAGATTTAAGTAATATATTTCTCTTGAATATTTTGAAGAAAATAATGTGCATGACTAATGTTTCAAAAAGTTTACCCTAAATAAACTAAATGTTACCTATAAAAAGAAAGTGGATTGCTTTCCAGAAAACTTTTCTTATCATTATGTGGATGCATAAGCATGGTAGAAATGTCAAGCACATCTGCATTTTCTCAAGCATTAGTTTAGATGTCTTCCTATAATGCTGGAAATATATTTAAAGTTAAATAAACTGTTATCAACATTTATTTTAAATCAAATAATGCATTGTACTTAAATAAAAAATCTCTAAATAGTTTCATGATCTTCAGTTCACTGCACTGACACATGTAACGAAATATATCTTATATTTAGTACTGGTACATCATAAATTTTTATAAACATGAAATAAAGTCATTTATGTCTTAAAATGAAAAAAAAAAAAAAAAAAAAAAAAAAAAAAAAAACGTATCTTCAAGAGTTCATTTAATGTACCTAAATTAAATTGCAAAAACTTTTAAAATCTTTAGAATATCATTTAAGAGAAATGAATTAATATTAGTTATACCGTGAATAGAATTTGTCACATTTATGTTTTCTGATATTATAAAATATGTGATTAATAATTAGATAGTAACGCATTTTTAAAAGTATTTTGAATATAAAATTGTTAGCAATTCAGTATTAAATTTTATTAAATTACAAGGTTTAAAAAATATATATTTTTTCATTTTTTTATTATTTGTTTGTAATTCTTGGATTTCACATTTTATGAACACAATAATTATTTAATATGACAACTATAGTTTAAATGGGAATTATTTTGATTATGTAAAGGAAAAATACAAGTATGAACCTCAAAACAAGCATTAGAATGCAAATATGATGCATAAAACTAAATGTTCCATGTTTCCTTGATTAATAATAATAATAAAATTTAATTTAAATAAAGAACAATGAGAGCAATTAAAAATAATAAAAATATGATTGATATTTTAATTGCATTTATAGTGAACTCCATTTCAATTCTTCATTTAATGAGACAAAATAAAAGCCTCGTAAAGGAATGAGTATAATTTTAATGAACGAATATTTTACATGTATTATAACTTCTTGGATAATAAATGGAATATATTTTTTAATTTTAATTATTTAGATGCACGAAAAATGTTTAAAATTTTTATAGTTATCTTAAAGCTGAATAAAATATAAATTTATTGACTACTTTTTAAAAAAAATAAAAACACCTGTGCTTCGCATTAAAAATATTATTTATATGTATTGAATATATAAGTTCAACAGTGTTTTGAAACACTGCTAAAATTATATATGAACACACAAATATATATATAAAATATTATATTTAGGTGAAATTTAACTAATAAAGTGAGTTGTTAAGTTGAATGTAACCCATTTAATATGAGGCTTAATTTTACAATCCACCCTCATTTTATTTGTACTCTAAATTCAAAAAGAAAATACTTATGACATTTCCTGTTCTTTAGACAAATCCGCAGTATGTTCTGTCCTTTGATGAATGTAAGACCAGTTGAAATGAAATTGTAAAACAGAAGAATTTTTTTGACCATGATGACATTCACATCCATAATAATGATTTGTAATTTTAAATATTCATTACATAAAATACATTATGATAATAAACTTTTCCTCTTATTGCATGCCACTTCTCAATTAAGTTGTATAAATTAATGAACGGCAAATAAATATATAGAGCAATCGAGAGAATATTTATCATGCACTGAGACCTATTATGTTTAAAAAGCATACCATTCCTCATTTATTGGGTCTCGATAATACATCGAATTTGTATTATCCAGGTTCCTATTCTAGATATTGTTTTAACGAGGTTAGGATTATAACTTTTTCCACAAGCAAATACTGCTTTTTTTCTGCATGTAGTTAAAACATGTGCTCACAAAAAACTTGAATATGCAAATCAAATAAGTATTAAAATGTAGACAGAAAATTTGAAACATTGAGACAGGTGGAAGATATATCAAGGAACAACATGGCGAATGAATCTAGTGTTCTCTAAACGTAAACCTTTTCAACCTCATAAGAAACACATCTGGGCTGTTCTGTCTTCAGCGATGCATGCTCATTAGATGCAGAAAACTTTTCCCTATTGTTTAAAACTCATAAAGGAAGAGCAAAGTTAAATGAAAGGAATGAATTTAACACTAGCAATTATTTAACTGGTGATGGTTTAAAGTCTTAGCCAATAGTATCTTTGGAATTAAAGAAATTAATTAATCAGTTAAAAGTTAGGAATAAATAAAGTTTGAAGAGTTTTTTTATATTAATTATTCCAATTCTGAAAAGGTAAATGAACATTTTTATCACTCATGTCAGAAATAAATTCAGATTAGAAAATGAAAAATCATTTTAATGTTGATCTCTTACTAAATGCTTTATATATAATTTTAAGTAATTTCTCAATATTGCCACAACAGAAATATTTTTGAGATTGGATGAATATTGTTTATTAAGTTGTGCCCCCAGAAATCTTTTGTGGATCCGTTCTCATGGAAGTGTTTTATGGAAATTATAAGAAAATTGAGTTTTTTCCAGAGATTGAATGGTAATCTGATTTAGAAGAGAGGCCACACGAGTCACTTGATCAACAACTGATGCCGAGAACAAACGTAGTCAGTATCAAAACTCATCTGTTTTTGCGACGGTCTGTATCTAACATTTGAACGAACAGAGGATAAAAACTGCAAACGTGTTACAGGTGCAATTTTCTATATGATACCAAGTGTAATTAAATACTTAACATTAAATTCAATAATATTTTCATATTTTATTTAAAAAATAGATTTTTAGAATTTTAAGAACTATCAAACTAAAAATGATATTAGTTTAAAAATATTAATTTTGATAAATATATACTAAATTGATAAGTAATTATAATAATGTTCTTTTGTTATTAAAAATTGTAAACATACATCATAAATAAAAAATTTAGAAAGAATTAAAATTATAATATGTTTTTTAATAAGCATGATGCAGGTTGTAAAACTTTTTAATCAGTTTTATTAATATCAGAAATATCTATTTTTCTAAACTAGATTGCGTTTAGATTTTCAAAACAATTAAATTAAAAAACAAAATTCAGGTTCTGAAACTATTCTCAGAATAGATTCCATTTTGGAATCGAATCTGGTAAATACTAAGCATGAATCTGTAAATTCACAGGTCTTTTCATTTTATTCTTAGCTTCAGGATATTGCCATATTAAAAAATGAAATTTTGCACAAAATTATGGCTCATATGTTGGACGAAATTGCTATTTGGTTGACGTAATGTTCTAGCAGTTTTTCAAAATGCACCCAGGCCAATACTTTACAAATGTAATTGATTTTGCATTACATTATCTTTTGACGTAATTCTTTTTTCACAATCTTATGAAGAGAATTGGGAATATTTAAAAGAGCAAATCTTAACATTGATGAAAGATGAAACTCTTGCATTAAAAAGATTTGAATGTCATTTATCATAAAATAAGATTAATTTCTTAGGTTATAAAATAGAATCTAGTAAATACCACAGCAGACAATAAAGAAATTTTCCATTTAATTGGTTAAACAAATATCAAACCAGTTAAATGCTTTTTAAATGTTAAACGATATTTTAATATTAAGGTTGGTTGGTTTGTACGTCGCTCAACGGAATTTTTTACAAACGAGGGTTAATTAGACCGGGGTTAAAGGTTATATAAAAGTGGATTCCTAACCCGAACAGCCATCCAATCCCAAAGAGGGATGTGAAAAAAATGAAGGTTGAATCAAAGTTAAGGGCGCAAACCACTCTTTAATATTTTGGAGACCAGAGTTTATTGTCGGGTTGGTACATGTCGATATTTGTTTGCCATTTGTCAGTTCACTTCAATTTCTGATATCGTCTGCTTTCTGAATATCGTAGACCGTGATTTCTTTCTAAATAATTCAATAATAACTTTTTTTTTATCACTTGGAAATGCCCAATCAAATACCAGAAGAGCATTTCCGGCATTGTTTAGTTTTTCTTTTTCGCAAGTGTAATAAGGCAACAATTGTTACCAAAAAAACACTTGCGATGCTCTTTTAAGTGCATTAGATGTTCCTAAATGCCAAAGATGGCTTTTCAAGTTCATATCTAATAATTTTAATCTAATTCCAATCAATCAGGAAAACCAACAGCATTAGACAATGACAAGATAAGGGCAGAAGTCTGGAAGTAAATGCATGTGAAACAATCGAGGAAATTTTGAACACCCTTAACCAACTTTGACTATCCAGAAACACGGATAGCATATGGGTCTCTGTTTGAAGAGAACAAAGCCAATTGATCCATCACATGTAACATATTGCTTCAACGGAACCATACAGAATCTTTTATTTTATCATCTGATCACTGGAGACGTAATATGAGGCCTATACTATAATCTAACACGGAAAAGGTAGTGGCTCTCTGCAAATGAATCACCATAAGTATTGCAAAGCCAGGTTTGTATCTTAAGAAGGCACTTCTGTGTGTTTAATGAAGTATTCATGAAATTATTAACTTTAAATTGCTTAAACCTGGATAAACTGTTCATGTAGACTTTTATTGTAAACAATTAAATCGAGTGAATCAATCTTAAATCGAAAAGTATCGATTGTCAATAGATAGGGCCTCATTCTGAAACACAAAAATGCAATAACGCACTGTACAAGTCAAACTTAGGAAAAAATTAATAACTTGGGATGGGAAGTACTACCTCACCCATTATACTTACGTGATATCGTGCCCTCTCATTTCCATTTATCTTAATCCCTATAACGTTTTCTTGAAAGGAAAAAAAAGGAAAATTTGATTGAAAATGTCCAAATCTAATATGTCCATATCAAAACATTTTATTTAAAAACCAACTGATTTTTATCGGCCCGGATTAAAAAATTTCCCCAACTAAATAGTAAAATGTTGATGACGAGGATATTATTGATTAAAAATAAAGACTCATTAAAACTTTATTCGTTTGAATTTGACGTAAGAAAGCGACATTATTTTCAAGTCCCTCTAGTATTAATTAATTTTATTTTTGTAGAATCCAAACCAGCCATGTTATACTTTTGTTGCTGCATCTAAATAAGCTGTAAGAGCTATTCATACTCTATAACATTAATGGAAATCTTTATTATTCTCATGAACATAGGGAATATTAAAATCTTTATTCTGCTGTAGAAACAGAAAGTTTAACGATAATATGGACGCTGTAGATAAATTTCATTGATGTATTCATGGGTTTATGTTCACAAATCAAACGTTTGATTAATTTTAATGAAGATGAAATTCAGTTTGATTGAAATCAATCAAAAATATTAATGAATTTCCTTAAACTTTTAATGTATGAATTTAAAATTAAATGTACAAAAATGTGTTCCATAAATTTTAAAGCAGATATATTATCTATAAATTCTCCTTCACACATTGTTTACTACGAGGGTTGCTATTTATATTTCTGGCCTTGGCAACAGTAAGTGTTGCTAGGTGACCGAAGACGATTTTAATCGAAAGTTTGATATTTTTAAACATAAATTCAGCATACGATTTACCCTTATAGCTTTATTTGTGTTGTTGACAGTAAATTGAAAAGTTCTTCTCTGTCAAAAAATGGAATTGAATCATGAACATTTTCGTGCCATTATTTTTCATAACTTTCGACGTGGATTGTCAAGACAAGAGTGCTTCGATGAACTTAATTCTTTATACAGCGATAAAGCGCCATCCTACAGCACTGTAAAAAATTGGTATAACGAATTTAATCGTGGTCGATGTTCGATCCAGGACGAATCCCGTGCAGGTCGTCCAAAATCCGTTGTTGTGCCAGAAAAGATCAATGCTGTGCGTGAACTGATAAAGCAAGATCGTCATGTGACATACCGTGAGATAGAGGCGTCTTTGGACATTAGTATGACTAGCATCAATAAAATATTGTATGAACATTTGAGCGTAAAAAAAATTTGTTCGCGTTGAATCCCGCATAATCTGACAAACGCTCAAAAAAGGCTCGTGTCGATTGGTGCAAGGAAATGTTGGAAAAATACATTCAAGGTACATCAAAGGCTGTGTATAACATCTACACAGGTGACGAATCATGGATCTATGCATATGAGCCGGAAACAAAACAGCAATCAACTGTATGGGTCTTCCAAGACGAGGCAAAACCAACAAAAGTTGTTCGAGGAAGAAGCACATCGAAATAAATGATTGCCTGTTTCTTCGGCATTAACGGTCATGTGGCAACAGTGGCGTTAGAGCAACGCAGGACGGTCAATTCTGAATGGTACACGACCATTTGTTTGCCGGAAGTCATCGGAGAAATTCGAAAAAAGCAGAAGAACAGGCGAATCATTCTTCATCATGACAATGCGAGCTCTCACACATCGACTCAAACAAAGGCATTTCTGACGGAGCGAAAGATCGAACTGATGGGTCATCCGCCGTACAGACCTGATTTGGCACCCAATGACTTCTTCTTATTCCCACACATCAAAAATAAATTACGTGGACAACGATTTTCGACCCCCGAAGAAGCGGTTGATGCATTCAAAACGCATGTTCTGGAGTTACCTCAATCGGACTGGAAAAAGTGCTTTGAAAATTGGTTCAAACGCATGCAAAAGTGTATTGATCATCATGGAGAATATTTTGAAAAACAATAAAACCAATTTCGATCCTACATATTTGTTTTTTCATTATTAGGCCAGAAATATAAATAGCAACCCTCGTATTACGAAATCATTTATTATATTTAGAGGAAATTAAGCATCGATAGAATAAAGATAATATTTGCTATAAAAATTTGATTAAAAATAATTATGTAATTGTAAAAAGTGTGGTCGTGTAAAAGTTATTCACCTATGTCACCGAGGGGGAAATTTTATAACAAAAGACAAAAATGTTAGTCATATTTGTATACCATCAATGATAATATTTCCTAAATATCATTGGATTAATATTATAGATGATGTTATAAATGTTTGTAAATATTTTAAAATATGTCTGTTTAATTAGAAATATAGGTTAAAGTAATATGATTTGCTTCAATTCTTATCAAATGTTCCTGATCTTTTTGAATATTTAGTAATGATAATGTTGTCAATTTTTATTATTATATTTCATTTAAAAACACTTGTGAAAATACTTACTGATCCTTTCGCTAGATATATTTAGGATTTCTTTCCAAAAACGTTAATATTTATAGTTATATAAATTATTTAAAAGAAGTTTTTGAAGTAAATTTTTCTATAAAAATATTGTGAGCAATAGAAATTTTCCCATCAATCCAATTAAATTTAAATAAATTTCAAGGAAGCAATGTTGCACAATCGTTAACGTTAAGCCATAACGCAGAGCAATCTCAAACGCTAATATAGAATAGTGAACCAAAGTATAAAAAGTGAATAAAACTTTTCTTACTAGATTAAAATGTAAATTAAGCTAATATTCTGTTACAAAATTTTGGGAAACGTGCTATTCTCATTATCCGACGTAAGGGATTTAACACAGAGGACTAAAGAATATCATAAAAAGAGTAAAATAAATTACTTAAAATTCAAATTTAGAAATTTAATATTATATATAATGAGTATCAGAGCTTGTGAGTACGCGTAAACTTACTTCTTATTCAGGTCCTTATTCAATTCTAAAGTTATACTCCATTGTAAATTTCGAAAAAAATTAACCCAATGAGGTAACAATGGAAATTTCTGAAACCAATGGTCGGGGTTTATCGGGATGTATTGTCCTTTTATACCCAAAGAACCGGCCAGAAATAGCGACCTCTTTGTCGCCGAGGCGTTGCCCCGGGTGCATCACAGGGGGTGGGCCACCATCGCTCCCTCACACATGCCATCGGGACCTGTTTATAGGGTAGGCACCATTCATACCTCATTCACACACAAGGAAAGGACAAAGGCAGGATAGAGAGAGAGAGAAAGTACACCCATGCCTGAACTGGGATTCGAACCCAGGACCTCTTATCCGGAGTCAGGCACTCTGACCAATAGACAAGGTGGCCGACGAAATTTCTGAAACAGTGAGTGAGATTTTTCCCATACTTTGATGGGTTAACATATTTCAATCCATCAAAATATTTCCCATTAAAAACGAAACTTATTAAAATTCTAGTGTGAAATTTAACCAAAATATGTAAATCGTAAATCTTTTATGGAAAAAATTAGACAAAATATAGGAAGGAAATCTTATCTAAGAAGAAGAATAAATGACAAGCTGTGTGTTGTACAGCACGGTTGTGTTTCTTTTGCTGAACATGACTTCAAATTACCCCTTTATGGCAAATAATTTTTCTTATTTTGACTCTTTTATACCTTATAAATATAGTATAGTTTATATGAACAAAAATATGTAAATACATCACGCCAAATATTTGTTGTATGAATTCTGTGTTTTAGGTTTCAGTGTATGTTGACATTCGGTTACTTCCCGTTTAAATCCTTTAATTTTATTATAAATTACTCTTTCTGTGAGTTATAAGTTCCTATTATTGTTTGATTTACGAGTGAAATTCTAATAAAAATGCGAAAACATTATTATTGTAGCACAAAATAATTAACTTATAACGTATAATAAGCATTAACTTAAATTGCACAATTGTGAAATTACCAGATTCAAAAGTACAACCAGAGTACTTACAACAAAAGTAGTCTTGTACTTTTGAATTTATTGAATAAATATATTTTTATTGTATAAATATAGTATTCTAGTTTATATTTAGAATGCACATCTAAATAAAAACTAGAATACTATATTAATACAATTCATGTTAATATATTTTTATGCATTTTCTACTTTTTATTTTTCAATTTTTTCTCAAAAACAAAATAAATTGTAGTAAATTATCTGAAAATGATATTTTGAATATCATTGTTAAATTCAGGATTTTAATATACTAATATTTATCCTTAGATTATTTGCTGTCACTATAAGCATATTGCATTTGGATAAAGAAGCACGTTCTTTTGCGTTTAAATGTCGAAACTTCCTTTTGGAAATTTTCTGGATAAATTTTGCATCAAGGAGACAAACAAGCACAAATATTTCTGCACATGCATAGAAATTCTGGATAAATATTTCATGTCTCCAAACACTACTTCTAAAATGAGTAAGAAATCAGTAAAGTGTTTCAAAATATTTATAAACAGCGAAACAAATATTTGCTTAAAACTATTTCTAGAAATAGAATGAAAAGGAGGACCGTTAGGCAGATTAACAAGAGGTTCTGTATTCTTTTCATTTTCTTTATTGATCGTTTTACTTGATATAATATTTGTAACCACTTTGCATGCTTATTTCATGTATCCATCTATTTAGGTTTGTTACTGAATTCTAATAACAACTCGGATTAATTACTATAGGAATAGAAAAATTATCTACTATAGGTTAAGAAAAAAGTATTAAATAATGCAATTGTCGAGTGTATTTTGTTGACATTGTGAAATTTAGATTGAAATTTAATTTGTTATTTTTAGTAGATGTTATGAGAGACATTCAATTATAGAAATGAAACAAAAAAACTAATAAAAATATTTGCTTCTTTCTTTAGAGTCTTAAAAAATATCTGAATACTTACAAAATTGTGTACTGTCAAAACTTTACATTAAAATTAAAATATTTTACTAGGTATGCTAAAATAATTTAATTAAAAATGTCAAAAACATAATTGAAAGAAAAATATTTTTTAAGTTATCTATATTAAAAGACTGCAAAGATTATTAAGATATTAAACAAAATATATAATAACATAATATATTTTGTTTAATATCTTCTTTATTTTGTTTAATATCTTGTTTAATACAATAAGATATTAAACAAAATATATTTCGGATTAAAAAATAAGTGTTGATAAAACTTTATCTGATTTTTGCTTTTAGCAAATGATAATTTTATTTATCAATGTATGCATGTAATTTTCTTTCAATTGTTTTCAAGACATTTAGAATTTCCTTTATTTAGAAGTGGGAAAAATGCAGTTGCAAAGTTATTTTTTGAAGTCAATTATTTAAATTTCGTATTATTTGTATAAATTTCGTTTGCAAAATATTTATTAATTATTACAAAATTGCTGTGGTTTGTAAGATACAATATATGAGAATATCTTTTTTGAAGCTAATATAAATGCAACTAAGTATGTTATATAATTATAATAATTATTGTATGTAGTTTCATGACAGAAATCTCAAATATTAAGTATGTATACATTTAATATAAGAATTTTAGGTTTTTATTTATGTTTCACAAGTAATTTTCTATGATTATACACATTATAGTAACAAATACAAGAAAATATGTCAATTAAGAATCTTAAAACATTCTGAAAGAAATTTAATGTACATAAAAGGCTAATTTTTGTATTTTGGTGCAAATCATAAGCTTATTTAAGAGATTTATAATGGAAAAAATCTATTTCGCATTTTTATACAAATGCATTATACATAGCAGTAAATATCTAACAAAAATAATTAAGAAAATATTAAGAATGTATAGTTTCATTATTTTACTTTTTCAAATTGATATTTTTTTTTTACATTTCGTACCCTTGAAAGGTTTTTGGTTCTTTGAAAATGCAAAAAATTATTCCACATTCTTCTGAGCAATTTGTATTTCATATGATTCGAATATATTTTCGAACTACGCTATAAATTTTTATTTTCAAATATCTCACTCATATCTATTTATTACATTCTGATTTTTTCTAATTATGATAAATTTAATTTATATATATTTTTCACAAAGATAAAATTTAGCTAGCTTCGTTCTGGAAATATGAGTTTGTTGCTAAATAATTAGTTTGAGTGAGGAAACTGTAGTCATTTGAAACACACAAGCTAAAATTTGTCGTTTATGCATAAATAATATTCTTATCTCAACAACTGGACATTACCCTTAGCTTCTTTCTTCATAAACATACCTAATGGTTGGTATCAGGATTTTTTTTATGTTTCCAGCCTTTTGATTTTTTAAATGGAGTTCTAAAGCAGCTATAAGATAGTTAACTATATACTTTGCCATTTATAATTGAATGGTAACACACACACACACACACACACACACACACACACACACACACACACACACACACACACACACGCACGCACGCACATACGCACGCACGCACGCACACACGCACGCGCACACGCACGCACACACGCGCACACGCACGCACACACGCGCACACGCACGCACACACGCGCACACGCACGCACACACGCGCACACGCACGCACACACGCGCACACGCACGCACACGCACGCACACACGCGCACACGCACGCACACACGCACGCACACACGCGCACACGCACGCACACACGCGCACACGCACGCACACACGCGCACACGCACGCACACACGCGCACACGCACGCACACATTGTTCTTCGTTGCATTGTGAGAACATACTTCAGAAATCGGGAAATCCGTGATTCCAAACGCTACTCTCTAAAAAATCCACTTTAGTAGGTGTTGTCCAACTACCATCTAGGTGATCATGGTATGAGGTTGCTTTCTGTTTTCAGCATTCTTTACGTAGAAGGAATGATAGAAGATTTCAGGAATTATGATTATGTGAATAAAGCCAATTTTCTGTGAAAAGTCTCTCAAAAATTGAACTTAAAGTCTGCTTTATATCCTTGCAGCCGCTTTCAGCTGGTAAATTGCCAAATATACAATATCTTAATGATGTGATAATCATACAAAATATTTTTTACGAACTTATAATTAAGATTGTAGAATATTTTCTAAACTACATAATGATTTAATATTGATTGGTTGTTACTCATAACATTTTTAACTGCTATTTCTAACTTTTTTCATGCTTTAAAACTTAAAATTGAAGGAATACAACCGAAATATGCAATGATATGAGAGAACTAAATTTGTCTGATTTGTATTCACGATTCCTTTCCTAATGCTGAGTTATAATCTTTAAATATAGTAATTTTGAAATCTCTATATTTATGAAAATGCTTATAGAATTCAAAAGCAAGTTCACTCGAAGTCATTTCTTAACGCATACAAGAATGTCTATTAAGTAGTTTAGAATTACTTCAAATTATCTCAGAATCATTGTCTATCCTGTAATATTTTCCTTTTACATGCATAAAAAAAATCAGTTCATCAGATTGTGTGTGTGTGTGTGTGTGTCTAATTATTAGCTATTAAAATTAAACTATCTCTATCTTCAACAAAATCTGCATCTTAATATGTTTACTCTTTTCCATGCGGTTTCTAGTTTTTAATGTTGCAGGAAATCTTTTAAACTATAATATATATAAGAAACGAGTTAACATTGATAACATTTCAACACCGCAATTTTTATCATTGAGTTTAAAACACTGCAAAAATTATTATTAGATTGTATCTGAATTCTATCTAGTTAAAAGTCTTTCCCGGTCTCTTATAATCTAAGATATTCAATCACTGCTTTTAGATAATTTAAATTTGTTAAAAGATATCTTTGCTTAAGTTGGACAAAATAAACAACATCTTACCTACACTAAAACCCTTATGTTGGGAAGAGGATATAATATATAACAATGCTTCTTTCCATATCGGTATTATTTTTTAGTTTCTCATGTGAGAAACAAACTTTTAAATTTAACTATAGAAGCTAAAGATATTCTATTTCATTAGTAAGACTGATAAGCATTTATTATGTAACTTTGAATTATAAGCATTTAAAAATCATCATAATAATATTTTATTATTATGCTTGTCTTAAAAACGATCTAAAAATGCTTAAACAATAAATCAGAAGACTCAATAGAAAAATAAAATTGCTTTATTTCCATATGCAAAATCGAACAACATAGGAATAAAATTTAAATTACATTTCCAGATAAAAAACTATTTAAAAGGATAATATATATGACAATGTTTATTCAAACTATATCATTAACTAATGATTGTAGATGTGAATAGATTCCTCATTGCATTTTTAGTATTATTTATATGAGATAGAAAACAATTGCAAAATTCTCTTCCAAATCAATAATGATTTTTTAAAATATTTATATTTAGTTAAATGTGTCCTTACTTCTAGACGTTGTTGTTGTTCAGGCAATGTAAATTAGTATAATTGCTTTGATGAAAACAACGTTTCAGTATTTTCACATCCCACAAATTAAACTTCCATGCAATTTCCAATGAAATTTCAAACATTAAATTGTTGTTTTGAATAATTTCATTACAGTAATTTTAAATTAATTGCTATTTCTTGACGTAGTAAAATGTAATAGTTTTATATTTCTAAGTGTATAGTTGATGAGAGAGGATTAACACTTTCTTTATAATTATAAAAAAACTCTTGAATATCAGTTAACTTTGTTTTCACAAAAGAAAAAAGATATAAATTAATATAGAATTTAATAATGATTTATTACAGCATTTGGATATATTTTTAAAAGTAAATTATTTTCTGCAGCAATATATTATATTATTCAAAATACAATTTTAAAATGTAATCAAAATATTAAGAGAAAAATTAAAAGTGCAAAATGTTGAAATAAATTAAGAACATTAAAGTTTTTCTTTGAAGTTTTTTTTTTATAATTACTTTAAATATTGTAATTCACGCAAAGTTGATTTGTATTTCATTTATCTACGGGGCAGATATTTAACAAGCGAATCATTTCTTAATTTTTTTATGAAGTTTAGTTTCTTTGTTATTTTCCTTATTTACATGGAATTTTTTTATTCTTTTTCCTTTTCATATTTTTTTTACCTTTCGGTAAAAAAAGAGTTAAAAAATTATATATTATGAATGATAAATTAAGCGAAATAAAGTATTTTATATACTATTCCGTTTGTTAAGTTATAAACTGCAAGAGTTTCTTAGTTATAATCCCTTATTTGTTTGGTTGTTATAATATACACTCAAGATTGTCTGCGTCGTATTTTCAGAAAAGTTTATCTAATGAGATTTTGCCTTAAGAGTCTGGTTTTTGCTTTTTATGTGTAGTATTTTTTGGGGGCATCATTTGCTATTTTTTAAATACTTAGGGTCTACTTTGATGTTTTAAATGTAACCACTGCAATCAGTATTCTGGTCATATAAAGGTAACAAATAAATAGATTTAGTTGTTAAATTTATCCATTTTTCAAGTATAAAGAATTTACAAATTTACTGATATATATATAAATTAGTAAAATCATTTTATAAGTAATTAGTTGATGTTAAATTCTCTCTTACTTTAACTTTAGATTTCATTAAAAAAATCTCTTCAGAAAAACGTCAACGATTAATATTTGTAATTGTTGTCAAAGATTAAAAGTTACTAATAAGACTTACAGTAATTTTAGTATCTGTGACTCTACTATTAGTCATTATAATTGTTATTCTGGGTCTGTAACGGGTAAAATTATATATTATTCAAATACATCTAAATTATCGAAAAATCACAAATTAAACTATTTATTTTAGAAACATATAGCCTTATTATTATTTTGCTTATAAAAAAGTTCTATCAATTTCCATATTAATAGTAATTTACTTTTATTGGAATTATCAATCCCTTTAACAATGTTCACATGGCTGTTTAAAAGTTGTTAGTATGGATTATGACTTCATGTTTTAGTACTTTTAATAGTTCGGTAGGAAGGATATATAAGCAGATATTTTTTTATAAACGAATTTATATCTTAATTAGTTCTTCTGAAAATTTTACATTTTATAATATTAAAAGAAAAATATTATTTATAATATATAAATAGTTTATTATAACTACAAAAAATCCAAAGATTATAAAATTACTACATAATCAGAAACTAATTTGATTTTGCTAAAAATTTCTCACAAGTAAATTTCAGTATCTAAAATGGCTATCTTGTAAAATATGCTTTTAAAATTTCGTTTTGTCTCTAATAAATTAAAAGGCATTTTAGATATTTTAACCTCTTTATAAACCAATATCTTCCAAGGATTTTCATTATATACTTAGTGTTGAACATTTTATTTTCACTTAGACTTTTAAAAGGAATTTTAAATCTAGGATTTGGGAAAAATGTAAGAAAACATGTGATGCACTATTAAGAATTTTTTAAAGTTTAAATAATACTTTGGGAAACAAAATTTTATTTAATGTTTATACTATGTATAGTAATTTCGTGTATAACTTATAATTTAATTAGACTATAATAGATTTCTGGAAAATGTTCTGGAATTGACTCTCAAACTCAACGATTATTCACAAATTAACACACTGCTTCAAATTGTTTTGAAAATAATAAGATTAACATGTACAGCAAATTAGAAACAGAAAGGTTGATTATTTGAAACTTTAGATTTTGTTAGCTTGATATCACAGATATTTAAAACAATAAATCAGATACAAATATCATTTCAAAATTGTCCATAATATTCGGAGAAATCAGCAAAGAATTTTACTAGAGTATAAAATGTAGCGGTCACTGAAATTTGCTACGGAAAGATATTCTAAAATATGCAAATTTTTAAAGAAGACATTTATCTAAAAATATACTTAAATTAAATATTCGTACTGATTTGAACTGTTCTAAGCTGGAGAAACTTGATTATAATTTACAGAGAGCTATTTCTTTGAAAGAGTTTATATCATTCCGTAGCAAAAAAAATAACATTTCAATCAAAATATTAAATCATTTATTTACAGGATAAATAAATGCTTCATTGATGCCAAGAATATTCTTGTTCTTATTTTTAGCAGTGTAAAATTAGCAGAATTGAAACTGTTTAAAATGCATTCAAATAATTTTCCAATTTATATGAATGCTATTTATTCGTTGTCTTAAATTTTTGAATTCTTGTCATAAAATTTTCTTTCTTAGAAAAATTAATTTATATTTGTTCAAAACTATAAAATTGGTATTCATTTCCGCATGTTTTCAATATCACTGCCTTAGGTTATGTTTAGTAGGAAGAAAAGTTTGTCTTTTAAGTGCGTAAAGTGCATTTAACAGGATAAAAATACCATAAGTATTTTGTTTTCTTTTACATTGAATAAAATTCCGAATTTTTTAATTCTAAACTATATTTTCCCATCTATTTATATCATTATTGTATTAATTTTCTATAAATTTTTATTTATTAATTTAAACTGTTCTTTTTGTATGTCATTCGATATTATACGCAAATATAATGAGGCCTAACAAATATATAACTATGCTTAAGTTACCTTGGTACAAAATTCTAAGTAAATTTTATTTAACTTAAAATTACTTAGAATTTGGTACAAAATTCTAAGTAATTTTAAGTTAAATAAAATTCAAATCAAAATAAAATTTACAATATAATTTTAGAAAAGATTTATATTTTATTATAAGTGATAATAATAATAAATATAATTTTTTTGATTTTGTTTGAAATTATTTAGAATTCAATGAAATTAATTAGTTCGTAAAAATAATTTTATATCTATCTCAAAGAAAGAGTGCTATAAGTCCAAAGAGTAAGAATTTCATTATTCTTAAATGTATATTATACATGATTTTAGACACGTTAATTTATATTTTAGTAATAAATGAATGTCTACAGGAAGAAATATAGTAGAAAAAAATGCTTTTGAATTGATAATTTCAATTTTTGTATACTATTAAAGATATTTTAGATGTAAGTAATTTATTTTGCTTATATTTATTAATTTAAAGGTAATTAATTTGAGTCTAATAAATGTCAGAAATAAACTCTGAAAAAGGAAATTTTAATTTATTGACTTTTTTTAGCAAAATTCGTTATTTATTTTATATTTACGTTAGATTAAACAACACTGTATTCAAACAACAAGTTTGAAATATAAGAAATTTCATGCCTCAGTAACTTATGTCGGCAAAATCTTTTCTCTAAGTCTTGTTTTTGTTCTCAAAATATGTTTCAGACATTTTCTCTGCTTTTATTATTTTAACGTATGAAATTACACTTACAGTTTTTATCCACTTCGTTTGATTTCTACACTTTATTTTCCATGTGACTAAGCACTTATTTAACAAAAACAGTTAAGCGAAAGTAATTTCAACAATTTCTGATTATTTCTAAATAAGTTTTTAAGGATATTTTATAATTTAATATTGATTTTTAAATGATCATAAATTCTGATATTTCACGTTTCGTATGCATATAATAAAAGAAATATATTGCACTGGAATTTTATAATTAATATTTTAATAAATAATATCAAATTAAAAAGACGAAATTTTACTAAATTTAATTATAATTTATATGTTATTAGAATTATTAGATCAATGGATTTCTTTTTCACTAAACTATTTAAAATCATTCTCATTTGCAAATACGCCATCATGATATCATTATTTAACGAAAAACCTTTGTTTCACAGAACGAAAATCCTAAATATTTATTCAATATACTTTTATCAGTGATTTTATATCGATAGTGTTATTTTTTAGTTCAGCGGTAAAAATCAATGTGAAAAATCCCAAGCACTCACAGGATAGAAGTGTATGCCAAAAGTAGAAAGAAGCTTAGATTGTTCGTTGTTCACTTGGGGTAAAGTATGAAACATAAACATACTAACCAAATGGTATAATCCTCAGTTTGATCAAAGAAATAACACAGGATCAAAGAAATAACACATAGATCAAAGAAATGAAACTTTTCTAAAAACGAAACGTTAGCTGAGGAAAGTCGGATAGAAGGTTGGGTGTAGAATCAGGTACTACTTGGAATAAAGTTTCATTATTATGTATAGTTTTTATGATAAATATAAATTTATTTAAAGAGGTAATATTAGAAATCCAGAAAAATTTTAAATTAAGTTAATCAAATGTGTAAAACTGTTTCTATATGTATTAATTCTTGCTGTTAATTATACACACACAGCAAAGTGATTTTACACCTTTTTAAAGCTAAAGAGTCTTTTATTTAACTTAATTTATTAAAAAAATTATAAATGATTTAAAATATTTCAAACTTACCAAAATACCCAATATTTAGCGAATCACCATAATTTATTCATGGAAGCATTTTGTATTACATCAGATTCCTAGATAACGTTTCATCTTCAAACACATTTGATATAGTTTTATTCATTTTAGGCGTTATTTAATTTTATTATTCTTCATTTAAAGGTAAACTTCTTTTCTCAGTTACTTTTTACTATCAAATTGTACAAACAAAAATCCTGTATATAAAAATTTCAAAATAACCGTGCTAAAGATAGTAAGTATAACCTTTAACATATTTTATTGTTCATGAGATTAAAGTATTAGTTTGGAAATTTTTAAACTGTTGCAATATTAATATCATAACAGAACAGTATATTATAGTAATTTTTTAAATTATTTAATTTTCCTATTTCTTATAAACATTTATGTTTTGATTTGTGCATTACTTAAAAAATGTCCTCATAAATTCAATTCATATTCCTTATTTTATGAAATGTTTTTATTCTTCTTTCAATTTAGGATGGCTGAATTAAATAGAAAGAAATTTTTATCAGTATAATTTAACATACTGATAAAAATTTCTTTCTATTTAATTTAGCCATCCTAACACATCTGCTTAATGGTCTAACGTTGACAGAATATTGACGTTCACCACTCAATTGCCTTCGGAGAGAATGTTTTTATAGATATAGGTTGTATTTACCTGTTTCAAGGGAGGAAACCCAGAAAACTTTTAGTAACCCACCCTGACAAAATTGTACCCAGATAGTAGAAACTTAATACTTATTTTTCCATGGTGGCCTGGATCAACCATGACACCTCTCCCTCTACAGAGTTAAATCAATGAATGGACCAGGGTGAGCCATGATATCAGGTACATGTCACTTCATGATAAGAAACTTCAGCAGATTCTTATCTGAAATTTTAATCAGAGTGTGAAATTTATTTAAAGTTTAATTAATGCTGGTATGAAATCCCTATAAAATCATGCAGAGTCTTCAGTAAATTTACTACTTTTAAGTTTTAAGGCAGTTTATCTCTTCCCCTATTTTAAAACTGTTATGTGCTTGTAAATTGCTGATAGAAGAGAAAATCCTCTCTAGCGTTGGATTGACATCTCTGGATTTTTATACTCTTACGTTGATTCATTAGTCAGGGACCAACAAGAATCAATATGTAACATTAAGAAATATTAAATAATAAACGCTAAAATTAATAAAAAATATTATTAGAAACCTTCTATAATATAAGTAAAAATATTCTGTTATGTTAATAAAAAATGTAAGAAATTATGTGTGAATTTTTACAAATGATTATGGCTAATATTGCATAAACAGAAATGGTTTAAAAATGAGTTGATTTTTATTTATGATGAAAATTAAGATAATAGGAATAATTTTGTTTCTTTAATTTTAAATCTGTTAAACTAAGAAATTAAAATAGTTTTAATATTCATGTGTGTAAATCTACCATGTTTTTTAAATTAGATAGTAGTTATAAAAATGTTATTTTTCAAGTTATGATTGATACTTTAACCTTAAAATTGTTGGGAAATTTTTAAAAAAAAAGATAAGTTAAAAAAATTTTTAAATGTAATTATTATTATTTTTTTAAAGACCTGTTCATTTTTCCCAACTCTATTCCTTTATATTTATCAATTACTCTTTTCTAATGCAACACATTTTATATATTTTTGAGAATATCTTTTAATCTTTTGCATATTTTCCTAGCGTTGATTATCTATTATAGATAAATTTTTATTTATTTTAAATTATATTTACAATTTTATTTTACTTATGTTCTACTATCGGGTCCTAATTATTTTTTTATATTTAATAAGATGCAATTTTAATGTTCGTTTTTACTATGTGGGACTTCTATTTTACGATGTATGATTCATATTTTAAAAATGTCTCTTCAAATTCTCCTTTTTTCAAAATTTTGTGGCATCGTTATAGTCAATTTTATTAATTTTGTAAATTTTTTATTTCCATCTGGTCGGAATGTATATATTTTTTGTCATTACGATCGTTGTGCATCTGTGTGTTTCATTATATGTAATTTTATTTTTCATTTCAAGATTATTGGATGCTTTCTTACAAAAAAGCTTGAAACATGATTTTGACTTTGCTTATTGCTAGAAATTAAATTATTTATTTTTATCTGTAATGATATAATTCATGTTCGTGGGTATTTTCCTTAGGATGAATTAAGATTAGATATTCAATTATATTCCATGTTATGCTTAGAATATAGCAATTCATTTGAAAAAAAATGTATTTTTCTGAAGTTTACTACGAAATTCGAAGAGTTTTATGCATTAATTGGATTTTGTAGTTTAAAAATTGGAATCAAGTTTAATCACATTTAATTACGAAAATTTTTAAAATTAATTATGAGTAAAATAAAAGTATTCCAGATCAAGCCTACATATTTATTTTGCAATTTTGTTAGTTTTTTAGATTGAAAACTTTTATTTTCATAATTAAAAAAATTTATTTAGATTGCTTGCTAAGATTACTAACAAAATTTATGTTGCCAAGAACTGTTGCCAAATTAGAATGATAAGTAATACATTGCAAATGTATTATTATAAATGAGTGCATTATTATAGATAATACATTGCAAATGTATTAGTTATCAAAGGACTAATTTGGAAAAGAACTGTTTCCAAATTAGAATGATAAGTAATACATTGCAAATGTATTACTTATCATTCTAATTTGGCAACAGTTCTTTGACATTTGTTTGTTTTCTTTTTTTCTAACATCTGTTGTTAGAAGTAGATATCTTTTATTTTTTATTTATTTTTTAATAGACTGTTTTCACAGCTGTTCATTGAAAATAAATTTATTTTTTAGTTCAAAGTATTGGAATAAAGCATTTATTTATATTTCTTATTATTTATCTCAAAAGTTCAAAATATTGGAAACCAAAATCTCATCCTAATAATTGTCAAGGATTTTACTTGTAGATATCAAAGGACCACCTGATTAAAAATTCCACTTGATTCTCATGATGCTTCAATACTTAATGTGAAACAGGAGACATTGTAAATGAGTGCATTATTATAGATAAACAAATGCTTTACTGAAAACCATTCAATATTGTGAATGTGGGGATTATTTGTTAGAAATAATTCAAGAGAAAACACTAGAATGTTCAGCAAAATTAAATTAACCAGAAACATTTTGTTTCAATATTCTGTAGCGCAAAATGAAATCAAAATAAAGCTTTTGAAATAAGTAAGATGTTTACGAAAGTACTTTTGTTACTTGAATTATGATATACTGCTACAGAAAAATGTGTGATCCTAGAAATACACTCTATGAATAAAAAATACATTTGTTATGTCCTTATGTCCTCAAATTATCTTTCAAAGCAAAACAACTCAGCGAAAATTGAAATGTTAAAGATATCTTGAAAAACTATGGGAGAAGCTCACGTAGTTGCTAATAGCAACTTGAAAGTAGAAGAAATTATTGACATTAGTATATTGTAGGATGGTACTTAGAAGAAGCGAAGACATACTTTCAAATTAGGTGTTGGATCGACGTTATGACAGCAATTGTGATTGACTTTGAAACTCGTTTGAAATGTTACCGACTATTTGAACGAAACCTCGGGAAAAAAAGTGTTGAATTTTTGAAATTTGGAATGAAGCTAACAAAGGTGTATGTTAAAAATATTTTAATGTCTCGTCCAGCGGAATGGAAGTTGATGCTGCAGTTAACATGTGAAAACATTCCGTTAGTGAATGCAAAATGAGATACTCGGCATTATTGCTTGATGTTGACTAAAAACTTTACATTCACTCCTTAAACTGAAAGTATATGGAAGTTACGTTAGGATAAAGGAAGAAAAGAATAAACCACATTGCAAAATGACTGCATAAACCACTTTGAAGAAAAGTAAAAGAATGCAAATAAGAAAGGTAACACAAAAAAAAAAAAAAAACAAACAAACAAACAAGAGTTCGAAATCAGAAATTATAAGAAAAAACTATAATAAGCACAAAAATTAATGACATAATGTTTTTCAAACTTGGCTGGATTTATTCCCTTTATGGCTTAAATGAGCATACAAGGCTTCAGGTTAATATTTCTATTATTAAAAAAAATATTTTAATGTCAATTGCTTAGTATAGTTACTAAGTTTTGTCTCACCCATTTCTTCTATTTTTGAAAATTTGATAGAATGAATCAACGGGAAAACCCTGACGGATTTGCTGTGATGTTTATTCTTTCCACAATTAATATATATTCCTTTCTTAATAATTAGTTGATAGCTAAGTTTTCATAGTTATTTTAATGAAGACATTTTAGGATGGAATATTTATATGAATTTATCTTAAATATTGTAATTATATTTTATTTGCATTTATTTTTACATCATAACTGATCTGCAGTCTTTATATTATATGAAAGTTTATCTGTATATATTGTAGCTTTTTGTTGTAGTTATATTCCAATTGTTGCAAAATTAAAGAAAAGTGAAATTAATTGCCTTTATCCTGATATACTAATACAAAATAAGATTGATTTATTCGTAAATTTAAAAAAAGTATTTTTCCTAAAATAATTTATGTGCTTTGTTTTAAATCAAATTAATTTATAAACATATTTATACAGATATTTTATTCTGATTTATTTCTACATACACAGTTTTAAATCCTCCGATGCACCCAGACCTTCGGGTCCTTGAAGATGCTCACCTATTTTTTACCAATGAAATTTAAATTTGAATAAAAGACGATGTCCTTCGGGACCCATCTTATTGTTTAGACATTTTAAATATTTTTGGTTTTATGGGGGTTGTCTAGCCTAGCTAGACAACCTGAGATAAGTAACAAAAAAAAACAGTTTTGAATTGTATTTTAAGTTGTGGAAATCTTTCAGGGTGGAAAATTTACCTGGTTACTTTCGAAGTAATGTTTATTTTTAAAATTTCCTTTATTTGACGTAACATTCCTAACAATTTTGTTATCAATGAAAATTTCAGTTTAGTTATGTAATTGAATTTTTATGAAAAAATGTTCAAGTTTAATTTTAAAAGACAAACAAAGTAAAATTAATTTATAAATATAAAATTTCTTAAAATCAAATATGAATGTTAAGTTATCGTAATATCACAGGTCCCTTATTTCAAAGGAATTTAAAATTATGAATCCAATAAATTTTATGACTCCACAAATGTCCACAAATAAAAGTTTTTAATTCTATAGTAAGAATATTCAAAATTCTTTTGTAAGTTTTAAATTCTATCGTAAGACTAAGCTAGTATGCTGATAATATAAATTAGTACAATAATCTCGCTGACGCATATGTAATGATTTTTTAAATATTTAAAGCACAAATTTGAATTATTTTCATAATTTAAATCAGAAAATTGACATTGCAGTTTTTCGAAAGGATATGTGTATTTTACTACATATAACAATTCTAAAGAAAAAATATCTAAACAATTCTATAAAAGTATAAATTGATTTTTTGAAGGAAAAAATATTACAAAAGTTATTAATTTGAAATCTGTGTATTCTATACTTAAAATCAATCCTATGTTCCATCATCAAATAAAAAGGAAAATTGAGCATCAAATATTTATTTTTACTTATTGCAATCAATTGCGTTTCTCAGATGCAATTAAGTTAAAATAACTTTTAAAACTTCACTTTGTCTTAAAAAAAACAAGTTTATTGGAATTTAATATACGTATAGTTCTTATATAAAGAAAAAAATGTCTACTTGAACAAAGATATTTAAGATACTCTGTAACAATAAACATTATATCTGTACATTTGAATCAAATTCCATTAATAACACAAACTAAATAAACAGATTCAAGTTCAAAGAAACAATATTACTTACTAGAGTGTACAATTCTGCAAGATTAAAGACAAAATCATTTGAGAGCAGATTTGTTTTATTTGCTTAGAAACGCAATAAATGATACATCTAAGCTATTTTTATTATTAATCATTTTTCTTTAATTACGTTAGTAAACGTTCTAATATCAAAAATAACTCAATATTATATTAAAGATAATTGTCTACAGTATGTTTTATCTAAAGGGATTATAATTTCTCATAAATATTAGAAAATAACTCATTTAACTAATTACAATAAAGTAAAACTGGTAGAAAAGAACTTAAAATTTCATATCTTATATTATAAAATGTTTAGTTATATTTATTTTTCAGAACTGTGAATGGTTATAAATTACTTACAATTACAAAAATGTAATGATATTTTTTTAAGAATTATGTTCCTAATATGAGAGATTATTGAAAAAGAAAGACTATTTAATATTGCAAAGTGTTGAAAAAGAGCATTTATGCTACATTCAAAAATATCTAAGCAATAATATAATCAAATTTGAAGAGTCAAAAATAAATTTATAATTTTATTTGTTTTGTTTATTCATTGTTTAAAGTTTAACTTTTTGATTATGCACAATGTCGAAATTGTTTTTAAATAATACAAAAAATTATCATTACAAAGGTAAATGTTTTAAAAAAATAATATCTTAGCCCAGAGGAATGATTAAATATTTGCAAAATTTATGAGTTTTAAGAGAAAATTCTTTAACAGAGTGAATTTCCCAGAAAAAAGAACTTAAAAATTGTATTTTAGTTAAAGAAAAAAAAGTTTAATTTCTATGTAGTTAAGCAGACTCGTACTTACTTTTATTGATGAATTGCTGAATAAAATTGTTTGAAATGTTTTTCTTTTACCATCTTTTTTATATGTGATAACAAGAATTTAACTCTTGCTCGCGTAGTAAAAAAAATAACTTAAATAAAATGTAATTTAGAAATTAGAGTACCATGTCTTGGTATAATTTTAAACTTGTACAGCTTTAAAAAGGAAGGGAAAAAATTCTAATCTATGAATTATAATATTTCGCTTTTGTTTCTTCGTCTTTTTCAAATCACTATGAGCAATTCAAATGTTAAAAAAAATGAAATGTTTATGTAATATTTAATTAGTTTTACACATGAACAAAAGTAAAATACTTTTTAAATACTATTTATACATCATTCATTTATTTAGAATATAAGCAATGTCATATATAAAAAACATTTTGTGATAGTGAATAAAATTGAGAAGAAAACGGTGGTAAAATAAAATTTATTTTTGATCAAATCAACATCAAAAGGCAAGATTATAAAAAAATCTATATCAAAAAATAAATAATACTTTCACATCTTTATTTTCTCTCTTTAATGTATTTGCCCTTCACTCACTTTCTCTGATCTTGATTCTTTTACCAATTTCTAAACCTGGTGTTATTTTAGAAAGAATATTTATCTTTCGCGGGTGAAATTAAAGATGCTTATGTACACGAAATCAAAAATATTGTATATTAGTTAATGTTCTAGTAAGTAAATATCGTTTATTAATAAAACCATTCAATACTTTCCTGTCATCTTAATTTAGGATTTTGTAGTTACATTTGATCGAAATATTTGCAGCATAATTTTTAACCTCGAGATATGCTTTTATGCATTTTTATATGTAACCTCTTATACACTTTTAATTAGTGATACTTAGCTTTTACTAACAGTAATTAATATTGGGGTAGCTATATATGGAAGAATTAATCAATGAACAAAGAAAATAATTATTGGCAATTTCTAATATCTGTTCACGAGATTTTTTTTAACAACATGCTATATATATTAATAAAAATATTTGAAATTTATTTAAATGCATATTCACCATGAATTAATTTATAAATAAATGAATATCTTTCTTGAAACTGATAATTTAATTTTGAAAACAAGTGAAGATTCGCCTAAAATACCTATATCTATAAACTCATATTGTCACATTAAAGAATAAAAAGAATTATTTCTCCTTATAAATTAAAATTTCATTTAATATTAAAAAATATTCGGTTGGATTTTCTAATTTTGCAAAATTTTCAGTAAATTAAATGAGTTAGTCAGATTTAATAAAAAGCGATTGCCGTGTAATGTTTACTTAGATTAAGTGAATGGATTACTAACACCAATAATTTTTTCTTTATTCAATATATTTCTAGTATAATTATAAGAAAATATTTAATTTAAAATATATTGACAATAATTTAGAAAAGTTAAATGTTCTTCAATTGTTTATTGTATTTGAAGTGACAACAAAGCAACAAACAGATAAATGAGTTGTTATATATTTTGAACTAATTTTCCAGAATTCAGAAATATCAAGCTACCTTAAAAAATCAGACATTTCAAGATTGAAAATAAATTAAGAAAGATAATCTTAAATATTGTGTTAAAAATAAATTAAATTACAAATGATTTATTGCTACACAAATTTTTAATATAAAAGTTAAAAGCAAATTTTGTTTTAACTTAATTAAATTTGTATGACAAATTATTATGAATTTTATTTGTAACTCTTAAAGTCTCTAGTTAATTTCTAGTTAATCTCTAGTTAATTTTGCCATAATATAACTGCTATATACCAATTGATATAACAAATGACAACTTTCTTGCCTTTTGTAAGTGAGATTGGAAATGCTGATACTATCACCCAAGACAATAGAATTTTTATAAAAATTTGTCTTTGAAATTATTTATAATCATAGAAGATTTTCCAGTATCTCCATTCAAATATAATAAATGGTATAAACTTTGAAAAATTAGTGATAAAAGTATGTCTGTAACATACCTCGTCTCGGTAGGCTCTGACTAAAGACATATCCTATCAATAAAACCAAAGAAGCAAACAATCTATACCAATATAGATACTACGATATTTTAAATCATTCATGCAAGACAATTAATCAAGACATTCTTTAGTGTATTAATAAGTTATATACCTATATTAAATTTAATAAATGATTTAGTAATATTTTTTAAATACCATTTCGGCAACAATGGAAAATTCAGCAAAAGTTATTGAATCTATGAAAATTTTTTTATTTATAGAAAATTAAGGAAATAAATAAGGAAATTGGAATTTAAAATTTGTAAAAAATAATAAAGTATAGGAATTTTTTGAACTAGTAAAGTTTATTCGAATTATAAGCGTTGTTACTTTACACACACACACACACACACACACACACACACACACACACACACACACACACACACACAGTACACACACACACACACACACACACACACACACACACACACACACACACACACACACACACATTACACACACACACACACACACACATTACACACACACACACACACACATTACACACACACACACACATTACACACACACACACACACATTACACACACACACACACACACAATCTCGTAAGACAATTTTATGTGTTTCATACATTTAATATTTTCCCTTATTGATGGCAAATTCTTACAACGCATTGTAAAGTTTTCTTTAAAAAATTTATTTACTCTGATTTTATATTACCAAAGTATTTTAGTTAGTTTCATTACTATAATTAGAAAAAAAATACAAATATACAAGATTTTATGTTGTCATTAAAAATTTAGTAGATTTATATGTGAAGATGTTCACCAATTCGTATTGATTGCATTGTGGAACAATTTTTCTGTAATAATTGTCTTGAGTTCGATTGGCCAGTAAACTTTTTTTCTTCCATTTCTCTTCAGAATTTGAAAATTAACATCAAAATGTTTTGCATAAGACGTATCTCGAGTCTTATATTAATTTATTTGAAGATGCAAATTTGTGAAAACAAAACCTTAATTTGTTGTTGTTCTATCTAAAAATCTTTTTTTTAAATCATGCAAAATCATTTAAATTATCATTGCTAAAAATTAAATTATTTCTTGATTGATCAATGTGTTAAATATAAACACAGTATTTATTAGTATACATTAATTAAAGGAACCATTATAAATTTAAAGTATAATTTCTTCATTATCAAATTTAAACTTTTCAAATTCTTTTTTAAATTTCATTATTAAGAATCGAGACTATTAAATATTAGATGTAAAATGTGTAATGTGAATGAAATAGGTAAATTTGGATAAAATATAAGCATGATAAATAAAATATAAATGTGAGGATTGATTTCCAATTAAAATATACATTTCAATATACGATAATATAGATCAAGTGTTTCAATAAGATGACAAATCTCTCATTATAATGCTATTAAATCTTTTATTGAAAAAAACATTAAATATTTATTTATAAAAATCTTCCAAAATGATTAAACGAAATATTTCTATCTTGTTGTATGAAAAAACATCTTTTTTTATCATCTTTTCATTTTTGATGAATATTTCATAAAAGACCATATTTCTTAGAAAATATATATATATACATATTCTAAACTTAGAGATATTACAAAATTGTGTTCCTTAACATAATTCAAAAGCTATATTTAAAAAAGGCAAGATAAAAGTTTTATTGTTTTTTCAACATATGTTTATAAATAAGGATCGGTAAACCAAGAAAAATGTTACATTGAAATATTTTGTAACAATGAAATATTTGTAATCTCAAACAGGTTGAAATTAATTCTACATACTATATATAGTTAAAGTATAAACAAATTTTCTATCATACAATGAAAACTTTTTTAGTTTAAAGTTATTGGGTGACTTTAATTACACTGATTTTTTAATCTTAGATTTTCTGAATTCACTGAAGTTTTTCAGTAGCTTGAAAATTGTTAAATAAGTCTTCTTTTCCTTTACATTACAAATAAATTGAGCTCTTAAGACGATTTATAAAATAAATATTTAATGGTATATAAAACTCGTAACACAGATTATAAAAATTAAGAAATCGAAAGTTTCAAACAATTATTTCGTATATCTTTTTTTCAATATTTGAAAATTGTTTAAGTTTAAAAATCAAGTTTCATTTATGCAAAATTTATTTTTGACAAACATTTTTAATCACCTTATTAGCTTTTAAATGTTTATAGATTTATTATATTATAGGGATTGTGCAGTGTGATAAATGGCCAATGTAACTTAAATTGCAGAGTTATTGATGAAATAAATTAGACTCTAAAATTTTCTTATCTTCGGGTTTCCTGTTTATCTCTAGAAGAAATGGGAGCTATTATCAAAAAATAAGATTCCTGTTTACGTTTTACTATTTAATTTTTACAATTTTACTATCACAATTATTTACTATTACCAAATATATTGTTCTCAAACTCTGTTAAAAAATTAAAAAAAATCATTTCTCGTACAAATAACAGCGTAAACCCTGACTAATATTATACTTTTAATTATGTGGTCTTAATTAATTTCTTAGTTTTGAAATAATTTTATATGCGTGTGAAGTTTTTCACATGACTGATATTGTAGTTACACTTAGAATAAAATTCAAACTTAAATTCTTGTTTATGGCACCGTGGAGAAATTCAAAACTTATATTCAAGGAAAAGAATATTAGTTAAAGTAAAAATGTAAGGCAAGAGAGAAAAGTTGACATAAGAAGTATTGCCTTAAATCAACAAAAAATTTCAACAGAATTTATAAATATAACTGTTGAATTTATATATATATATATATATATATATATATATATATATATATATATATATATATATATATATATATATATATATATATATATATATATATATATATTAATGCAGTGTATATAAAACTAATTGAATATATTGATTAGAAATTTCTAAAATTAAAATGCAATAACAAGAATTAAGTGTCGTAGTGTAAAACGACATAACCAAACCCTGAGAAAATGGATATGTATATTTTTATTGCACTTTAAATTTAAGAGTTTCCGCTTTTTCTTTCAAACTAAGCTGTAATAGTATAAAGGAAAGGATGCAATAAAAATTGGCACAAGGAGCCAAGTGCAATAAAAGAATAAATTCTTCCTTTTGGAAGGTATGAATGATCGTGAGAAAATTGCAACGGAAGTTTATGTTTTATGATATGTTTTGTTTGTAAATCTGACCAGTCGGGATTAAAGGGGAGAGATTTCTGACCTATCCCATAGGAGTGTAGGACGTTATATGCAACTGTGGAAAACCAATGGTGCAAAGAGGAGGAGCTAAGATGAGAATTTAAAAACTGCATCTAAGAATGGAAGACAGGCAGACACAGAGACAGAGAAAGTCCTCACACACAGAAGTCCCTGAGATACACAAGGCAGAGAAGCCCCAGAGATGCCCGACAAAGAAAATGAGTAAACGGAGTATGATTGCACTGGCCTGGAGAAGTCCTGCCTCGACTGTCCTGAATGGGAATGCAGATGTCCGACTAATAGATGAAGAAGAAGTGACAAAGTCTGAAAAGAGGTATACTGAATAGCAAGTCAAGTAAGATGCGGAGATATCAGCGAAGGGAAATGTAAAGCGGAGATGCTGAGTAGAGGACGGGAAGTGGATGAAAAAGGAGAATCATCGACACCGGAGAGCGGCGAAGTCTCAGACACCACAATACTACTTCTAAAAGGGGTGAGTCTGATCTCTCGTTCCATTTAACTCTGGTCATTATGGTTATGGTGTAAATATCATAAAAAATAATAATAATGTTAGAATCTTCTCAATTATTTAATCAAGAATGTTTTAATTATATATGTAAATACCTTTGTAATGAATTTGCTAAAATAAATTGTTAAGTTTTATTGTATTTTGTTTTGAGTTGATCTCTGTCATTCAATTATTTAAATAACGAATCTGGGTTTTCCTCGGAGTTTTCTAAAATTACCGAGTTCACCACAACATTAAGCTCTAATTGTATCATTTCTGAAATTAAGTCACAGTGAAAATACATTCTTCTTACTAGTATATGCATAAAATAATAAGTATATAGAAAGAATTAAAATTAAAAATTTTTATTTTTATTTTATAGAAAGGTGCCTTAAAAGTGCCTAAGCGCCTTAAATTATCAAATTAATATAATCTAATTTAAAATTTTTAATTTTTATTTAGATTATATTAATTTGATAATCTGAGGCTCTAAGTTTGAACTAAGAAGTTAGTTAAAATAATGTTTAGTTTATTTTTTGCTCAACAATCGTGTTTTAGATATAAAAGCTAATAAATTGGGATTTATCCCACAAAAACACAAATATCCAAGATAGGAATTAAATACACAAGTAATTAAAGTAGAGCTTTTAAGCTATTAATTTATCGGGTTGCTTGACAAGTAATTTTTATCTACTAGATCTAATAAGGTATAAATTTAAATTAAATATCATCAATTTGAAGTAAAGTGATATAAATATAATATTTCATATTAAACTAAAGTAATGTATTCTGAAATTAATCGTTTTAAAAATATCCTGATGTATTTTTCATAAGCCATTAGAATTAAAAAGTACAGTCTTTATTTTGATAAAACCTGTCACATATGATTTTTTAATTTAGTAAAATAACATTTTGTGATTTTTAAGATGCACATTACATCTTTATGTGGCAAATAATAGATAGAATATTCATCATCTTTTGTCCAAATAAGAGTAAGAAAGTTAAACATTTTTGGAAGTTAATATTCACAAAAGTTGTAAAAAAATTTTATAAATAAAGAAGCAAAATTTTAATGTTCTTTTGTATTATGAAATGCTTCTCATCCAAATCTATGATTGAAATTTCAAAATGAGACGTTTGATTACTTGAACATTTTCGATCGTACAGTGATAAATATCTTGGCTAGAAATATTAATTAATGAAGAAACCTTTGCTGAATTCATCTAATGATATTGTAGATGATATGTGAAAGATGCATTTCCTAATTTTCCCTCTAATACAATGATTTCAATGATGATGGTTCCTCTGTTTCCAATCAATTTTGCAATTCAAATGACATTTCTAATACTAAATGTGAAGAAATAATCATTGGACTTTATTATTTTCGGATTTCTTGAATATTTATTCCAACAATTCAGAACTGTTTAATTTGGACTATAATTTCAAAACAACTATCTAATTGTGAAATTATTTTAATGTAATCAACTACTATATAATTTCGTTTCTATTAATTTTCCTCTAGTTTTTTAGTTGCCAAATTTTAAATTTTTTAAAAAACAGTTAAATTCTAGTATGTTTTAATTAATTAAAGCATACTAGAATTTCACATTAATAACTAATAATATAAAATAATCTACTCTAAGTACCTTTATATTTTTTCATACTAATAATTTCATTATACTGACAGAACTCAATCGAAATCTAAAGTAAATCTGTTAAAAATAATGTACTTTGATGTATTTTAAGAAGAAAATAAAACATATGGGAGTATCAGAAATTAACAGACATTTATTGTTAGTACAAGAAAAATAGTTTTCAAACTCTTGTACCAAGTGTTGATTTTTAAAATATACAGGATGAGAGATTTATTCATTTATTCATTTATTTACATTCAACGTTTAAAAATATATGAAAAGATAAAAGCCTAGCATTTATATTATTGTAAAGTATTTCTGAGGTTGGATTTTAAATGCGACTTATTTATAATATACATGTATATTTTAATGTCACTTTTTACAGGGAAATTAATATAAAAATTTTATAGAACGATAAAGATTTTCAAACGAGAAAAACTCTAAATTAATTCAAATAATTTAAAAAATAATCACCATATTAATGACTGAAGCTTAAGACTCATAAATGTTACAAATCTGAAATGTTTAAAATAATAATTTTCAAATGCATTGGTTTATATTTTGCAAAGAAATGCAAATCAAAAGAGATATAATTATTGTTTACTTTTTTCACAGTAGCAAATACAACTATATAAAAAACGCAAATTCTTAAATGATTTCATGAAATCAGAAATATAAATAATTTTAAAATCAGTTAAATTAAAATTTTTTGCACTAAGCATCTCTTTTAGGATAAAGAACAAAAAATGATTTGACCTAGGAAATTTTTCATTTTAATTTTCAGCTATAACAATTGATTTGTTACTGGATTAGATTTCCACCAAATTGCTGCAAAACAAATTTTAGAATTTACTCACAAATCTGCATGAAATTTGGACCAATATCACAATGTTCCTTAAACAATAGCTGGAATAGCTATACAATTGAAAAGACCTTGTTCTAAAAAATCAGGTTAAATAAATATTAGATTCCAAATTTATCTTGATAGGATACTTATAAATTGCAAAATAATTTCATCTGTTTATTGTTCATCATATTTATTGAGTATTTAACATTGCCATTACGTGTAATTATCTACGTTTTCTTTTTAGAAAAGAATAAATTAAAAATATTATTTAAAATTTAATTTACATTAAATATATTTTTCAAAAAATTTTTGTTTTTTTACTGTATAAATGTCTATAAATATGCATTTAATTCCAATATATGTCTTTTTGTATGACGAAAAACATTATTTGGAGGAGCCTTATTTATATAATATATGAGTAGTTAATGCTTATATCTTTGCAAAAAATGGATTCTTGAATATAAGTGCCAATAATTTTAATATATTATAAATGTATTTTAGTTGCCAAAACATATGAAATTATATATAATGATATATATATTTCATATATTCATATATATATTATATATAATGATATATATATTTTATATATATATATATATATATATATATATATACACAATGTATGTATACATGTATGTATCAAATAAAATTTGTTTTTTCATATTAATATCTTAATATCGCATTTTTAGTGTCACATCTTAAAGTAATCGAGAATAGTCAATGAGAAGTACCCATTGACTCAATTCAATCGGTTAAATTGATGCATTGAATTCGTTTTTACTTGATATCGTAGTACAGCAATCTAGTTTCTTTTTTTCGCAAGGAAGTTTGGTAGGAATGGAATATAAAAACATTGTAATACGTGCATGGAAATTCCGGCGACGAAATCAGTTTTGAATGGCTGTTTAGAACCATTTGTCCCATTTCCAAATGTGAAACTGCCACTGCTTCTATAAATTGATTCTAATAAAATATATTGGACAATACTTGCTACGGTAGAGCAGTAGAAGTTTGAACTGGTTGATATGTTTAATTCCTGCTTCTTGGTATTGATTCTATACACAAGGAATGGTACTTTTTGCTACTCTATCCATTTTTTAAATACTTTTCTTTTTATTTGCCTAAATTAAAGTCCCTTTAAATGTGTGTGGAATACAAATTTGTATAAGTAGAATTATTTTTAAGAACTATTCAAATGTATTTGTTGCTGCCTGATACAAATCTTGTTTCTTAAAAAATTGATAGTTTCCGAATTCATGTGTCCTTAAAGATGTGTGGGCATTTAATAACAGGTCGTCTGTTACATAACTCCATTGTTCTAAGCCCACTTAGTGTAAATGATATTAATGACAACTTCCAAAAAGCTGACGAGACATTGAAATTCCGAACTAGTAGGTAGTTTCTTTGATCATCATAATCTGCTCTCTTTTAAAATCATTGAGATCAGTAGACTTTGCCATGACACTTAAGCGTGTAATCCCAGGAAGTAGAGTTCATATTTCTTTCTCATTGAGTCTAAATTCATAAAATCCTACGATATGCTTTTAGATTGAATGGGAAACGATCTTATTAGTCATAATGTTTTAGTTGTTTAGATTATTTATTTTAAAAAACGTAGGAAACGACAAACGGTAACATATTGTTTAAATGCTGTAGTTTAAAAAAACCTTTTTTGACATTTCTTGTATAAGTAGACATTTTTTGTATAAGACCTTTAATAAAAAGAATTGTCCACTTTAAATAAAGAATACAAAGTAAATAATGATGTTAACTTTTATTATTTGCACATTAAAGTAAATTTGGACTTCGTTTTATTGTTTTAATGTTTGTTATGCATTTATTACTTATTTCCTCTCATTTCAATAATTTCTCAGGTAAATAAAATAAGATATGAAATAAATTAAAAATAAAACTGGTAGCTTATAATATTAACATTTACTAATGCATTGTCTTTTAAATTTTAATTTTATTTACATTGAAGTATTTCATTATTAAATTAATTTTTTAAATAATATTTTGAATAATTTAATGATTAATAATTTATTAAAATAAATAATATTTTGAATAATTTATTTTTAGTCTATAGCTTAAATAAATATTTATTCTTGTAGAATAAATTATGCTAATCAAAATAATATACAAAGAATCAAAAAGACAAAAATAAAGAAAAAGAGAAAAAAAAAGAATTGCTAATATTTTGCTTAATATTTATAGCTAAACAATTCAAAATTTCAAATGATCATTTGTAATTTTAATAACATTATTGCGTGATCCCATTATCGTTTCCTTCTTACCATTAACATTTTTTCTGTTTTTTTCATAGAATTGTGAGTAAGTCTTGAAGATTAAAATTAAATTAGCATTTCTCCAAATTTTAAAAATCTCAAAGGGGTTAAAAAAAATTGCAATTTAATGATATTAAATCACACATTTTTCGAACTAGAAGATGTTCACAAGATTTTTTTTACAGAAATAATGTTATTTTCGGTAAAATACTTTTAATAATTACAAAAAAATATTGTTTTGAGAATATTGTATAATATATTAAATGAATATTGTTTTGGAAATATTGTATAATATATTAAATGAATTTTGTTTGCAAACTAGCTTAATATTTTAATCATGCAAACAATTCATTTTTTATTTAAGTAAATGTATGGAAATACATAAAGTAGATCCATTTTTATTAATTTGCCACCATTTAAGTTACCTTGATGTAATTGATGTAATCTTGAAATGTTTTCATATACACACACACACACACACACACACACACACACACACACACACACACACACACACATATATATATATATATATATATATATATATATATATATATATAGATAGATAGATAGGTAGATATAGATATAATTCACTGCATTGCCTTTGTGAGAGTGTACACTATCTTACAATCAAAGAAGCGTTAGTGTAATCAGTTTATCTAAGAATAAACTGATTACAGATTATACTTACGCCTCTAGATTCAATGAAGAAAAGATATTAAATCTGAAATGAGTGAATTAATGATCACAATTCATTATGAAGATTTTCCAGCCAAAATTTGGACATCGGTGTTTCAAAGAAGAATTATCCAAAAATAAAAAATGAAGTGCATTTAAATTTTGTTATATATTTCTAAATAAAATCCAATTTCTTCGTGACCCCATTTTTGCAAACCAGATAACTTTGACTCCATATTCTTTAATTTTATTTACAATGTTAAAGTTTAAATGTACTTTTGACTCTACCGCCATATCTATGTGCATATGTTTCTTTCGTGTAAATACATTTTGTTTGTCAAATTTGTTACTTACTAATAAATAACTTTGAAACAGAATTATTTAAATATTTTTTTCGTAATTTGTTACATTCTCTTAATAAAATTTTTATTGTTTGTTTTTAAGTGAAAATTGGCTATAGATTTAGTAAAGATTTTTTTTAATTTCCTGATTCTTAAGATCATAGTGGGGTGACAGTATCATATATAAATTTAATTTGTACAAAAGACTTTATTTTTTATCTTCCTTGTATTGTTCTAGTTTCAGACATTTTGGCAGGACATACTTGCTTGCCGATGACTTTCCAAAATTAAGTCAGTAGTGTGCTTCTTTCGTTTTAACTTGAACAACACACAAATCTGAAAATTTTGTCTTGGTAAGACTCCTCCGATAGACATCACCACCAGAGTATCAACTCCCTCAAATTCGACATTGATTTGGAGACGGGGGATTTTCTCCAGATCATTATATACATTTTAACTACTCAATGATCGACCTCATTAATTTCTTTTTAAGACTCAACGACCACGTAAACTGAATTTCCTCGGTGAGTCCTTAGGGGCATTGAGAATGGAACGAAGCCCTTTTTTTTACGGAAGTGCTATTTTCTAACCATTTGACTATCACAAATTATCATTCTTATAAGATAATGGTAGAAAATGACGCAAAATATCTTCAATATAGTATTTTCTTATAGAAAGCGGGTTTCCATTGATAAAATATCACTGTAAAAGTTGAGGAAAAGCATTTAACGCAAAATTAACTTTTTTACAAAAATTTCTCAGGAAAAGGTAGTAAAAAATAATATGCTACATAACATAAGTAAATTAAGTAATTAATTTTACTAAATTTTGAATTTACGTCAAATAATGTATTTAACGAAAAATCACATTTTTTTGTCTATTAATCCATAAATAAAATTTATTTGTGAAAAATACGGTTTATGTTTTAGATAAAAATGCTATTACATGTGAACTAATAAATAATATATTCATACAAAAATAAATAAACTTGAGATTAAAGGAATATAAATAGTGACGAAGAGTTTCATCGACTAAGTTAAGCAAATTTAAAATTCTGAGCAATATACTGCTAGACATGCTCACAAAATTATTGATTTTATGGTAAAAATGTTTTTTTACTATCGTTTTGAAAATTTTAAATTTAAGAACATATCTGAGCAAATTTTCATTATATGTGAGTTCGCATTTGTAATTTCAGATCATATAAGTATTAAAAATAGTATTCGAAAAGAGACATTTCAATAAATGGTTTTTAGGACATAATTTAAATAAAAAGGTTTTAGAAATTATATATGTTAACTGAACGAAATCTAATTGTTTTAACTTTTTTTAAATGCGATTCAGTGAAAAACAAAAATCAATGAAATAATCTTTTTCTTATCATTTTTAATGCATGAAATATGAATTCATATTTAATATTTAGCATACTTATGGAAAAATCATATTTGTAATTTACATTTTGAGAGGTAGTGCAATGGCTTGAGAAAAATTTTAACTTTACTAAATTTAAATTTACATGTCGATTATTAACAAAAAAGTTAACTTAAAGTTTTAAAATTTTTGTTTCATTTTAAGCTTAATTTATATTAAATGAAAAAAGTCATTAATTTGCTGATATTTTATTGGGATCATTTAAAGAAAAGCAAAGGTGAGATTGAATATCGTGAATAAATATTTTTCTATCACATGAACAATTTTTTAATTAACCTTAAATTTACTACTGTCCAATTAACTTTCAATTATATTTTTAGTTTAAGATGAAATAATATTTCCTGTTAAATATTGAAAGCAAGGTGATTAATTGACTGCTATTTTGTTGTCATCTTTTAATAAAATGCAAAAGTGAACTCCCGTCCCATTATTTATTGTCATACGTTAAATTTTAAATAAAATAAACTTTTACTACCGTATGCTGTAAATAAACATATTGATAATCATGGAAAAATATATTAATTTGAATAATTTATTTTGAGGTACTTATTAAATATTTTCATATTTGTGAACTAATTTGACTTAATTCCTGAATTAGAATTTACTTGCAATTACAGAATTGCTTTTAACTTAACTACTTTACAAATTGCATAAGATATGCAGAAGCAGTGAAATTATTTTTAGGTAAATAAAGATTTTTCATCATTAACGAAGGAATTGATTTTTTTTATTAGCAAAGTTTCAAATATTTGTTGAGAATTTTAAATTATTGTTCGATTGTAAATGAAGATCTCTATAGAGATGAAACGAGATTTAATAAATATAAGCAAGTTACTATGGATTATTAAATTATGTCGAGCTGGCAGCCGAATGGTTAGCGCTCTTGCTTTCTGTTCAACACTTCTTGGGTTTGAATCCCTCCTTGGGCATGGATGTTTGTAGTGGTTCGGAATCCACTTTAAACCGTAGGTTACGGTCTAATTAGCCTTCGTGTGCAAAAAGTGACCGTTGAGCGACCAAAAAATATACTATATTATTGTTTTATTGCTTCAAATATTAATTAAAATTATAAAATTAAAAAATAGCAAAATTGAATATTTTTCGTAAATAATGCTGAAAAATTTAACTATTCTTTGGAAAGGAAGTTTTACTTATTTAGAGATAAAAAAATCAATTTAATTGTAATTTAAGAATAATAACGAGTACACTTGAAAATTTATTTCAGGAAACAAAAATAGCAAATATAGATGAAACCTTTTTATATAATTAATATTTATTTATTCATGACTACTTTTGTTACAGATAACATTTAATTACTTAGCAAAAACGTGCAAAATTTTCTCACATTCATCTCCTATGTAGCTTATTAATAAAAATTGTTTCCTTTCACTGATAATATCTCATTTTAACTATCTACGAAAAGATAGAGATAATTTGTTTTTTACTTAAAGATAATTTAATTATCAACGATAGAACAATGAGGATACTTTATTTAACATTATTAAAAGAAAGTATTATACAAAATGCTTATTTGATTAGCAATAAATATGTCTACTTCAATAATTAAAAGTTTCTAAGTTATTTTTCTATGCTTATATTTGTTTTGTTTTATTTTGCATCAGACATTCTAAATTATTCTACGTTTTACAAAAGAGGAAAACGTCTATATTTTAATAAATAATGGAGCTAAATAAATGAATACGGGAATACAAAATTACACTTCATTACGAAACCAATAGTAATTTAAGAACCCTTATTTTGTTATTTATTCATGAAAATTTAACTTGTTAAAATATTGTTTATTGATATAAAAACTGTAAAATGTGGAATATATTCCTTGCTTGTGATTATTCCATGCCTACTTTGAAATTCATTTCTCTTTGAGTAACACTAACAATCAACTACCAATTGTCTATCCTCAAAATTTTATTCTTTGAAAATATTTTGTGCATAAATAAATAAGTAATTATAATTACAAATAATTTACTTGGAAACTTTTTGAGCTATGCAATTATTAATTTAAATGAAAAAGGTGGAAAACTTAAATGATGATTTTAGGAATTTAAGATTTAAATATTACTTTCAACCAAATAAAATTTGAAGTGATTTTAATTCGATGTTATGAATTAATACAATAAATAAATTTAGTTTATGTGTCAATGTTACATTTCTATTGTAATTGTTAAGTATAGAGCTCGAAAGTTAGATTTTTCTGGGGTTATGCTTAATTTAGCTTAGCCTGGTTCTTAGTTAACATAAAACTCTTGACAATTTGTGCCCAAATAACATTTTAATTTCTTTTAAACATTTCAGTATTAGAAATGATTGCCATCAATTTCTCGCTGTAGTGTGAAGTAAGCAAATGCTTCAAACAAAATCATTTTATTACAAGCATTAATTTTCACAGAATAATTGTAATAGTATTAAGCTCAAGAAATTTTTCTTACTCAATTGGTCATCAAAAATGCAATATCTTTATGGAATAATGAAAATGATGTGCAACTTGATACGTTTCATACGTTCGCGGTGGTGAGGTATACAAATCATTAGCATATTTCGAGGAATTTTCTAAGTATGAATAGTAGCTTATAGGAATTTCAAATTAGTCTTCAGAGAAATCACTAATCATATGGGACAAAATCAAACAGTAATGTTGTGGATAATTAATCGTTGAATGCAAATGCAATGGGTGGACTGGAGAGACTGATAGCACCCATCTCGTTGTACCAGCACGTAATCTCTAACATATTGTGCACATGGAGTAATGGATTCATCAGCTACATCATGAAACATAGCACAACAGATTCAGTATATTAGATTTCATTGTACCATTCAATATTATTTGCAGCTGTGTGAAATTCTCGAAATCATTGCTTCGTTTTCCGTGACTAAAATCACAGGTATTTCACCATCCATGGTGCGAGGAACGATGGACATGGACAATAGAAGGGAAAACATTGTCTTCATCGATGAATCATGCTTCTACCTGAAACACCACGATGTTAAAATTTGAACCTGGAGATATGTAGTGTTTTAATCTGTTGCCTTATCCATCGCTTTACTAGTCCTATTCCCGATATCATGGATTTTAGCTTAGTATTGGATTTCACTTAAGCATAACTCTAGTACGCATTGCCGTTACTCTGAATAGCGAATGATAAACTTCTGTTGGAACTGATATCTTTCCATATTGACAGAGCTGTCCATTAAACTTTTACCCATAAGAATATGCATGTATAAATAGAGCACGCCATTTTCAAGAGTTCTTTTCTACTCATGAGAATCAGTTGCTTCACTCAAAAGTGCGTGGTCCATGTTTGTATAGCATCTGACATACGATAAAATATCCATTACTACAATAAATCCACTTTGGGAATATTTAGAAGCTGAATGAACTGCCTTGCTTCAAGAATAACATTCAAAGTACATTTGAATCTATAGTGAAGTGTGTACCAGTTGTTATAACCAGCAATGAAAGATGCACTAACTCTTCTGATTTTGTCATTCATTCCTTACAAGAAGTTGTAATTTCAATCATTAGATTCTTGTAGCATGTGTTATCTGCCAAACAAATTGTTCTATGATATCTATGATTTTTCTTGTTGTTCTATTGTGTTTAGGCAGTTGTGTATTTAGTAAGAAGCAACGTAGTTTAGCGAAATTCCATTTTTATTTTTATTTTTTGCTTAAAAATATAAAAAAATTCCTATTTTTTTTATCCATATTTTAAAGTATTTTAGGTATTGCATGCAATATTTACACCTAAATTTTCTTGGTATAAGCTATAACTCTATAATTTCGCTATAATGATGTTTTCACTATATTTGAAAACAAAATATTGAAAAATAAATTGCAATCAAAATGCCAATCATCAGTCAAATTTATGAATGTTGCTATCTAAAGGAAAATAAAGTATACTTTCACATAACTTTATTGATCACTGTTCTTTTATTTGCATTGATATTGCTTCGTTTGCTTATTTTTTATTTTCTTCATTTCGTATAATTTTTGTTTCGCACATTTTTTAACCAGCTACTCCTCCACGCATTAAATAAGTTATGACAGACAAGTTATTACGCAATCCACAATGCGGTGTCACACTCATTCATTCAAAATGTCATCCATATGAAATGTCTAAGTTCAGCATTAATTAACTGGAAATATAGCAAAGGATTTAATGTGACTCACAATTAAACAAGTTATCCAGTAGTTATGTGCTTTTACATGTATCTTTGTGGTGTCTCATTGATAAAACTAATATATTATTCTCATTTCCGTTACAGGTGTGTCATGGTCTTTGAAATTGTATTCATCAATTATAAAAAAATATTATATTACAATCAGTTATAGTAATATATTTTCCCAATATTTATTAGAAAATTATTCATTAGAATTATAAAATTATACAAGCTTTCTGTATCCATCCAATTTATAGTTATTCTACTCCACTAAATACACCTGAAATTAAGTGGATAAAATGTTACTGCAGTAGACCGATTTTCATGCAAACCTTAAATAAAGGAATCTATGTTAAAATCTCTAATTTATGTATACTGATGAGCACATGTGATTTTATTAATAACATGATTATCATAGCGTCAATCTAACTCGAGTTTCACACGAATAATTAATTAAAAATAGATTTGGGTGGACAGAAGACATAATCTTTATCAGAAATATTTTATTTAACTTATTTTAAATTTGTTTCCTAACGATTTTCACTGAAGCAAAATAAGGATAGTAATATGGAATAGACATCAAAGACTTATTATTAGTATATCAAAAAATGTGTGGTTTAAACAGATTTGCGCAAGCGAATTTTGAAACTCAAAATGTGCCCCTGAAGTAACAGAATCAATGACTAAATTGATGGTGATGTTTAAATGTCACATTGTCGAACAAGAATTTTAAAGTGTTATTTATTATTTAGCACTTACCACTCTTTGTTTTTTTCATAGAATCTATTATTATGTTATATGTGAGTGTGTGATTAACACATATTGTAAATAATATTTTATGTTTTCTTATTAAATAATATTTACATTTGCAGCCTTATCTCTTAGTTTCCAAATATGATATGTTTGTAAATTAATGTTAACGAATTGATATGTTAAACACTTTTAATAAATAATATTTAATACAAGCTAAAATATGTAAGATTCTTAACGTGATAGCTTTATTTTTTTAATTTTCAAAGCATTTTGTTGTCAATACAATTAGTGATAATCATTTGCCTATGAAATACGTTTACTCCTGGTAGTTTAATAGATTCTTTTCAGATTAATTAAAAATTACATTTCTAATTATGATAATAACGAAAATAATTCTTAAATAAATAACAGGTATTTTTAAAAGAATTTCATTATATTTTAACATCTTCTAGATTATGTGTTGTCATTAAGAAATATAAGCATTTTAGAATAAGATTAAGTTATTATTATTTGTTGACTCAATACTTTTGAATATAAGAGAGAAAAACATTGTTACAAAATTATAAATAATTATTGTATTTGAATCAAAATATCTCAGACAGATCGAAAATACTCACATTTTGGGCAAAAATTGCAGTATTTAGACGTATTATACGTTAAAAACGGGTTTTCTGATGATTTTGTAACTTGGCGATGGTTTGGAGAGAAAACTTGGTGACAGTTGCCGAGATTCTTGGTGACTTGGCGAGAAGTAGATACTTCTGGAAACATCCATCACCTAAGCTCTAGGATCAACATTTAGCGTAGAAGCTTCCAGAACCCTAGAAGCTTAGAAGCTAGTAGCTTTCAGATAGCCTAGAAGCTTCCAGAACCTTGGCAAAACTGGTAGATTTTTCCGCCAAGTCAGGTATAAGTATCGCAGCCCGACCTAGAAAAAGGCAGTTTTGTGAAGACAGACAGTGAGTGAAGATGATTAGTCGTGACTGCTAGTCTAGAGAAGCTGTTCTCTGCCTGAGGTATTTGAGACATGTGACTAGAAGCTGTTTCATATTTTATCTGATGAATTGTAGTTTTATAATTGTGATTGTTAGAACTGGAATTTCTTATATCCAGTGGAAGATATACGAATAAAAGTTTTGTGTTCATTGAGTAGCTGCTTTATTCAACTCTCAATCAATGTGAACCCCGAAGAGCGGTACAATATATATAATTAGATGAATTTGAACAACTGAAATAAATTGCGACTTCTTAATACATTGTAATTCTTTTTCAAAATTTTAATCATAGGCAGATGGATACATCGTGCTTGCAGTCTTTCTGATAAAGAAGCACTAATTATAGCCATTTTGGTAATAAAAGGCATTATAGGTTCTATGATTTGAGAGGAAAGTAGGAATGAAAATTAAAAGTTTTGAATATGTTAAAGACTCACAAAGAATAAAATAGATAAATATGAAATTTATTAATTAATTTCCCCGTTAAATCTTATTTCTCCATTCCAAAAAACTTTCAGGTATATAAGGTAGAATCAAATGAAGAGAGAAAATCAAGGTACTTTCCTTGTTTATTTTACGTTCATCTTCAATCTAAGCTGAAGATTCTCAGACAGTGATCAAAAGTGTACAGTAATTAAAAAAAACACCAAACTTTTAATTTAATTTCCACATTAACTCTTTGTAATTCCACATTTAAGATAAATATAGTAAGCAAAGTACAATAGTTGAATAATATTAAAGTATTTGCAACATACATGCAATTATTCATGTGTGTATGCCTTTCTTTTGATTTTTTTAAAATATAGAGAAAAATCACCCAGAATTCAATTAAAAAATTAAAATCAGAAATCGCAACTGTATAAAAATAAGCATATATTAGTAAATAAGCATAAAAAAGGCAGTTTTGTGAAGACAGACAGTGAGTGAAGATGATTAGTCGTGACTGCTAGTCTAGAGAAGCTGTTCTCTGCCTGAGGTATTTGAGACCTGTGACTAGAAGCTGTTTCATATTTTATCTGACGAATTGTAGTTGCATGTTACGTAAGTAAAATAAGCATAAGTAATATTAGTTATAAAAATGTAACATTTATCAGTAAATTATAGTTTTAAAATTTCTGTAAATATTCGTTTAGTTTGTCATAAATGAACTCAATAACTCAATGGCTTTCAACTAATAAATTCTAAATTCATTTCAAGATTGTTAATATATATATTTCAAGATTGTCACTTATATATATATATATATATATATATATATATATATATATATATATATATATATATATATATATATATATATATATATATATATATATATATATATATATATATATATATATATATATATATATATATATATATATATATAAAGAAATTTTATGCATTTGAATTAAGAGAACAGGAGTAAATAAGCGTTTTTATTAATTAAATATTCACTCTCACTGTTGAATATGCTGGGAATATTTCCTGAATCTTGAATATGAAATGAATTTATGTTTCAGAAGAATCATGGGAAATGTAAACCTAAATATCTAAATTATTACAAACTCTACATTTATTTTTGGATTGCTTTGTTTTTTAACAATTACAAAATATTAAACTTGTGATGTTTCACTCACTTTGATGCAATAAAATTTTTGTATAGAATATCTATGCTCCCCTCATAACTTCCAATGACAACATTTTCAATTACCGACAGTCCATTCAATCATACATTTAGATATAATCAAAACAAATTCCAAATATATTTTCAAAATTTACTTTTTCCCTTTTTGTCTGATTCTACCATATATAATTCATAAAATGATTTTCTATGTATGAAGAGAAATAAAAATTTGATGAAGTGAAATGGAATTAAGACAAATACAGAAAGTTATCAGTTATCAGTTTACTATTCGCAATAAGTAAACTGATAATAGTTACATAATGTAAACAATAAAGTGCATGTACATTTTTATAACTAAAAATTAAAAAGTTAAAAAATTTAAGACAAATAATTATTTGAAACATAGAATTGAAGTTAACTTTTTGAAAGTATACAAATATATATCGAATAAATTTTATCTTCCTTGTGATGACGTTTATGAATGTTTGTTTGCATTTTAATTTGTTTGACAGGTGCTTTTGTAAAATCTTAATTTTTTTTTGAAAATACAAATGTAAAAAATTATTTTTTAAATGAATTCCATTCATGTGAGTTTTGAATATGTGTAAATGTCTTAACAATCGATGAAATTTGAACTTACAACCCTCATTTTCTTCCAGGAGCATTTTCCATAGATAGTGTGTCGTATTCATGTGCAGCAAAAATACATGCACAGAGCAAAAATACAACATCCTTTTTCTTCTGTTCAATAGTAACTGGAATCAAATCCGTGTTCTATAATTCTAAAAAATGTTGTTCTATATCTATTCTATGTAGAATCAGACATATAGTACCAGGTTGAATATCTCGGTGGTGAAGCAAATCCATTTAGCCTCAACCAGTGTTAAAATGCTATCTTTTTTATATTGAGGTTTCTAAACATCATAAAGTATCTGTATTACCTAATGCTTATGCATTCATTTATGTAGTATGAACCAGAAAAATGATTATAAATTTAAATTGTACTTAGAAATTTCAATTTAATTCAAATTTGTGGGATGATTGAGCGTATTTCCTGCTTTTGTTTGTTAAAGTGCCATTTCTCTTGCATTCTAGGAAGAGAAATGGACAGTTATTTAGAATGTTTGTTTGAATCATATTCTTTGCATGCATTGTTGTATGAACAGTTGTTCCGTTATGCATTGATCCTATTGCGTAGATGCAAAGACTGTATTGATCATAACAGATATCCAAAACATTTGACCTAATTTCGGGAAGATTAATTTTGGATTTAAACTAAAGAAAACTCTTTACTGTTATGTTTTCAAAGAAAAAAATTAAATGTGAATCAATTTTATTGCTTAATGTAACGTATTGATAATGCATAGTTTGTTGTTGCACCTCAAGAGGATTGATTGAACACTAAATATAGCAATTATAAATTAACCTCATATATGAAATAAAAATGTGACTCACGTAGTTATAAGGTAATCGTTTACCAGTTAGTTATTCTTCCACATGTAAATAAATTTTGATGCTTCAATTGCAAAAAAAAAAATTTTTTTGTAAGAGTACAGGATTAGAAATTTGTATAAAATTTTGTACACGTTTATGGAGGAATATCCAAAACTCTTACTAATAAACAATTGCTTTGAATAGATTTTAAGGAATTTGTTGATGTTTTACATACTGCAATTGATAATTAATTACACTACAATGATCTTTTCACTTGTATGCCATCCCGTTCCCAAGTACAGATACATAAAACATATTTATTCAAAACTTACCATTACTTACATTAGAAAAAATTACCCATTACCGTAAATTCAATTAAAAAAAGAATTTTGTTTAATTGAATTTATGGTAATGGGCAATTTTTTCTTAAATAATTTAATTTTTCCATAAGCATGACGTCAATAAAACAATGCTCTCGTACGATAAATATCATAATTATCATGTTCCTTCGCATTTCTTGCGTACTAATGAGTCCCTTAAACCGTACATCTCGATTTAATAGCAAAATTGTATGAGGTACTAATTTGTATCTGTTTTTAAACAATGTAGTTGTGCTATTTGCATGTTAATGAAGATTGTTTTGATGAAATTTTCGACTTCATCACCTACACAATATATATTTGAAATTTAATTGGGATTGATTTAATATAATGTTTTTTAAGTACAACAACAAACATAAAAGGGAAACAATTAAACTTTTTTAGAATAACAATAGCGAAACATGTCCCATTTATAAACGCAATCCAGCAAATTATCGCATTTTATCAAAAGCTTTTATGAATAGGAGGAAACAGTTGAGGAGTTTCTCAAAGGCACCAAATCTTATTTCATCAAACTGTAACAAAAATGATGTTGGTGCGAGGGACAGTAGTTTGGATAATGCCATTAAGAATAACGGCAAAATAAATACTAATACCAGTATAAAGAAATTTTTTGCTAAATATTTTTGGTACCTAGTGAGCTAGTTTTACAATAACTCTTCGATTTACAACCAGCTTAATTCCTCTCTACCAAAAAATAGAGACTCAGGTAAAGTATATAACACATCCAAATACGCAAAATCCTTGTGAAGTAAATCCTAACGAGAGGCAGTGGAATGACTCGCAAAAGTGACTGCACGATGAAATGATACATACCAATAACAAATTGTTATGCCAGATTCCTACCTGATAGCTGGATGAAAGATTGCTGTCAGGAATAATTGGACAATAGAACAACTGAACGAAATGTTTAGGAACTAATACCAAAAGCTAGCAAGAAGCATCTTAACTGCATTAGGATTGCGATACTTTTCTTAACGGGCCATGGCCTATTTCCGTTCTACTTAAACAGGTTCTACATATTAGATTCCAAAGACTGTACATGTAGAAAGGAAAGGAATTCACTCATGCTACTTAACATTATACAAGAATTTAACCATCTCCAGCAAAAACTGGGAGATTACCTGGAAGAAGAGAATTTTACTTATTCTACTGAATTCAATATAAATTATTAATTACTATCAATGAAAAATACTTCTAAAAATAATAGGTCAGAGTAATTCTGAAATATTTTTCAAAAAGGAGAATAGGATTAATTTTAATTTTTATATATCTTAATAATATTTTGATTAACACACAATAGTATGAGCCATTTAAATAAAATTCATTATTTTTAATGAGTTTTAAGCATGTATTCTTCCACAGAATTTCCCTATTTTTTAAAAGTGTTGTTGAAACTGAATAATGATTCCAAAGGAACTTATATATATAACACTCTTTCTATCTTCATTATTTCAGAAGAAAAATTAAAAAGTGAGCCTATGATTGATGTAATGTTCGAAGTAGACTGTAATTATGATATATATTCTATAACTTGACTAAATTGTATTAAAAGATTTTTATCTTCTACTAAAAAAATGAGATAATATATGTTGTAAGTTAACACTACTTGCATCAGATGGCTATTAAGCATATTTCGATTGATTTAAATGGGAAATTAATCAAGAGAACAAAATATTCCTTAACCAATTCTAGAATCAGTAAGTTGAAAGGAAAAAAAATATCGTAATCATTTATTGTACAGATTATATTGATGAAGTAAAAAGTTTTTAGTTAAGAGTGTGAATAAAAAATATTTGTAGAAAAGTGGTTGAGAGAGTAGAAGCATAAATATTTTTTTGAAAAATGTTTCTTTTTCCAATTTATATGGGAAATAAATTGGGTATAGGAAAATTTAGTCAAATGTTATGTTAGAATGTTTTCCATCAAAAAGTAGAATTTCAATAAAATTACGAAAATTTAATAGTATTTTTATATTAATGTCATTTATTAAAAAGTTTTGTGTGTGTGTATGATTGTTTTTGATATGTGATATTTTAAAACCAAATTGTGTAAGAATTAAAGTATAAAACCTATTGCTGATTTAAGGAACATGAAAATCTTCTGCTATAAATATATTTATATCAATAATTATAAGTGTACAATGAGTATCAGGATATATTTAAAAACTGCATATAAAATTTTCTTTATGAAATGTTTTTGATTATAATTTTAGATTAAACTGTAAATTATGAGATAAATTAATTAATAAAATTATCCGATAAATTATTCAAAATATTTTAGTTAAAGGCATTTTAGTAGCATTCTTTCAAATCATTTATTTTATATATTTTTGAAAAAAATTCATTTTATTTAATAATCAATAAGTCTTTCTTCTTCATCAATAAAAACATTATTCAATTTTTTAATTAACGTTTTTCAAAATATTTTTAAATACAATTTATGGTCAGAAATTATTTTTGAGTTCATGAAAACACATATACACATTCCATAGTAGACTAGTGGTTAAGACATCGACCTTGCGTCTGGAAAGGTGGCGTTGGATTCCCATGAATGCCATTAAGGATATCATGAATGCCGCAAAGACCCAGCGAGTACATGCGATAAACGTGCTCGTTAAATCTATGGAATCGAAAATCTTGCGGTCAGTCGTTGAGCAGTTACCATGGGTGTATTGGTCTGGAGAAAATATCCTCCTCATCCAGATCAATGTCAAAATTGAGTGAGTGAATCCCCTGCTGGTGCCATCTATCGGAGGTATTTAGAGCAAAGTCATTTTTTTCACCTTCGTGGTTTTCTGGTTAAAAGAAAGACGCACATTATTGACTTAAATTTGCATAGCCAAGGACATAGCGAGCTTGGCTTGTCCAAGAATCATAAATAACAACACATATTTTAAAATCAAATGTATGTGGTGTATTTATTGAATTCATGAATTCAAAATTTGAGTTTAATATTTTTCTATATTAATAACTGAACGTTTGATTAACTTTTTCCACACATTTTTTTCAGCGCAGTTACTTATGTTGTATATTGGATATTTATATCTTTTTTACATGCATGAAAGCTTAGAATTTCTTTATTCATCACTTGGAAGACAATGTCTATCCAAGAAACATGAAACAATTAGTAAATTGAAATACTTTTGAAAATCGAAAATTTAATTTTATGGAGTGACAATTTTATTTAGCTTATGTTTGACTTTTCTACTAGAATAAGTAATATTTGTTGTTAATGCAATAAATATATTAGGCTGAGCTAATTGCTCATTGTCATCAGCATTGGATTAAATGTTGATTTACTTGAACAAAAAGCATTTAACCCTGCGAATATTTTTACTAAACAAATAAATATTTTATAGTTACTAAGAGAAAAAAAACACACAAAGTAATAGATAAGAATAATGGTAACATCCGTCATTTTATATAAAGAATTTCTTCAAAATCATCGATAACCCAACTAATTTTTTATGGGTACCCATTTCGCAAACTAATAATTTTTAATAGTAATCTAAGCAAACTCTTGAAGTTCTATGGTAAATTAAGTATATGTTGGTAAATTTATAAAACTCAAATTTGCTTTGAAATCTTCTATGCAAAATTATTCCAGTGTTTACTATTTGAAAAATGAATTTGAGTTTTCCATTCACAATTCATGTATCCTTTAATTTCTCAAAAAAAGTATGTTTTGTAAACTTATGATTTCCTATTTTGTATGTTTCTGTTCATGTGAAATATTAAGAAAAGTGGTTACATATTATAGTTTATTTTTCAATGTACTGAGAAACATCGGAAAACTCTGAATACGTTTATCTTAACTAAATGATGCGATACTAAATTTTTTTGGGTGCTTACTTTTTAAAATCCTCTTTTAGTCATAGCACATAAATGTGATCTATTTACTAAAAGTTTTATTATTGAGAATATTAAAGGGCAATGCAAATTTTTCTGAAATTTCAGTTTTTTTTTTTAAAAAAAAAAATAATACTTCTTTTTTGTATTCAGAAGATTTTTCCACACAGTAAATGCCAGCAAAGAATATTTCTTCAAATAAAATGTCACATCTAATTTCTTTAAAAGAATAATGTATTTAAATATTATGTATTTAGGATAACATTTGACTATAAAATCATTGAATAGTTAAACAACAATAAACTATGTTGAAATAAATGTAAATAAACTAATCTTTTTATAAATGTGTTAGTAGTTGGTTTTACAATTATTCCAATGAAATTAAATAAAGGAATTTAGAACAATAATTTAAAAATTCATTCTCTAAGGTGTCGTACCACAAATATTTTATGTAATTAAGTTATTCAGATGCAGAAATTATTTTATATAGTTAAGGATAACGATAGGAGTCATTGGAATGCGCAAAAAAATATTCAGTATCCTATAGCAGGACCTTTTTGAGAAAAATGTCAGAAGATCAAAAATTATTAAATGGAATACTCTATAAAATGTTATTGCACACTAAAATTCAAATATTGTGCTCAAAAAACAAAATTATGAACCTAACTATATCTTGTGGAAACTATTTGTTTGCTTATGTTTATAGCCACGTAAAACGAAAATTGAAGAGGGACTTAAAAGATTGAATTATATCAAGGAAAATGTTGAAAAATGCTGCATTCAAATATGAAAATGGAATTTTAAATATTATATTTTGCTCAAACTGAAGAATGGATACTAATATAAATGAATAATATATTTCAGAACTTATAAAAATAATTTATTTTCTATATGAGGATTAAAATTTAATTGCTATGAAAATTAATAAACAATTTAAATTTACTATCAATAAACAATTTAAATAGAAATTAATAGAAGGAACTTAAGTTTCTTAATAGAAATGTTTTTATTTTATTTTATATGGAATTTTTATTTAATTTATTTTTGATTTTATAGCTTAAGAGATCTCAAATAGATTATAGTTTCGTAAGTATATAATTTATCATTAAGTATCTATTTTGATAATATTTAAATATTATGTGCCTTTTCAATAATTTCATAAAGACATATGATTCAAAGTCATATTTAATAATCATATTGTTGTTTTAATAAAAAATATAAATAAATAAATATAAAAATTTAGCTGTAAATTACGAAATAATTTTGGAAATGAGGACTAAAAGCAGTTAATGTCGTTATAATTGCATTAAGTCAATAATCATATATTGTCCATTATACTGTTTTGTGTAAATATTGTTGACATTTTTGGAAATCCGAATTTGCAAATTATTTTAAATTTTAACTAATTCAATAGTTATTAAATTAAAATTTAGGTAAAGAACACTAATTTTTAATTTATCTTCCCTACTCTATAACTATTTCAAACAGTTCTATAGCTATTTATTTGTATTTCTTCGCACATTCTCATATCAAAAATTTTTAAACTCTGTCTGTATTTACAATCTAGATTATTAGGGAAATTAGTTTTTAGCACAAAAATATTTTATTACGTATTTCACTTAGACACCATAGAGTAAAAACGTATACATTTTTAAAAAGGTATTTGAAAACGTATGTGCTTTCTATATAAATTTTACCATGACAATTGCAGGAAAAAAAAGTTATAAGCTTTCTATTGCTCGGTGTCCTGGATCATGATATTTTATGTCATTAAGGTTTTGTAAGAGATAATTTCTAAATGTAAGCATATACATCTATCATTAATAAAGTTTTAGTGTTAAAGAAATTTAATAAGTTGGAAAAGCATCTATGTGCAGATATATTACAATGAAGTGTTTTATCAATGCATTAATTTAAATTTCTTATTGCAAAAGGAACAAAAGGAATAATCTTATAAGCAAATATATATAATTATAAGAAAATTATTTAAAAAATTGGCTTTTGAAGAGTGATAGTCTATTTTAGTTTTTCATTCTTATTTTTTATTCAGCACTGAATATAATAAAAATTTATTGAATAATGAATATACAAACTTTAAAACTAAATAATGTTTTATTTGATTCCTGAAAAAATTTTAGAGTTATAATTTCTGAAAGGGGTAATTTTCTTTTATAATTTAGATTAGATATTTACAAAGTATTAAACCAGATTTGAATTATTTAATCTTTATATAATAAAGTAATATGATAATTTTGTTCAACAGTTTTCAATAAGTCAATAATATTGTTTTTAATCGAAAATTTCATCGCTAAGAAACATAAACAACAAAGAGAAATGTGTTATTTTATTTTTACTTGAAATTTTAAAATAACATTTTATAATTAAAGTTTTTAATAATATTTAATTTAGAAAGTAAATTTAAAAGAGCACTTGCCAAACATTTCATTTTTCAAGTATTAATATACAGAGAATTTAATATCTTTGATAACTACCAAATGAATTGGCTGCAATGTGTTTCTCAATTATATTAAAAGCATTCTTTTAAAGGGAAATTTAAAATAATGAATAGAAAATTTTCTGGGAAATAGAACTTCATATTATATGATAATATTAAGCCTAGTAGATCATATGTAATTTTATTATCATGTGTCTTCACAACTATTATTATATTACATTTATATGAAAGAAAATAAAAATTTTATAAAATAATTATATAAATTAATGAACTTGAAATTTTTACAGGAAAATATTCCATAAATATGTTTTGGTGCTTCCATTTTTTACCATAGTATTTCCATAAAGCTTTTAATATTTTTGTATTCTCCAAATATAAAATTATTATTTAAATTGAATGGAATAAGCAAATTTCATAATGCAATAAATATCATTTTTGCTTTCAATAAATTCAGAGAAATGTTTTGTAATTTTTAATTAATGTACAGCATTTTCATTCCATTTTTTACATTTTTCCCAAACATCATTCTATAAAAACTCCTATTCAAAACAAATGAGCATTTTTACTCTGTTTAACATTTTTCTCAATAAAGTATAACGTGTATCGTATACCAATTAAAAATATATAATTACAAATAATATTTAAGAAATAAAAAAATTTTACTATAATTTTTTCAATTTAATATTCTATATATTCCTTCTAGTATTTTGAAGTAAAAATAGATATCTATTATATGAGCTTGCTTTCCATATTATTAAAATTTTAGTTATGAAATTTTAAATTTGTCTATAATATATTATTAAAATAAATTTCTCAGTTTGTAAATAATCTCTAATAGTAAGAAAATAAAGTAAAACAATCAGTTATAATTGAAATATATCCTAAAGAAATTTATAGAGATTTCCCTCAAGAAGAATTACATCAATTAGTTCTATTTAATAAAGAATTAGTTTTTAAGGACCCATGAAATGTATTTCATTTAGTCTATATATTTCAAATTCAAATGAAGATTTAGTAAATTTGCTTTGTTGCTTCTTATCCAAATTCAAAACTAACTTAAAGTTTTAACATAAGTTATAGTAAAATTATACTTCTTAAAGTATTTTTGAATACATATGATTATTAAAATTTTAGATTAAAAATGCACGAATAAATATCATTTTAAGGTAAATTGATCTCATATATTTACTTGTAACAGGTAACAAAAAATTGTATTTTTAAATCACTCCAGAGTTTAAGCAGGGTTTCTTGAATTATAATTAGGTTGTATTAAAATATTCAATTTTTAGTAGCCTCAATCTTGATACAGACATTTTTGAAGGCATTTCATTCATAATTATAAATATTTTATATTTAATACGATAGCTTTCACATGAAGATTTCCAATTCTGTTGTTGAAAAATTTCTGCATCCGAATTCTATTTAATTTTTCAACGCATTTCATATCGCAGTTAATTTTATTAATTTTTTATGTCGTTTTTTACTAGCAATTTTGGCTTTAAACCTAAATAATTAAGTTTTTTAAGGTTATTATTAATTTATTTCAAGTATAGTGCTTAGAATATCATTCTGAGATAAAATCTTAATAAATTAATTTGTATGAAAAAGAGAAAGAATGTAAACAAATGATAAATAAATTAAAACTTTATTTTAATGATTTAAAAAACTAAAATATAATAGTAATTTTAAATGAATTTGTATTGTATAAGCTTAAAATGTGCCTACAATTCATTTATTACTATTTGTTCATTAAAATTTTATGTAAATTGCAATTAAAAATATTACGTAAATTTATCAATTCGTAGCTTATCTTGGTAAACATGGATTGATTGCTACAATTTTAAAGAATAATTGCGACTCAAAGAATATCTCATGTTATCAATTTAAATCTCAAATTTAAGCTATTAGTTTGTAATACCTTATCTGTAAGAGCTTATTAACTATGGGAACAAAATTACTCAAATTCGATGTAGTTTAGAACGATATTAAATTATATTTTAGACACTGGTTTCTGGTACTTATGATAAACAAATTATGTATTTATATATAAAAAAGAGGTTACTTAGCAAAATATCCATAACAGCCTTTTCAGCCATGACACGAAGACCAAAATAGGGAAAATGTTTTTTAATTCATTAACCCTAGAAAATTATATTTTAAACAAGATGTAAGCTAAAGTCATAAATTTAATTATGCATTATAGCAATAAGCAATTTTAGGTAAATGGTGAATCTTATCGGTTTAGTAATTGCTTTTAAAATACCTACGCATTAGAAGAGAACCAATTTCAGTAATTATTAGTAAGAGAATTAAATGCACAGTTTTCTAATATTACGTTCGCATTTTCCAAGATAACACTGATTATTTCTTGATTACAAAGTATTTTGTGGCTTATTAATTCTTTCCCATTATTTGAATTTCTAACTATTTTCTTCTCTTAAGTCTTTGAATCTTAAAATAAGTCCAATTTACGATTTTTTCTATTATCATAATATTTATATTCATCCATATTATTACATCCTTACATAATTTTTAATTCTTTACAAAAAAACTGCAAATTTAGCAAAAATTAAAATACCTATTTGATAAAAGGATGAATGCTTTTCTATTAAAAAGAAATAAGATTTAATCAGTTTTTCGCTGTAAATAAGTACTTAAGAAATTTGCATTAATAAAGTGATTCTGACAAATTTCTTGCTTTTAATATATAGATTTGAAAATAGATCTGAGTCCGATTAATTTGCTTTTTTTTGCATTTTTGTAATTTTTTAAGATATATAAATATATATATATATATATATATATATATATATATATATATATATATATATATATATATATATATATATATAAATATATATATATATATATATATAGATATATATATATATATATATATATATATACACACAAATTACATGAGGAAAAAGATAAATTATACACAGTAGGGGTATTTAATATCATAAATACAGCAACTGTGTATAGTTTTTCTTTTTATCATTTAGTTTGTGCATAAATCTAAAACAATTAAAAATTTTCCTATTCATTTAATATTTCTTATAATAATAAAAAAAAAGAAAAAACACTCTTAGAGGAAATATTATTAAAATATGTATTATCTATTTTTTTACTGTGAGTAGTTTTATAAATAGTACAATTGTGTAATTAGCAGCGAATAAGTGTTGATATAAAATATAATACATATTATACTTTGATGTATAATTAACAAAATTTTGAACAACAGAATTTTTTAGGAATTAACGATTTAGATCACTGCATTTGTCATCAATGTTATTCGCTATTATTTGGTCACTTGCGTTATTCCCGATTTAAAGAAATGATTTATGTTATCAATTGCTAAAGAGACAAAACATTGTCAAAAGACAAAACGTTGACAACATATATGACTTGTATAACGTATAAACTTATGAAATGTATGGTAGATGAAAGATTGTCATATCAAAGATTTATATATTCTTGACATATAAACTGGTATTATACATATATATTAATTTCACACAACTAGTATACTATTCATTTTCAAGCAGTAAAACATTGATTTTAAAACTTTAAAAGCTTCGTAGTCATCTTTATTGATTTGAAATTTAAACATGAATGAATCTGAAGCAGAAATTATATGAAAATTTACCAGTGGAAGGTAATAAAAATGTTTAAATTTAGCGAAGAAATTTAGAATAATAAAGCTGCTCATGATCTTTTGAAATTTAGTTCATTTTTTTCAATTTTACAAGTGTCGTGCTTCAATGAAAAAAATAGAACAACGTATTAAATAATTTAATGTCATTCTTTTTGGAAAACATTTTTTAAGATGGTTGATTCTTCATTTTAAATTGAAATAAGTAACCTATTTATAGCGTAGTGAAATTAATATATATTAAATGGTTAATTTAAAAATATCTTTTGGGAAAAATTTAATTGCTTAAACTTAATATTTCTACAATTTCTGTTAGTCAGTGTTAACTATTTCCAAAATATGAAGCTGTTAATAATATAAACTATCTGTATTTTATTATTTTTGTATTACTTCTGTATTATTTTTATATTTTACTTTCTGCATTTTATTCAACTATTAAAACCTTAAAAGCAAATTCACTATTCAAAATGTGTACGGAAAAAATTTGTAAAAGTATACTTACAGGAATTGAATTTTTTTAATCAAATGATTGAAAGCAATACGAACAATCATAAAATTTGATATTTTATTGATATGTTAAATTTGTTTCTGTTTTTCCTCAAAACTTTCATCATTATTAAAACAATTTTAGTGACGTAAAATTTATTTTATAATTTTGTAAACAGTGAAATTGATTTTTTAAACTATAATGAAATCTGACTTTTTAAAATGAGTCTCGGATTAAAAAATTAATGAAATCTACCACAGTTGTAAGCAACACTATTTATTTGGTAAATAAATAAAGAGGTTTCTTAGTACCTATTAAATATATTTCATTATAATATATTAGCAAATTATCATTGGTCTCACAGATAAAAACATTAATTTTGTATTTTGATCTGAACTAATTGATTGTTATTTCCTCACGTGAAAAAATTGGGAAATTAAAATAAACTTTTCAATACTAATCACCCAAAATGCAACACCAAGAAGAAAGTATGGAAATCATGTAAACTTACATAATATATTTATTGCAATGATATATGCAAATTAAAGCATTTTAGCATATATTTCCTGGTATAAACTGCTTAATTAAGCATCCTTAGAAATCCTTGAAGTCTCTTAAAAGACAAGCTTCTGAATTTGACAGCGGTAACACAGTGGCCTATAAGATTTCCGGATTAACTTTCAAAGAAATGCATGATCGTGAAAAAGGTTTCTGAGCAAATGTACATATTATCTATCACTGGTTGCAATAGGGAATGGTGTATTAGCAGGGCCGATCAGACTCTCCTTTTTGAGCAATTGCACATGTTGTCAAGCATATTATGGACACGACAATGATGGATAGCAATACCACATCACGAACAATTACAGTCTAAATCATTCAGTTTATATATAGTATTCAATAAGCATTTGTACCATTTAAAGCAATTCATTGCTGTGTGGAATGTTGAAAAAGAGTCTGTTTCTTCATTTTCTAAACCCATACTGTATCACAGATGTTTGAGCCATAGTGGTACCATAGTGAGCCATAGTGAGCCATAGTGGGCCATAGCACAACAGAAGGGAACAGCTTTGTATTTACTGATGATTACCGCTTATACCTGAAACACCAAGATGATCAGGCCATGTTTGAGCTAGATGATACTGTGGTGAGATATACTAAACTGTTAATAATAGACGACCTATGTAGCACGAAAATTTTAAGAATTCTTTATATACCACATTTAATTGACTTCATCTCATGTTGGTCCTCTCAATCTAGCGCCAGTTGAAAATGCTTAGTCATTGCTTTCACATACACTGACCAGAGTTACACCAACTGTTGTTACGACAGGTCAACTTTGGAAATCGTTGAAACATCACGACTGCTCTACTCCAAGGATGCATCTAAATTTTAGTTCCATTTCGAGGCGAGTGGCAGAGGATATAGTCAACAATAATATTCTACATTTAATGCAGAAATCTTGTCGATAGTGATATTTATTATTTCTACCTACTCAAAGAGATGATGGAATACATATATCAATTATTCATGAATATATATTCAATAAAATCATTATTTTAATTTTTAGCATTTGATTAAAAAATTGCATATTCGTGGCACTTTTTCTAGCATTATTATTATTTTATTTTTATCTCCATATGAAATGTTTAGAAATTAGAAATAAAGAATTATAATTCAACTATCAGATAAACTTTAAAGTAAAGAAATTTAAAATTAAATATTTCTCTTTCAGATTTTGTTCTCACTATCTTAAATGTGATATAGTTTAAATAGTTTACATAGTAACTAAATGCGAAGTAATAATATGCGTTACATGTTATGTTCTTCCGTCTTTTTTAAAATAAGCACACACAATTTTACCATTAAAATAAATACGATTTGAATATAATAGCATTTCCATAGAGCTCTCAAAAATTTATAAAATCATGTTCTAAAAGTTACTTTTCCTTAAACAATGTGATTCATGTTATTGCAGACCATAATATTATAATAAGATTAATTGTTATATTTTTAAATAATATGTTAGCTAACGATATCGACTCTTTATTTTCATTGACATTGTGTCACATTTGATGTTTGAAAATATTTTATTGTTAAAATAAATTTACACAAATAAGTTTGATATTAAAATAGTAGTTTATTGTTTTATTATGAAAATTAAATTTTATACGTATGTCCTACAGAAATACCGATGAATTGGTAACGTTTATTGAATATGATTAAGAGACAAAAATATTTTTGTTTTTAAACTTTAATTATTAATTATAAAAAAATTAAATTTACATAAATACCTAAATAAAAATATAGAAGTATAGCTTAAATTATTATAATCCCATAATAGCACATTATGACAGTAAAATTATTCTAAATTTGATCTTATTTAGTTTATTATAATTAAATATATTTTCATGAAGGGTACATATTAAATAAATCAATTGTTGAATTTCGTTACCTATAAGTTGTAACGACAGACCATTATAATGCTTATAATTATATTTAATGGATGTTCAAGTACAGGCTTATAAGCTTAAGTTGATGTATATTTGAGATGGGCAGTATTATCTTATTCCCTCATGAATTTTTAGATATTTAAATTTTATCATGTTTTGTATAAATAATTAATAAGTCTCTTAAAAAACTATTGGTATTACGCAAATAATAAGTAATTCTATGTAGAAGTTAGGGTCCAAATAGTTAGCTTAAATCTGTTAGTTTAATAGTTTATTTAAATATTTCCAAGAGTAGTAACTAATATGCATAATTAAATACTGAAATATAATCAATAAGCATTACTCTATTTTTGTGTAGTTAATCCCGCTTGAACTACTAAAATATTCTTAAACAGCAAAAGAACTTAAAAAAAATCTTCTGTTCTCTGCAAAAAAATTCCTTTATTTTTTTAATCTGTGAATAAATTTGTTTCATTGATTAAAATTTATTCATTTATTCAGTCTCATGTAATATGATTAAAACATAAAATCAACTAAAACAAATTCAATAAAGGTGCTCCATTTTAAGATATGTATTTTAATATGATGATTCAATTTTGTTTCATAGTGTTCATCTAAGAATATTATTATTATTTAGATTATTTAATTTATCTTATTTATTTTCATCTGGGATAAATTTTTCTATAGTTGACTTGAATTGATATTTTCATAACAGTAAATAAAAAAGTATTATATTCTGATAAGGGACTATAATACTTTTTACCCATTATGTGACATTATTTAATAAGTGTATTAAATATTTACTATTATTTAATAAGTGTATTTAATATCATTTAACACTTCTTAATTTTTATTTATGGAATTAGCTAAAATGAAATATCTTAAATACATTTTAATGAATTGAACAAACCTCAAATAAGCATGAAAATCTGAGAAAAAAATTGAATAATATTTTCTGAAACTTAATTGCATTTTTATGATTTACAAATAGTTATTTGTGGATTTCAATTTCTATATTACTTAATTGTTAAAGAACAAATGCTTAATGGAAATATAGATATCTCATATTAAAATTAAAATGATTAATAACGTGCTATATCTTATTTATATGTTTTATCAAATAAATATCTAATTCATTAAATGAAGGTAATTATAACATGTAATAAAGGCACACAGGCAAATTATTTTCAAGTTAATTTGATTTTAGAAATCAATAACTCGAGAAAAAAAATAATAATAAGTGTTCATTTTTCTTTATTTTTATTTCAGCTTAATGAACTTGTATTTTGATAATTATAAATTTTACCTCTTGGTATAGAATTTTTTTAAAAGCTTCTATTGGTTGGAGTTTAAAAAAAACAATGATTAAATAAACTTCAAAAAATATTAATTTTGAATTAATTGTAATTGTTTATGTTTCTCAGTTATAAATCCCACAGTATTTAATTTAATTTTGCTATAAAAAGGAAATATAACTGAATTATATTTATAATTAAACTTAAATTAATTAAAAAATGTAAAGTTAAGAAAGGTAAACATATAAACTTTAAAACTACAAGTAATTAGAAAATGTAGTTTATATATAATCCTGAAATTTTATATTTTAAGTTAAAAACAATAATGACCTGATATATATATATATATATATATATATATATATATATATATATATATATATATATATATATATATATATATATATATATATATATATATATATATATATATATATATATATATATACGGTGTATTTTGAAGATATTAGTTTGTAGTAAATGTTAATTAATTTTCTTTCTCATGATATAGTCAATATATTTTTTATTTGCATTGTGGCAACCATGGCAATTTAGAAACAACAAAATTTAAATATCAATACAAAAAAGCAGAATTCTGTTCAAATAAATTATCCTAATGCTAAATAAAATGGTTTAATATTCTAGAGGGTACATATTTTTTATAAAATTAACAATGGCATATATAAAGTGGTTTTATAATTTAAACTTAAATTTTTGGAAATTTAAATTACACTTAAGTGATTATTCTTTATACTAAATATGAGCAACAATGCATTTCAACTCTCTCTCTCATACATATAATATTAAATGGAATTTTAACTACTTCTAAAATCATCTATTTTTTATTGCTCATGTTGTTTACTAAATGCTTTATTGGAAGTTTTATTTGGTAAATATATTAAGCAAATGGGTTTCATTTTTAAATAATATTTTGTTAAATTTCAAGCTATCATTACCGAGTTTTTTATTTAATAAATATTAGGATCTTGATTTAAAGTAGTTTCTATAAAATAAGAGAGTGTTTTCACTGATTGTTAAATAATTTACATTTTGCATAAATTGTCAATAAAATATTTAACTTTTCATTTATTTATTTAACTGTGACAAACTATTAATGACATTAATGTATAACTTCCTGAAAGGCTAAATAATTATTATTAATACCATAATATTCAACAAATTTATAATTTAATTCAACAAGTTTTTATATAAAATAGTAATGATGAATATATTATTGAAATCTTTGCTGTAGTGTAAATGTTTTCTACTGATTTATTTAAAGGTGTTTAGTATTCATAAATGTTAATTGTATACAGATTGTGTGTGTGTGAGAGAGAGAGAGATAGAGAGAGAGAAAGAAAGAAAGAGATAGAGAGAGAGAAAGAGAGAGAGAGAAATTAATGAAATAAACTTAAGTGATGTCACATATATTAATAGTAATTTCAGTTTTTAATTACGAGCTCATTAAAGATTAAACTATAATTGTAGTATGAATGAGGAAAGTGCTTATAAATGAAAGATATTTTAACATATAATTGACTGTATATAAATTCAAAAATTTAGGATAATAAATTTTGAGACGTAAAAGTTAAATTTAAATAAATATAAATAATACATATAAATAAGTTTACATTAAATTTGTCTGAAAATTTATAGATAATAAAAAAATTGTTCAGTTTTTTAAATAAATGATTTTTCACTTTTATTTTTTATTTAAAGTTATCGTACCAAATTAAATTATAATTTTTAAAATTTTATTCATTTTTAGTAATTATTGGGTAATAAACATTTACAGTTTCACTCGCAAATGATTTTATAAAATGTAACACACAACTAATTTTATTGTTTAATGTGTAGGCAATGCTTACATATATATATAATAAATTTTTAAATGCAAAAGAAATTATGTTTTTTTTTAATATTATATAGATTGAAGATTAATGGAAAAAATACGTAAAATGTAAGAATTACGTTCGCAGCTTCACCAATTTGCGAAATTTTTTTCGCAAAGCAAAGGAGACATAGGTATTAAAATTTGAATAACAACTTACAATGATCGGTAAATCGACAGTTTGTCAAAGGAATAACAACCATGTAAGATATCGGGAATTTTTCATGTTTCAAATTGCTAAGCCTAACATTAAATAAGAGTACAATAATGAAATTAAGAAAATTGATTAAACATTCTGTTTAAAAATATTTCAGAATTAAAATTGAAATAAATGTGAAGAAATAAGGCAGAAAATTAATAAAATGTAAATTAAAAAAATATCTTAAAGAAAATCAGGTTTAATAACATTTAGCTAAAAATAAAAGAATCTAAGAATTTCAGAATTAGCAAAGGAATGCTTTGTATATATTTAATAAAGCAATTTTAATAAATCCAATTAATTATTTAAGATAAAATTCTGCAAATAATTAGCACATAAAAATACAAAATTTAATTTTATTTAACAATTTTATACAGTATTATCTCATCAAATTTTTACACTGAAAATTACACTTAAACTTAATTGAAATATATGACTCATACAAAATTATCGTTTCATGCGATTCTTAATAGTTAAGAACTTCCGCAATGACTAGTAAATTAAATAAACAAATCTGGGATAAATTTTAAAAAATTTCCTTTATCGGATCAAACTGCAAAATCATGGGAAAACATTGCAGAAAAGAACAGTCAATAATTCGTAAAACCTAACAATTCTATAGTTTCGCTTATTATTGAAAATTTAAATACTTAAAATATAACTCTAGGAATTCTATGCCTGCAGAAAATAATTAGAATAAAATTCTTACATTCATGTTGCTTCTGTGATTTAATCGTGATTCTGAGGAGAATATTTAAATTATTGATGTAGTAAAATTTTTTAAAAAAATTATAAAAAAATAATAAAATAATTTCTTAGCGTAATTTTATAGAATCCACTTCTAGACATGATATTCAGTTGAACTTAAATTCCAAAAATATAAAAGAGAGCCTTAGAGTTCCCGCGCTTCTTCATCCAATGTTAGGAAAAAAACACCAAATCCAAAATGAAAATGGCAAAAATTCGAATTGTGGTCATGTGGTTCGCGCATTTGCACGGGCACAGCATTTTATAGCTACATTTGGCTGTAAATTTCTTTTAGTAAATTATTTTGGCAAGTAAAAAAATAATTAAACCATACTACATTTGGTGATTTTTTGTCCCTGGCGATCTGTGACCATAATGCTCATATAAGCCAAAAAAATATTTTATGTATAAAAAGAGTGCATTTCTTTGTGAATAATTAAATTGATATTTATTGAATAAAATTTGAAATTTTACTTATGAATTGTTTACCGCTTCATTTATTAAATATACTTTATATATTTAATACAATGATAAGCATCATTACAAAAATCAAATTTTCATTTTTGGCTACAAGTTAAAATAACTTGTAATTATTGCGATTAATTACAAGTTATTTTAATTAATCACAATAATTAAAATATATATATTTATAAGATTAACTAAATATTTAAATTGCAATATCATATACTTTTACAAGAATTTTCATATTTAACTTAATAAATTTCAATAACGGGGAATATTTTATTTTATTTTTCATGAATATTATTTAAAGTATCCTTTGGTGTTATTATTGAAGCAATGTAAATCAGTTCTTTTTATTAAAAGGCATGAGTAAATTTTTATTCTTTCTTTTTTGTTATTAACGTGTATAAGAATTAAAAAAAAAACAAGAAAAATGAAATACTTGTATTACGTAATATACTTCAACTTTTATTTAGTATAAATCAGTGAATAGTTATTCTGTAAAATATTGAAATATATGTATTTATTTTATGTAGAAAATAATAATTGCCTTTATAATCATAAGAAGAGCCTTATTGATATGAAATCCTTATGATGTCATAACCAATATTGTATTTTAGAACAAAAATTTTCGAAAAAGATAGTAAAAATAAAGTGTTAGATTAAGTCATCTTAAAAGATTATTTCAAAGATGGGAACTAAAATGATTGCAAATTATTTATTTCACAGGTATAATGTGCAGTTTTATGGACTAGATATCGTAAAATATCAATTATTTGTTGATGAATGAATGAATAACCATGAAGTTAATTAATTTAACACACATAATAGCATTTTCAGCAGTTAAGTCAGGTATATAAGAATTTTCTTACCATACTTTTGCACGAGAAAGAATATATCTTTGTTTTAAGTAATGAACTTCTTTAAAAAGTTTTCTATTGTTTGAGAAAATAAGGATTGAGCCTCACAAGATATTTATTATTCAAATGGAAATAATTATCGGAAATTCATTACATTTGTTTCTTACTAAAGATCGCATTTAGATTAAGTTATTTCATTGTATTAAATTTTTTATTTACATATTTAAATATATCGACTCAATTTTACTAAAAGAATATCTCTGCTAGTATAAAAAAACAAATTAAGTAGAAGAAAATCATTATAATTTTCTAAATTTTCTCATTTATTTAGAGTTAAATACTGTTAATTTTTATGAAGAGAGTAATTACCACGAAAATGTTACCTCTTCGTGTATTTAGGTAGAGAACACGTAATTTTGAGTGGTTTTTTTGTCACCAATATTTTTTTAAACGCAATTCATATTGTGATTAGAAGATGCGTTGTTACTTTAAAAATTTTGCTGCTTTTGTAAGCATCGGTTTTTGTCTGCAACATGTTTTTGCAATATATGATCATAAAATTACCTTTTCCTGAAATTTTACGAGGGTTGCTCAAGACAAATGAATTAAAATTTAAATGTGATTTTTGGTATGTCACTGAATCAGAAAACAATTTTATAGTTAGATTGAATAATGATTCCGTTACCAAGTCAACTATGTTCTTTTATGATTAGTTAACATGCTTTTATTCATATACAAAATTTGTATTTCAACTGGAAAATCTTCGCAAGTATAATTTTAAAAAATAGAAAGAAAAAGTAATTTTAAAAATGTAAATTCACATATTTGTCTTGTATTTCCGGTTTTTAAGCTTTTTTAAGAATTTTTAATATGTGGATTTTTAGGTTTGGTGAAATTTTCATATAATAATTTACATAAAGTTAATAGTATTTCCAAGATAATTTAATATTAGCCTATTATTAAATTTTTAAGACAATCCATATTCATTTAAAACTTTAAATTTCGGGCTTTTATTTCATTGCATTTTTATTTGATATAACTTTCTTTACATGAGACATATTTTTATGAGGCTCTGATTAGATTTTATTTAGTTATCTTAAATAAAATATTTTAAGTGTTGTATTTTTAGTTACAAGCACATATTACACTTGTATCTAAAAATCCAACGTTCAAAACATTATATGCCAAACTATTAATTATATATATATATATATATATATATATATATATATATATACATATATATATATATATATACATTGAGAACAATGTAATAGTGTTACAAATTCACCTAAAGTAAAATTTAGCAAGTAATAATATAAATGTAATGAGCACTTGATACTCAAATTCTGAATTTCCAGCAAGAAAAGTTATACAAGATTTCCTTTGGATAATTTGATTCAGCTTTCTTTGAACTTCACAAATTTCTACAAGAGAAAGAAAAATCATTTATTTTCAATTCCCTAAACTTATTCTGTTAAAGAAAGTCTTCTCATCCGAAAAAGTATAATAAAAATGAAGATCGTCACGAACATAATCTCATTTTTCTTAAAAATTCTCAAATGTTTTTAAAATCATTCAAACATTTTACTAATAACTTTCTAGTGAACAGAGTAAATTTAAATTTATTCCAGTAAAACCCAATTTTAAATTTCAAAAGTGATTGAAAAAAAGAAGAAAAATAAATTTTAAGAAATGAATTCTAGATTTTAATTATATAAAAAAACTATATAAAATAACACGCTTAATGTACTTTATATTTCTTTTCAAATTATTTTCATAGCAAAGATATTTTATTTCCTAATATTTATAAAGAAATGAAGGGTTAAAATGAAAATATCCCTTAGTCATTGTCATCCGTAGCATAAAATCCTGATAATCTTGTTACATTCATTTTAAAGATTTATAAGATTTATTCAAATGAAAATTGTCCTCCCTGTAATATACCAAATTGAAAAATATATTCAGAATTGAGAAGAGATTACATTTCTGTATCTTGTGACTAGCTCTTCTCTAAATTTGAATTTTTCAAATGGTGTTATGAAAATTTAAATTAAATAAACTTTATTAAATTTAGATACAGGAAGAGATTTTCTCACAAAATTTATCTTCACTTGTTACTGTATTGTTATTTTTAATAATTTTAATTTACTTAAGAACTATATTTTTTATTAATATGAGCATATAAAATGATTAACAGAAACTGGTAAATAAAACAAATAATTTTTTACATAATAGGTAACAGTAACATATTCTGATTTAAAAATTTAATGTAATAAAATATTGCATTCCAGGAATTAGGGAGAATATGACTATTGAAAAATAGTTTTGAGTTTTTCAAACATGATGATTTAAAAATAAAATCCTAGTATGTATTATTTTATTTTTTATGTTTTGATGTTCATCAAATATACTACTAAATTCTATGAGAAGATTTTATACTTTCTTCGTTTGTTTTTCATGTAAATTTTAATCTCTTTTGTATTTTGCAACACTTACGTAATATTTTACACTATATTTCATTCATATATAGTGTAAAATATTACAATTGGCATTTTACATTAATGTATTTCTTTATTTTTGCGGTATTTATGATAAAAATAGGTAATTATTCATTAGTTTTGCCTTGTTATGTAGATTTGTGGAAATGAGACTTAGAAAATTTTAATAATTTTTGTATATTGTTTAATTTTATAACATTATTTCATTAATAAAAATTTTTGTATTTAATCATAAGGCATAAGAAAGAATATTTGAAAGAATCGTAAAAAAAGAAAGAAAGAATAAGAAAGCAAAATATCTAAGAATATAAATATTTTAACATTTCTATCATTATATATATATATAAAGTGAATATAAAAAATAAGCAAGGAAATTAAAAGGAAATAAGAGATAAGAATTAAATCAATAACAGAATCTTTCAAGCAGATAACTCTGGGAACAATTAAGTTTAAGGAAATCTAAATTTTCAATATTTACATAAAATTATAAACAGACTAATATAGGATTATTAACCAATTAATTAGAATATTGTTCACACTTTCACCGTTTTTTATTTTGCACAATATAAATGAATCAACATAATTCAAGTTATACCGGTTTTACACAATTATGATCTTAAATTTAAATTAAAACAGTTAAAAAAAATATATCTTAAATATATCAAAAAATTCGAGAATTTTATTGTTGTTTTATAAAAGAAATAATAATCATCTAACATAAATTTTACATGATTTATTGAAGGAAATATTATCAATGATTGTGTGTAGTTATTTATGGTAAGTGTGAAAATAATCAATATCATTTCACAAATATTATTATCAAATACTGCATTTCTGAACAACTGAAGACTAATAGTAAATGCCATTGAAAATCACCAATATTTTTTATTCCAAATCTTCGCGGATAAAATATGGCAATTTAAAGATAAATACAATTAATACTTACATTAAAATAGTCTTAGGTAAGTGGATTTTTTCACATAAAATGATAATGACTGTAGAACATTATTATATGTAAAAGAACTATGAGTTGAGATAAAAGAAATTAATACCACAAGGATTTCCAGCCTGATATTAGAAATGTGAAGGGGACGGGGTAGCATAGTAGTTATGGCATTGACCATCCACCCGGAAGGACGGGGTTCGATTCCCAATGCCGCCAAAGACCAACGGAATACATGTGATATACGTGCTCGTTAAATCTGTGGAATCGAAAGTCCTGTGGGATCACTCATTGAGCAATTACCATAGGTTCTATGGTCTGGAGATAATTTCTTTACCTTCAAAAAAATTTCAAAAGTGAGGGAGTGGAACCCCTGTTGGTGCCACCTATTCGAGAATTAAAAGATAAAAACGTACTTTTACCTTCGTGGTGCTCTGAATAAACCGAAAGATGTTCTCTATTGACTTAAATTCGCATTGCCAAGGCATAGCGAGCTTGGCTTGTCCAAGTGTCATTAGTAACAACAACAGAAATGTGTACTACAAACTATGTCTGGTGATTGATTCCAAAACTGTTTGTCATTAAGCTAATTCTACGAATATAAGGAACATGCAATATGTATCAAATTCAATATATATATATATATAGATATAGATATATAATGTTTTTGTTTTTGATAACCATAACATATTGCTTAGTTTAAAACGATTCTTTCTTTCTTTACAAAATTCCTAACTTCCTAACTCACTTAAAGTTTACTTACTAAATCATATGAAGTAAATTATACCTAACAATAATAATAATATGAGAATTTATAAAAATGTTAATGAAATTTTTGATGTTTTGAATAAAATATTTCCTTTCAATGAAATAAATATGAAAATGTGTAAAAACTTTGTTTAAAAAGTTTTGAATCTCATGCATGGAAGCTACAGATATTGTGAAAAACTTTAAACGTTTTTTATGATCATATATTGAACATATATTGCTTATTTTTAGCGCTTGGTAAATTAATTATTTACTTATTTTGTGGTTTAGTTGATATGTTGTTAATACTATTGTAAATAAAGGCAGTTATTTTGCTATTAATATCATTTTTGTGAATTGATTTCAATTCAATTGCAGCATTTATTCATTATTACTATATAATTTAGCATTAATATCTTATCTTATTATTACTAGTATTTTACAATTAAAATGCATTTGTATTTAATACTTCTTGTAAACATGAAATTAGGCTTGATATTTTAAGGCAAATATATATTGATTTCCTGAACATGAAATAGATTAAATTCTGTTCTGATATAATTTCTCAGCGTAATATTAAAATAAATTTCACTTTTACTTTTACAAACATTTGAAATACATTGAAAAAAATTAGTTGCGCAAAAGTCAACATTGCGAAATCAAAATAAACATACTATTATTCTTTTTAAGTTACTCTTTGATTCATCATAAATATGATTTAATATACTTAAAATATATTTTGATAAAACATTTTCAATGTATTGTGTAAAATATTTTAAAATATATAAAATAAATGGAAATATCACTTGAAATTAAAACTGAGAAAAAATCGTGATTTATTTCAATTTGCATTTTATTTTTAATTTATTTCAATTTGGAAGATGATTTAATTAATTATGTAAATATATTTTTCACACATATTTTATACTTCTGAAAAATATTTCACATATTCTAAACGAGGAGAATAATCTAATTTTATTTATCGAATGTAAAGAATTTCTAATAAAAAATTCTGTTTTTATTGGTTTTCTTGTCTACAACAATAGAATAATTAGAATACAAAGAGAGAGTTTCGTTGTTAGAGAGAATTAATTTAAGTCTCTTTCCATAATAAAAAGCTTAGGGTGAAATTAAATAAAATGTGAAAGATTAATTGAGCGGGAATTTCTTAAATTGTTAATACTACTGCCATGAAATTGAGATCTTTAAATCAAAAGACTTTTAAACTAGAATTTAATACATTCATTTTGCCTCAACAACATTTAAATCTCTTTAAATTTTTTGTGTTTTAATATAAAGTTGTAAAATCTAACGTACGTTAAATATATTTTAAAAGCCTTTTTTAAAATAAAATGATTGGGATGCAAATTTTATAATCATGAAAAATATTTTAAGATTTAATAATTTAAATTTTACCATAAAAGTTTTTTTTATTTATGCCTATAAATGCTGTTTTCATAATATAAAAGTATATGTAACTTAAATTTTCCACATATTTAACATACGGATTTCTAATAATTGTTGAATATTTTCAATTTTGAAATAAAATGTTTTTTTAAGTTTTATAAAATATTGTGAGCATATTCTTGTTTTATTTATTCTGTTATATTAAAAATATTTCTTTTTTATTTTTAAATTATAATTTGATTTATAATGAGAATTTGCATTTTCATTGTTTAATTCAATTAATAAAGGCAACCAAATGAAAAATAGCCATTTGTATTGCATTTTCGTAATTTATTTCCTAATATACGAACTATTATTTTCTACATGTAAAATTAATAGCTCATATTTCTTTAATTTATTTCAAAAATTCTAAAAATTTGCAAAATTTCAGCTGAATATTTTTTTTTATTTTTGAATTTTTATAAGTTTTTAATTTTTTTATGCTGTATTAAGAAATTTCATACCTGTTTAGTTTCTAAACCGTAAAAAACTGTTGTTATTGTTCCTTTAGCTTTATTTACTTGTAGAATAATATCATAATAAATACATTTTTAATTACACAAAATAATTATTAATTGCCAATTTGCAACAGTCAGGATTGACATGATTACATGGCTTAAACCTTTGCAACTTCTGTCTAAGGGGTTAAAGGGCACAATGGATTGATAAATCAGCTTAATTAAACTGCAGTAGATGAAAACGTGCATTACGTCATTTTTTTACTATGTCAGTTATAATACACTAACCAATGTTATGGAATACACAGTTCTTTGTTTTTAGCTTACAGGAAAATTGGTGGGAAAATTGTTCGTTGATTATTGGGAAACTCCTTGTACATTATCAACAAATTCTTTTTTCAGTGAAATCATAAGTTTGGCAATATTTGTTTCATTTGATTAAAGGGTAACTAACCATTTTTTTCAAATCAGTACACCAAGAGCTTATCTTAAATAAACAGATATAAAGAAATAATACCAATACAGAGCATTTAACATTTTCAATGTAACTAACGAAGAGCCACTTTCTGCTAATTTTTTAACTATTTTTTTTATAAAAAAATGTTTAATATCAATTAATTTAAAACAGTAATTATTTATTAAATATCATCAATTGAATTATGCTCTATTTCTTATAAATTCTTATCTGATGATCACATATTTAAATGTCCTGCTTTAGCAAATATGTTTTTATATAATTTCATTTTTAAGTACATATTTAATTAAATTTATTAAATTTCGTGGTTTTAATTAAGTATAAAAATTAATTGAGATGGGAATAATTTTCAACTAATTTCAACATGTATAATTTCATAATCTTGAAAAAATATTTAATGGATTAAAAATTTCATTTAACATAAAAACCAAATTAGATTTACCTTATTGAAAAACTATATGTGGTGTTGTAATAAATGAAAAATTATGTGTGTAAAAAATTTTAATTATGAAATAATTACTGCCTTAAAAGTGATTTTTTGTTATTTGTTCCCTCTCTCTTAATGGGTTTTTAATATTAGGTTTTTTTTAATGTAGATAGAACTATCATACAGTAGAAATTAATATACGACAGTAAAATGTTTCTAAATTTGTTGCATTTGATTCTCCATAAATTTTTTACGACGTTGTCACATTTTCTTAAAATGAAGAACTAAATAAAGTAATTTCTAAAAAAAATTACAAAATTGATTTTAATTGAGGTTTTCTTACATAAAATATATTTTATAATATACTTTTAAAAATTTAAGTAAAAACCCCGTTGAAGTTACCTTACCAAATGGTAAATTTACGCTTTCTTGAAATAGAATATTTCAGGTTCTATACCAGGTACTATTGAACAATAATCCGTTTTTGTTTTCTGGTTCAAAAACTTCACAGTAGGTATTTGAAAGTTTTCCGAGAATCAAAACTTTGCCACTAAAAACGACTTAATTTGTATAAAATGTACTTAAAATGAATAATAATAAATGATGGATCTTGAAATATTTTTAGAACTGACTTTGAATTTTAAGATTTCCCATACATGATGTAAAATACGAAATGTATATTTTTTTGATGGAACACAGTAGTAGAAATACATCCTTACATATTCATTTTAATGTACATCCTTATAACAATAATTTTGATAAAACTTTCTTGATTAATGCTAAATACTGATTAAGATATCAATAAACTAATGAACATTATAATATTTTTGTAGTACCATCTGTGTCTAAAACCATAACAGCATACGCATAAGCGAGGTGGTACAATCTCAGCAAATTAAAATAGTGAATGTAAAAGGAAGCTCGGGGTAAGAGGTCAATGTCTATGGAAGTGGATTTTAAAGCCTAAAAAGCAAATGACTACGATAAAAACTACAACAGAAATGCATCAGCATTTGCATTCTGCTATGTTAATGATTAAAATTAAAAGGCACTTTCATAAGTAGATCATTTACGATAGAGGAACAATTCTCAAGACATTTGTTACAAATAATAATACTAAAAACCTGTAATATTATTTACAGTGGTGCAACATTTGCAAAAGCTGTTTGATTGATAAATAGAAGAAAATAATATGATCAAATGATGTATTTCCCACTTTTCTTAACAACAGAACAGGTAGAGCAAAGACGTACTTTCACCTTCTTGGTGCTGCGATTAAAATGAAAGTATAAACTTAAATTCGCATTGCCAAGGCATAGCTAGTTTGTTTTGTCCAGGTGTCAGAAGTAATAACAACATAACAGAACAAGTATACGTTTGAAGGTCGCCAAGAAAAGAGTATGATTATGTTTGTCTCTTGCAATTAATCAGGTGTAGATGCGGATCTCTATTGACATGAAAAACATTGTTGAGCTATTTTGTGAGCCCTTTTGAACCATTTACAGTTTCATGAACACAAAAATGGCGTTAAACATTTACTTTAGATCACAGAACCTTTCGATCTCAATTTAATTAAACTATTAGGAACCCTTTAATTGAATGGAATCAGTTTATCTCCCACTGGTTCTTCTGGGCTGCCAAAATCTCTCTATGCAGAATGCTATAATATTCCGCTAAACACTGCTTAGTACTTCCATGAATGTTTATTTGGCTAAATTTTATATACATTACATGCCAAAAATGGTCCTACACCATATAATAAAGGATTTTTTTTTATAAATCAAAGCTATTGTTATTATTTTGATTATCTCCTGTAAGTTTATTGTTCAGTCTATTATTGTGCTTGAAATTTTACATTACTTGTTAAAAAGTTTCCTTCATATTTGTTTTATTACGTAAAAGTCTCAAGATCGTGTTATGCAAAATTTATTTATATAAAGAGAAATGTATATACAAAGAGAAAGCAATAAGACATGCTTAAATAAATAAAAGTACTTTCATCACAGACAAACAGGGCATAAGTAGAAAATTTCTCTGCTGAAATTTTTATTAATGTACATGTAATAAAATATGCCGATTAACAGAAAAATGATGAAATAAATACGAAGAACACATTTATGACGTCACTGTAGACATTTCTTGATCAAATTGTGAGTACGAGTCGTTGTTTTCAGTATTAAAAAATCAGGCTGCATCCTATCTGTTACATATCGATTGATGAACTGTATCTTAAGACATAATAATTAATTTTTTTGTAATTATATTTATTGGTTATTTATGGAAATTGTAGATGCAAAATTGGAAAATTCATTGTTAAGGAATTTATTAATTGTTAAGTAAACATTAAGCAAAATTAATTTAATTTTAATGCTGATAAATTCACTAATTCATATTTGAAATATTTAAGCGAGATTTCGTTAATATTATTGGATTGAATAAACTAATTACTCTTCCTACTTATTTCAAAAATTCGTTCTAACTTTTGCAATAAAAATGGTATGAAATTAATGTGATTATACGTACTTATACATTTATTTGTAGATAAATCCTTACCTATTATTTTTTCATTAGCTATAGTACATTCACTATTTTGCATTTTTAGCAATTACTGAAAAACATTAAATTTCGCTTAACTATTTCAATCAGTCTTATAATATAATTTTAATTTATTTTTATAATTCTCGTTCCTTCCACGTGGATTAAATTTTATTTTTTGTCTGTGTTACACGTATCGTAAAATAAATTGTATGAATTTTTTAAAACGTTTCCGTTTTGAAGTTAACTATTATTTTTTTTTTTACTTTTATTAAATATTTGAAAGAATTAAAGATATATTTTTTTATTTTTTTCATTCAATAAGTATTTTAAAAGTCACTTTAAGTTTACATTTGATTGTTATTTCGATTGCATTTTTCGTATTTCTAATTTTTTTCTAATGTAACGTATTTTTTATGTTGATTTTCTCTCATTGTTATTTTTGTAGCATATAACTTGTAAGTTTTAATGCCGTAATAAATACAAATTATTTATTTTTTATTGCTTTTAATTTTTTTAATTTTGCGTAAAATAAAAAAAAAAAAGTTTGAAGTATTTAGTTAAAGGATTATGAAATCTTTATTTTAATATTGTTTGATTTAATTAATTTTAATACATTATATTAAGATATTATGCATTTCATTTTCAAATCTAACTAATTTGAAGATTCGAAATTTGCTTAAATGTCACGGTTAAAATTATTTTTTCAAATATTCTTACAAGAAATTTTTTCATCTTTAATATAATTTCATTTTAATTTAAGATTCTAGCAATACATAGTAACAATTAATTTTATTTTAGCACATAGATACTTAAGCTACTAATATTGTCTTATGGTCTTAACTTATTTCCCTCAAATGAGAAGATAAATTTTTGTTTTCCCCAATTTTATGATTTTTAACTAGCTCTTTTAATTATAAACTTATTTATTTATTTCAAATGAGTTTCATTTTTTGCTATAATACTTACACAATCTTTACTATTTAATAATTTGTACTTTTTTTAAATTTTAACAAAAATGTATTAATTTTCTTGTTTAATAATAATAGAGATGTACAAGCATGCATATATACACTCAAATTAGAAACATTATAATTTGCTTAAATTTGGTAAATTAATGATTTTTTCATGCTCTTATACAGTATTTAATTTATTTTAATTCTCTAGCTGAAATTAAAATTCTTCGGTCAATTTAACAATATAAATGAGAAAATTTTGCAATCATTATTATATATAATCACATTTAAAATTATCACATTTTAATGGTATGTCATATTTTAATACAAGACATTTTGCCCCGAAGACAGTTTTTTTTTCAAGACATTTTGTCTCATTCCTTTCTCAAAAATTTTAAATATATATATGTTTTTTTTTTTTTGTTTGTAAATTTTATAAATACGTTCTTCAGATTTATATTTTTTTCATGTTTGTTTCTCCACTTATATTTTATTCTAAATTAATATGTGAGATTTCATTTTGTGTGAAACCATGGATTTTCATAATATTTTATGTTATTATTGACTGTTTTTAATTAACTTTAATAATATTTAAATTATTTTATCCTTTCTTATCAAAGTATTTTATTTTCTCAAAATTTCTTAATTGAAAATGAGTTTTTAATACAACAAACAAGATAATATAAGTTATAAAACTATCCTTTTATATAAAATACTTTGAAATTTTGTGAGTATGTTGATTTTAATATATTTTGATTTTATTGTGTAATATAAATATTACATTTATTATTATCATTTAAGTTTAAGCATCATTCTATTATTTAATATGTGTCGTACGATGTAATGTAACTTTCTTCGTATGATGAACTATTTCAAAGATAATTGAATATTATATGACTATAATGAATTAATTATTGCACTTTGTTTTTGACCCCTTAATGTCTCTAAATTTTCTGTTATTGATAGTTGAAATGTTTTTATAATTCTCTTGTTTATAAAATCAAATTGTTTCAGAAGATTTAGGAAAATAACTTTTTATTGGGGGGAAAATATTGTGTATTACTTAGAAATAGGAAGAAAAAGGCAATAATAATCTTCTAATTTATTCAACAATATATTTCTCAGATAGATAATTCGTAAGATAAAGTTGTATTTTTACATTTTCTTGCAAAAAATATTTCACATATAAAAGGAAAGTGTTTTTAGAATTATTTTTAAGTTAAAATAAATTATTTTTCTTTCTTTTAGAAAAGTAAAATCTTTTGTGATTTAAGAAATCGTTGCACGCATTTTATTTCCTATTTTCTACATTTAAAAGATTTCTTATACCAATAAATTTCCTTTGTGTTAACAATAAAGGGATTTAAACATCCTTTACGAAAAGAATACATCTTTTTAAATCCATAGCTTAAGCTTAGATACCGTTTTTATTTGTAAAAAAAGGGATGCCATATTCGTTTTTTATAAAAATGCAATAAATCTTCATTCAAATGGGAATACTCTGTACATTAAAATGTGCTTCCACTAATTTTTATTTTAAGAAAATCTTTTCTTAGAAATGTTCTACAGACTACTTAAAGACGAAAAGTTTGAATATCTTACAAATTTTGAAAATATGTATTTCATTTTGTAGTTGTTTAATGTGATAAAAAGAAATTCTAAAGGAATATATTGAGAACGTAAATATGTATTTATAAAGTGTATTAAATATTACATAAGCTTTTACTTAAATTACTTAAATTTGCGTAAGTTACGTAGTAAAAAAAGATGTTTATTCTTTCACTGATAAAACAGCCTTTTTTATACAATACATAATGAACTTAACCTTATTAATACATAAACGAAAATGTATCCAATACAGGATCAAATAACAATTACAATTCATTATTAATACTCTACTTTCAATTTCTCCTTACCATTTTAAATATTTCACAGAAAAGAATCTAATTATTGAGTGTTTTACTATATAAAAACTGCAAAAAATTAAATATTATAATTTTACCACACATGTAAAGTAAATTTCAGGACTTTTATTTAAATAAATTAATAAAATAATTATTTTATTGTAAATATAATTTTATCGTACAGAATTAAGAAAATTTTTATGCACAAATATGTATGTGTTTGTAATGCTTTTATTACATGTCTTTATTCACATGAATCTCTATTTTATAATATATTTTAATAGAATATTTTACTCAAAGAAATTAATGAAGAGGTAATAATTTTATTCACAATTTGTACACTTTCCCTGGGGTTTATGTAATTTAATATTGAATATATGTATTGTTTTATTTTAAGAAATCCTAAAAATTCTTATTATGTGCCGAGCATAAATAAAAAGAACAAAAAAAAAGAAATCAGAAATTTATGATATTTGATTTTTATCTTTAAAATTTTCTTTATTTATAGAAATATTTAATAACCATTTCTCAATGTATTTTTTGTATTTGAATTTTCAATAGTTATAGATTTTTCGAATTTCTTTGTGTGTTCAAAATAAGACTGTAAAAAGAGCACTTTATGTTATAAAGCTAATGAAGTTACTGAAAGAAGTCAGACAGTTGCCATGAAATATATTGAGTTAATTTATTGAAATTGTTTATATAATTATATGTAACAATAGTCACAATCAAACTGTTTTGTTTTTGATAAATGCACACAAATATAATTTATTCACATTTTCTGAAGAAATAAATGAAATAAAAATAATTTCCAGTAGTTAGAAACATAACATATTAGTAAATATAAATATAATTAATTTATATTTGACAAACGTATAATAATTTGTATTCATGTAAATGCAAAAATGTAAATAGAATATAGGACACCAAAAAGTTTGACGATCCAAAATATAATAACCTGGACGAAACATACAAAATTATGTGAAATTTTGATAATATTTTTACAAAGAAGAATTATGCAAGTTATCATCACTATATAACGTACATACTTCACGTGCTACTGTAGTGTCTCCAAAAAGAGCTATTTAAATGGAAAAAAATCATATTCAAAATGCTGTGATTGTTTTATTTACGTTGTTCCCTTTATATAACGATATTTTGAAGAAGAAACTATTTTTCTCATCGCTTAGCCATCACACTCTTCGAGTTTTGATCAGATTGAAAAAATACTGAATATTCTTGTGAGAAGCGTTTCTTCCTTTCAAACATTTCCCCCAAGGTCTGTATAAACTTAAAATAGTTGAACTTTCATACCCTTGTAACTTGTTAAAAATTCATCGACAGCCTGAGATAGATGTCATTCCTATATATCTACATGAGGTGATTTTACTATTAGTATTTTATTATTTATTATATATACATGAGGCGTTTTATTTATTGATACATTAGGGTAAATACATCTAGTATTTAGATTTTTTTACTTAAAGTTTGCATGCCGAAATTCGGAATTTGTAATTATATTGATATTCTCATATGTAAACTTTCATGTATATCTTTTAATTCCAAGTTATTTTTGCATTACTTTAATAGTTTAAGAGACTGTGCAGCTTCAGTTAAAACATTAACTATTAAGTTATTTGCAACATAAAGATCCATTTAATGTTTTGAGAAACATAAATTTGTATTGCAGTATTATGAAATCAAGGATCTCAAAATTTAAATAGTATATTTACGTTAATTCCCTTGCATATATTTGTATTAAATTTTTGTAGACATTTTGATTTCAAAATAGCAGCGTACTATAAATGCATAATGTTTTGACATAAATATTAATTTAAAGTAGCTTGGTTTTCAAATTTCCAATTATTGGGGAAAAATTAAATTTGAATCTTGTACTGAGCTTCAAAATTTAGCTAAGTTTAAAGCATTCGATAAAGAAGTTTGAGGAAGGGTGAATCGCTTGTATAAGCATATTCTTATATATTTTTCTTGACATGCGAACTGATGTGGAAACTATTTAATTGCACCACAAGCAGATGACAATATTTATTTTATTTTATTTCTATGTATATTTATTTACGCTGAACATATTCGCTAAGAGTATTCAAATAAATACAAAGTACAACATATGAAAATTTGAAAATAATATATTTCTTTACTTCCTAAAGTACATTTACGTCTTCTTTTACATTATTTAGAAAATTAAATTTATCTCAATGTATATTACTTTATTAAAAATTCAATGAATGTATCTTCTTATTTTAAATACATGCATTCTGCTTATGAATAACTTTAATTTAAAAATAATATGATATATTTAATTTTGAATATAATTTTCATACGTCCTAATTTAAATTAAAAAATGCCTTATCTATAAAATCTTCAAGTTACATATTTAAATTTATTGCATAATCATTTTGTTAATTTACTTTCCAGAATTAGACTTGTAGAGCGAATGGAAGAAATTTATGAGTTGCAAAAAATTTATGAGATTTAAATTAAAATCTGTCTTACAGAAATAAAACAATTCATAAATAAATTTACATTTTTTTGTTTAAAAAAATATTTTTTAAATTTACCAAAATGTTTTAAAAGGCATGGTTACGTATTTTTAAACGTCATTAACATATTAATTTTTTTTCTTCTGACGTAAACTACCATAAATTAAAATATTAATTTTTCATTCACTGTTCTTAAACAGAAGTAATAATATATTTTAAGGATTAATAAAATAATACAAATGATTAATGGTACATGGGGATTCATTAAATTAGAGACAGTTAAATGATTTAAGGCATTAAATTTTCTCAAAAACAAATTTTATAAAATTATCATTTCTTACTTCCGATAAAATTTTTGTAAAATTATAAATTAATATTAATTAATTAACATTTTAAAATTCATGTTTTAATTCATTTTTTTGTTTCTAAAAATAGATAAGGAAATATAGTTACAATTCAATATTGTAAAAACATTAATGAAACTATGTTAAAATTAAGAGTGAATTCGCTAGAATTTATAGCAGTAAAAGAATACAAGAGCTGATTCTTTACTGATACACTGATGTACAAAATTTGCGTAACATTTTGGCGTCATATCATGACGAGAAATCTTCTGAGAGACATAAAAATTCAGAAATAAGAAATAACATTTAGTATTTAAGCAATGAGGAATGCTTAGTTGCGCCAAAGTGAATACAATGCTTACAGTATTGAACAAAAGAAAAGAAAACATTGAGCTCATAAAATCATCATACACTATTCTCAATCCATGATTAAGAACAGCGAGTTGATGTTTCTTAGTATGAGATATGCCCATAACTGCAATGATTGCTTTGGATCATCTTTCCATACACAGCATCTGATTGTCCAACATTTCTTAAGTGCCTATTCTGAATAAGTATTTATTTCAGTTGTTGTTTGTTCAACATAGTTTGTAATGCTTCCGCAAGGTTTCTCTCAAAGCATCCCATACATGTTCTATAGGATTTATTACAGGAGAGTAGGCTGTCTATTTTATCCCAAAGATATTTTCTTTTTTTTAGTTGCTGACGAACAACAGGAGACCGATGTGAGCATACATTCATAAAAGTGTAGTCAGATCAAAAGACAAGGAACACCTATTGAAAATCGATATCTCTGGTTATGGAAAACCTGTCAAAAACTTGGATTACAGTCAGTTTACTCAGCGAGATTCCAGATGGCGACTTCAAAAGAAGTGCATAGAGAAACTTTTTTCTTGTTGTTATATGTAGGAAAAATTTTTTCCGACATTTCTCCAGATCAACTCTCGTTGAGAACATTTTTTAGTATTGAAATATCTTTCATCCCTAAAGAGAACACGACTCCATTTGGGAAATTGGTGACAATGATGGCAAATTTTCAAAATTATCCGGTGTTAAGAACGGGAGGCAAATATGTTCTTTTTGTAAAATGTCTTGGTATAGTGAACCCAAAATATATATTTCTGTTGATGTGGCCAGTTGCACAGCAGTGATACTTGATGAATTGGTTACAGGCTCTTTTCGCCAGCAAAACAGTATATTAGCCATCTACTGTAATTGTTAATTAGAATAGATTAGAATTATATATAGATTAGAATAAATTAGAATGTTGTTGTTAAAAATATCTACTGTAATTTTTAAACCATTAATTTTTTTAACAACTTTCTGGTTTTTAAGGTTTTCCAAGAAATGATACTGATTATCACTACGAGCTCTTAATCTGCACTGATCACATTGCTCCAATCCTAAAACTTTTCGATCATTCTTCTACTTACCAAAGCCTAAAAGTAATTTTTAGCTATACATTGCAAAACAACTCACTAGCATTTGCAGCTACTGTCTTTAATTGCGTCTTTATTCTTCTTTTCATGGTATTCTTAAGCAGCGCAGACCTATTTCACGCATTTTTCACTCGCCTTTTGTGACGTTTTGTTCCTGATGTTTGAATGCGCATGACATATTCTGTAAAATATAAGCTCATTGTGTTGAGCAAAACCCCCTTATCCAGTAATATGTTTGTCAAAATGAAATTTACAATATTTTTAAAGTTTTGCACACTTGTATTGTTAACAGAATGTGTCTTTTATTGTCACTCAAATGGTTGTAATTTTTGATATTAAATATGTTTTGCAATAAGAATAAAGACAAAAGTGATAACTTTATTTCTCACTTGCTAACTGTCATTTTAAAAAGAATTCTCTTATTAGATTATTTCTGATTAAATATATACTTTATGAAATCTATATAAAATAATCTTACATTTTATCAGTTTAATTAGAATTTTATTTTTAGATTCGTAGAAATAAAGTGAAGTAAAATTATTTAAATTTCTCAAGTAAGATATTTAATAAATATTAAAAATAATTTATAGCATATTTAAAAAAACTGGAAGTATCATCTGAAATTCTGATAATAGGATATTCCGATTAATTAAAATTGTTAAAATAGATTTTATATCTGCTTCAGAATAAAGGACTTTTTAGAAAAATATTAATTTTATGCTTATTTACGTTATTTAAATTACTTTATTAAAAATTAGCATTTCGATTTTGACTATCAATTGTTTCTTGAAGTTACCATTTGTAACTTATAAATACTGTTATCTCCTTTATATATTAGGATCTATTTAGCATATAAATTCAAGCGTAAAAAGAGTTAATTAATGCAAAAAAATTGTATGAACAACGTTAGTAGTAAATAGATTTTAAATGTATTTTACCTCGAAAAATTGAAGGAATATTAGACATTTGCAATTAGAATTTAGAAATATTAATCTTTCTGGTGTCATTTTAATTTCTATAATTTCACATAAAATACAAAAACTATTAAGTAAAGCAGAATTACAATTTAAATATAAGAAAAGCAGAAGTTAAATCATCAAAAAATATACAATATAAAACTAATATCAGTATTTTAATTTACTGTACTTTAAATAAAAACCCTATTTTAATTTGCTTTATAATTTTATTTTTATTTTCCATATTATATTGAAAACTTCTTATTGAGTAAAATTTTAGTCACTTATTCAAATTCTTTTAAAGTTTAAAATTCTATTTAATTATTAATGTTTCTTCCGTACTTTACAATATTTCTTAGCTTCTTACGCTTAGTATCTTCTTTGATAAACAGCAAAAGTGACAATTGAGTCCTTAGAACTCTGTTCTTTTTTTTTCTCCCGAAAGCGGCTTCGATTCCTAAATAGGATATGATGTGTGGATAATAGTGGAGAATCTTCTTTAAATTGAATTTCTCTTCCAATTAAATTGGCATTCGTGGGAAAACACAGCCGTTAATATACAGCTAAATCATTATAAATAACTGTAATATTTATGTTAGTGAATTTAGTTGTTGCTTAATTTACTGATGTTTTTCTAGTTTTAATATTATTCAGTTAATTAGCTTAGCAGTATCAAGTACGAGTATCTTTTCAGTGCAAATATTGTACAAATACAAGTCTCAAGAAGAAAAGTATCATAGTTGTTTAAAAAACAGCTTTAAATTTCGTAAATAGAAATTATTTAATGTTAAATTATGAGACTGTGTATGAAATTACTATTAATGATCACAAAATTTTTGTTAATATTTTATTTATTAATTTCACGTTGTAAATAGCGCATATTTAATAACACAACTTTATCTAATTCCTTATAAACATATTCTAAATTTCAAGCTAACTTTTGAGTGAACATTTATTAAAAATACAGAAAAATTAGATAAAAAGCAATCTGAAACAAAAAAACACCTTTTGTATGACATTATTATATAAAAGACTCAATTGTTTACCTCTTTTCTGTTGATAATATTCTTAAAGACATCGTGCACAATTTGTTAGCTAAAAACATTGTGAAATTCATAGCAAATAAAATATCAATTTACATAAATGTCGTTTGTTGCATAAATCTAAATTTATACAATATATTGATTATACGAATGTTTTAAAGTATTTTATTTTATGTAAACATTTTGTCGGCATATTTAAATGTTAGAACTTATTACTTCATGAATTCTCATAACACAAATATTTTAATAAGGGTTTTATTAAATTTAAATTTTTTTTATTTAATTGCTTTTTAAAATTCCTATTTTTAACCAAAATAAGAAAATTATTTATCAGAAGCTAAACATTCTATTCAGTATAACGGATATAATTATTTTTAATTTAGTGAAAAATCTCAATTGAACTAAAATATTTATAACCTTATATTTACATATAGTTTATTATTAGAACAGATTTAAAACTGTACTTTATTTTGAAATGACTTTGGATTTTTTTTAAATATGATAAATTTACAGATGAACAAAAATCATGGCAGTATTAATACTTAATACTGTGTGATTATCTTTAACTTATCTTAAGGTAAAGTATTAACACTTTACCTTTAGATAAGCTGAAGCTAAAATTTAACTCGATAAAAATATTATTTAGAAATTAATTATGCAAATTTACATTATTTATTCCAATATATATTATTATAATCTATAAATTATTAGTTAAAACAATCAATATTTTATAATTTGAATTGTTTAAATATTCGCTTCCTCTCTTAATGGTTTCTTTCAGAATATATAAATAAAAACTTAAGCCATATAATAATAACCGTAATTTAGAAGAAATCCATTTATGAATGGTCACAAAATTCTCATATTGAGAATAAATGACTTAAGCATAAATTTACAAAAAAGTAAAAAATTATTTAAAAAATAAATGCATGTTTTTGCAAGGGAGATCACTGCAAACATTTAAAAAACTGTAAAGAATAAATTTTTAGTGCAAGTAATGTATTAAAAAATAAAAAAAATAATAAGAAAATTACTGATAATCAAAATATTTTTACAATCAAAATATATTTATTAATTTATAATTGATTTAGGTCATACGAATTAGTATTTTACAGTTGCCTTATAACACACAAAAATTAAAAACAATCATCGCACGCTTATGTATGAAGATGCATACATGCATGCATATAAAATTACTCTAGGTTATATAAAAAGTTCTTTAACTTTTGAAACGTATTAAATATTTTGTACAGCATTTCTGGATATCATACTAATAAAATAGCTTTATTATAATTAATCTAAATGTACTCTATCTAAGTCCTATTCATTTAATTAATCAAGAAGCATTAAATAATTACCGATCACTTAGAGTTAAATAATTTTTCCATTCCATCAATTAACTAACAGCTAATATTCATATTAACAGAGCATTTGTTACTAAGCTAAATGCAATAAAGCATTCAATATTCAGTAGTGTTATTTCTAATCTTCCATTTGAATTTAATAATTAAATTACAAAGCTTATTATAGTTTCCATGGTTCGCTAAATTAATTTATAATACGCTAACTAAAATGTGAAAAGCATACCATGCATCCAATTTCAGTTATTAAATCAGTCCTTCTAAAAACTCTGCGAAATCTATATTTCTCATAGTATTTTCAAGACACTATGTGTAATTTATTTCATGTAAAGTGAATAAATATAGCACATTTTTATACAATTTATGAGTAAATAATATTCCTTCACATTAAGCTAAATAAATGTACGTTTATTTAGGTGTATAATTTCATTTAATAATTCATTGGAGACTAACATTTATCTTATCATACAATTTTTGGAACTTTATCCAATGAAGTTTTCATTGTTTTATTACATTCCCTACTTCATAAAATACGATTATATAAATTATTGCACAATAATTTACAATATTAATAAACGAAAGCAATTAGATAATATTAATAAAAGAATTCACAAGTTTCAACATTTAAATTTTAATTTGGTGGTGAGTATTTCAATTTAAGATATAAACGCTATTTTAAGGCATTTTACTCGTATACGAATTCAAACTACTTAATTCATTGTTAGTGTAAAAATAAATTTTTTTAATACAATAAATTATACAGAAGTTTATATAAAATAATTTTTTGCAGCTTTAAATAAAATTATACGAAATTTTTATTTCTTTATTTAAAGAGATGTTTCTATATCAGTAAAAATTAATTTATTTATATAAATAATTGGGTTGAATTCAATATATTATGTGTCCTGAAAACCGATTAAAACCTTTAACATTTCAATTCTGGAACGTATTTTAGAATACTTAATGTGTTCCGGAATTGAAATTTAAAAGTTTTAATCGGTAATTGCAAGAATGAACCTAGATATTGTATTAGAAAAAAAAAAAAAAAAAAAAAAAAAAAAAAAAAAAAAAAGGAATAATTTTGTATAAAAATACAAGGCAACCAAAATACCAAAAAAAAGTTACAATAATTACTTGCTTCTCCAAAGATGTACGTTACAAGGAAGAAAAAAATGATGTAATCCTGGATATTCGTACCAGTGTGACTATGATATTTTATTAAATATTAGTATACAAATTTTAGCATAGGAACAGTAATTATTTCACTTCTTTTTACTTTACAAAGAAGATTTTCTAATAAAATATTAATATTATGAGTGCTGAATATGTGAAAACGTATATATAAACCTTAATATCTATGACTTATTTAAATAATACTATAAGGAAATATTAATGTCAAAGATTGACTCTTCATTAATTGGAAACTATTTTCTAAACTCATTATTTGTAAATAAAAAGTAATTTTAGCTTTTTTTAAACAACGTAAGTCTTTCATTTTATGTGATTAAACTTATTTTTGAAATGTCTAGCTTATTTTATTTTGTTCTTATTCAATCGCTCTTAGAAATCTGCTTAAAAAAGGAGGGATTGTTAAATATTTTGTTATTATTAAATAAATAATAGAATCAATAAGGACGATATAATATCATTATACAAATAAAATCTGAATTGATAAATTTAATGAAATCAATTATGTTACGAATATTTTAAGGATTTTCCTATTATTATATGAATTAGAGAATCGCTAAAACAATAAGAATAGAATATCATATTGCAAATAAAATGGAATTATAGAATTTAAGGAAATCAATTATCTTTCCACACCACCACCCCCACCCACCCACAGATCATGAAGCCTAAAAGAATATAGAAATGTTCAAAATTTAATATTAATAATCACATAATATATATTACAGTTTTATAAATTAAAAAATTCTTTAAATTTAATGAAATACACGAATAATAAAATATTAGTTTTCATATTCCTAGATTTGAAAAATCTTTATTTATTATTATTTATTAGTTTCATAAAAGGAAAACTTGTTGATTTGTGTACAAAAATGCTTGATTGCTTGTAAGAGAATTTATAAATGAATCAGATTTTAACAAATGTAAATGACCTAACATGCGTCGAGTAACAATATTTAGTTTAATGTTCTTAACCCATAAAAAATTGCATATGTATCTCATCAAATTCCTAAACCAATTCTTCATAATCTTATTAGATTGCTTTTTTTTTTTTAGATTAATTTTTAGAAGAAAACATGCAATTTGATAATGGAAAATATACCATTACATTACCCAAGTTAGGACAGGGTAATTTTAAATGTTATTAATTTTATTATTATCTGTTTAGTGGTGTCATCTTTAAATTCATATTTGACATTGCTTCTGGATTGTGTTAACTTCCTTGATGAAAGCAAAGTGCATCATTAAGCCATAAAACAAATATTCAAGTCATGTCCTCCTGTTTTTCAGATTTAACTAAGTCAAGATAGTCTTTCTGTCTTAGAATGTCTGTTCATCAAATAATTTAAATTTTTTCTGTCTCACATTTGTTCGTCTTTGCATCAGATATTTTTCTAAACAAATTGGAAAAAGTCAAATTGAGTGCTACTCGTATAATTAATGGAATAAAATGCTGCTATCCTTCAAAGATTGTTTTTTATGAAGCAGATCTACAATCCTTTTTCCTCAAAAGAATGGCTAGCTTGGTAAAATATTTTAATAAACTTTTTAGTATAGTCCCGAGCAACAATGCTACAAGGTATATAAGTAACTTGACATGAAAACAAAATTTAAGAAAAAAACAACCCAATCAGTCCAGTTAAATCACAGAAATTATCTGTAGAAAATGAAGAAATAAATTTGTTACCCTTTTTAATTTAAATACTTGCAATAAGCTTTCCAATGTTTGGTTTCATGGTGGCCTTTTTTATTTCTCTTAATAATAAAGACCATTTTCAAGACTTATTTAAGCAATTGTTCTTGGAAATAATTAATACAATTCCAGCAAATGACATCAAAATCCGTACTAATCACAGAAAAAATGATACACGAGCAGGCAGTGGAATTTATATAGAAACATCTTGAAAAAAACTCTCTGTAAAACAATGTACTCCCGATTTCTGTTTCTTGTTTCAAATTGAATTAATTGCAATCAACATAGGATAAAAAAGAGTCATGAGCAAAAGCAACTATGGAGACATACGAATTTTATCTGACAGTCGTAGTTCAATTCAGCATCTCGTGAATAGGGAATAAAAGCAGTTTATCTCTTCTATATAAAGTAAAGCTCCCCCCTCTTACCAGCACAAAATACATCCCATCCCATGTTAATATATAATTAAATGAATTGGCTAACGCTCTCGCAAAGGAGGGAGTAGACCATCTTGTTCCTTTCAATTCAGAGCTCACATATTTAGAGTTATTCTCGACACAGAAGAACCAAAACAAAAAAAATGGTTAACACATCTTCTTCAAAACTCTTATTAATGCAAAAAACCAGGACTTTTCTTATCTTTCCCTTGTAGCATGCAGAGCTCTTATCATGTCATATTGTCCTCATGTCTAACGTCAACGAATGAATTGCTAGTGGGCACTTGAAAGATCTTGCATTTTCCCATTTTCTGGGGCAGCAAGAAGTTTCCTCTTTACCCTAAATACCGGCCAGAACAGATATCATCTCAAAACATTTTAGACTGCTTGTGCACTACATTGAAAAGCCATCCACAATTCTCTTGTTGCATCGGACTTCACTTTCATGGATATGGTCCGACTCTATTAGAGTAGTTGAGAGACGAGAAAAAACAGCAAGGTTTGTTTTTTGTATTTTCTTGTAACTGTGAAAATATCTTTTAAAGGCTTTTACATTGACTTTGTGCGACTTTTAGCCCCTGTGTGATATATGGTGGTGTGTTTCACAGGGAAATATATCTTGTTCTTTAAATGAAAACAGTGTATTATAGACGAAAAAGAGTATTTAAAAATTCCAATTACAAAAATTGTTTAAAAGGAAGTAAAACTGAACGTACTTCTGATTTACCTAGTTGAGCTTTTGAGGTGAAAGTTTTTAATTTTCATAGTAAATAATGTTTCTTACAATGTATCTCTGATTAACTCTGAATATTCCCAATAAACTATTTGAATTCAACTTTATATAGTTGTATTTTATAAAGATGTACCTCTGATATACAATGAAAATTCTAATTAAGCTGTTTAAATTTAACTTTATGTAATTATTATTATTCAATAATTAAGTCAATGTATTGAAATGAACAATAAAAGGCAACATGAATTTTAGTTTCTAATAAAAGTTAAAAATAAAAACAATAACAATAATTTAATAATAAGAAACAATATAAAACAATACATAGGTCACTTTTAGAAAGTTTCAAAATTTTACATTTAAGAAACTCTTTATGTAACTCTTCTTGTATCTATGCACATTGCTATAGCATACTTTAACTCACATTTTAGTATGAAATATTCATCGAATTATTTTGTTTTTAACTTCACTAGAAATTTATTACATTCTATATAAATTGTATACCTTTTTGTATAATTTAATATATTTAAAATAATTTTCCTCAATAGATTAAAAAATAAATAAAAATTAAAATATTAACTTATTTGGATAGAGAAATACTAATACATAAATAAAAAACACAAAATAAAGCGAAGAGAGTTTTAAACAGAAAATAAAGCTAATATTTTTAGTTTTTTTCTTTCTCTGATTCTAAAATTAATAACTCAATTTTAATATGAAGTCTATAAATAGAAAAATTCCTAATATTATATAAAACGCATAGTCAGTCTGCTTATTTTTTTTAAATGATAAGGATTTTAATTTCAAATATTGCTTTTTAAATTTCTTTCAAATATTTTTAGCTATAAACACAGAACTGCTAATTTTTCATATTTTAATCACGAGGATCTTTGTAAAGTATTGGAACACTAAATTTGGAAGACCTACCTTTAATATTACAACAAATTTTCTTATTTTACTGAAACTGCATCTTAATCATTTGCTAGAGTTTATGAAAACATAGAGTACCATTGAAATACCTTATTGATACAGTAAAATACGTTTCTTAATAAGCTGACGAATATTTTCCTTATTTCTAGGGACTTATTGACCACATGCTTTTAAAATTGATTTGGTAAATATTAAATGTTACTTGCATTTTCCATTTCTTAAAAACGCTCAATTTCCTGGTTATAGAGTTATTTTTAGAAATACTTGATTCTAATATTTTGTTTACGTGTATTTGAATCCAAATTTTTAATCTGCGCTTTCCAATGGTTTTGATTTTGTAACATAAAGTTTCCATATTTTCTCTATATAATTTCATTTCTGCTCTTTATTCCTTTTCATTTGGGTTTTGCTTATTTTCTCCATGATATGCTTATTTTCTCCAATCTTTTCATAAATCTAATTTTCAATTCTATTTATTTTTAATTTTAAATGTATTATGCCATTAAGACTACTCGAAATAATTATTATTTTTAACTCATTAGTAGGATAACAAAAAAAATATTGCCCTTGCATCCAAAAGTTTGGTTTTTGTTATCTAATCAAATATTCGGCGCCGAGCTGGTAGCCGAATGGTTAGCGCTCTTGCTTTTGGTTCAACAATTTGTGGGTTCGAATCCCACCTTGTGCATGGACGTTTGTAGTGGTTCGGAATCCACTTTAAGACGTAGTTCCCGGTCTAATTAGCCCTCGTGTGCAAAAAGTGACCGTTGAACGAAAAACCAATCTTCCACAGTGGTATTAATATTGTATGTAAGGTTATATGATTTTATATAAAAAAAGTGATATCATTTTAAATATTTAAAACTTTGCATATTTTCTCTATTTAACGTCATTTTTGTGATTTATTCCTTTTCATTTGGGTTTTGCTTATTTACTCCATGGTATGCTTATTTTCTCCAATCTTTTAATAAATATAATTTTTAGTTCTATTTATTTTTAATTTTAAATGTATTAAGTCATTAAGACTACTCAGAATATTTATCATTTCTAAATCATTAGTAGGATTATACTACTAATTATTGGAAAATATTGCCCTTATATTCAAAAATTGTGGTTTTGGTTATCTAATCAAATCCTCGGCAGAGGTATTGATGTTGGATGTAAGGTTATATGATTTTATAAAAAGTGATGTCATTTTAAATATTATTACTAAAAAAAATTTCTGTTTTTATTATCATCAATAGGCAGAAATTGGAAGAAAGAAACTTAACTCATTGTTAATTCTTTTTAGCGTTAATTTCATTTGCTTAGTAATATTGTAATTGAAATAATATTTAGGAAGTTACGAGAAATGTCTATCCAGTATACAGACAGCAATATCTATTTTAAGGGAATTAATAGCATAAAATTCAATTCATTAGCAGAAATAGCTAAATTGAATAATACTTAATTTTCTATCGCCTATTTCAAAATCTTATATTCATGTCCACAATTTTTAATCTTAAAAATAAACATATATGTATCTACATTGAGATTCTGAAATTAATATTTTTTAAGTTAAAAGTAAATTTGTAGAAATTCCCTTATCCATATATCATTACTAAATCTCATGCGTATTGGATACTTGTAAAGAAAATATTGTAATTATAATTGTTATTTTGGAATGCATTTTAAATTAAATATTTTCTAGCGTCATGATTCTAATATTTTTTAAAATTAAACTGTATCATTAACAGTTCATTGAGAAATTGATTTTCTGGTGGGATAAAATTTAAACAGTTTACTCAAAACCGGGAGTCCTTTGTTTTAAAATAAAAGTACTTCATGAAAGAATACAATTTCATAATTTTCCGGAGACTGATTATTTTGGACTTGGCTCTTTACTTCTACTTGTTAAGGATAGATTTCTGATCTTGGATACTTGTACAAACATAAAAATTACTTTTCTTTTTTTTTCCTTTGCCTGTTTTACTTAAATAATTTTTACCAATAATTTTCACTGCATTTTCTTTCCAAACGACATGGGTTTTCCAATCGTTTTAATCATTAAAATAAACTTTTTTGATACTTTTCTGTAACTGATGGCATTCGTTCTATATTTTATTTTATTTTCATAAATCTTTCATAAAAAATTAAATAAATTCCTTTATTTTATTATTTTTATAGTTCATTTATATTATATTTCATTGTTTTCTCTCTCTCTGTTCTTCAAGATCTTACTTATGATTTATATAAGTAAATTATAAACTATTAAACACCAACATTAATTTTAATCATTTTTTTATGCTCCAGTCAAAAAGTCTCCCTGAATTTCAAAATAGGACTGTTATTAACTTTATTTTTATCCTCATTCAACAAATATCTTTTTTGTTTTAAGAGAAAATATTTTAGTGTGGTATTTATTATATTAATGTGGCAGTTGACATGGTAGTTTTAGTATTTCATAAAATAATGCGCAAAATAAAAAAAAAAAACATTAAACAAAATTAAAGTATTAAGCTGAATATAATCGCTATACTAAATTCCAAACTTTAATTTCTAACTAAAATAATCATTTATTACATCGTTAGTAAGGTTATTACATATTTATTATTTATTTTAAAATTTTAATTTTAATGTCTTATTTTTTCAAATACATGAACCAAAATTATGAATCTATAGAAATGTTAAATTTTATATTTCAAAGGTTAATAATTATGCGTGAAACTGTCTGTAATATGCAGAAGTAACGCAATGTTTAAATAATTTGAATCAACAACAATTTCAGAATTATATTAAAATTATGTAAAATAGTATAAAATATTTATTAATTTTAATATAAAATAGTAAATAATGAATATTTTTATTCATTATTTACTATTTTCATTATTTCATTTAAGTAGATTATTTTTCTTTTCTCAAATGAAATTAATTTAGGGCTGCTATAGTTTATAGAATAATGAAAACTATTTTCTTTCAATTTATGTGAAAGTGCAAATGAAATTGATAAATATTTGACATATTACATGATTAGTAATATATAAGCTAATATTGTGTATACATTTCAAATGTTTTAAGCATAAATTCATATGGCAATAATTGATCGATGTTCAAACTAAGTAATAATTTCTTAAATCTCTGGAAATTTTGTATTCATATCCATCATATATATGATTAAAAAATCATTGTTGATTAATATATACTTCGTATAATTTAATGTGATTTGTTGGTAAAATGTTTTAATATCTTTTGCTAACGAAAGATTTTCTTCTCATATTCCTGTTAAATAAATTTTATCCTTCAAGTTCTCCAATCACAGGAAATGAGTTTCAAGTGTTTGTGGCTGATTCTTTAATGTCAATTTTTATTTTTTTAACTTACTTCTGTCGCTGGAATGCAATTTTTGTCATGATTTACTTTCACCCAATATTTGTTCAGTGTTAATTTCCTCCATATTTTAACCTGCAGGCGTATGTTTGCAGTGGCAAAACATTTCTTTGTTCTCCTTAGTTCTATGTTGTTTTCACTTCAGATCATTTTCGATTCTATGTTGTTTTCATTTCAGATCGTTTTCTCTGTTTTTTTTTTTATTTGTAACATTAAAGCTTTTTAAAAGGAATAATTTCACTATCGTTGATTTTCTTACACTAATCATTTTCTGTCTTTATTTTTTCATTTGACATGATTCAAAAGTTTACTATTTAAAGGTAAATTTGTAATTTTTAATTCTAATCACAAATAGTGACTAAGCGACAAAATTGAACGGTAATTGTAACTCAAGCTAAGAAATTAAGCATTGAAAAAGTAGAATTTGAGAATTTTTGAAATATTGTTTCCTAATAACATAAGAGATTTTTAAAACATTTCTTTTCTAAAATTTCTTAAAATATCACATGATTGTAATGCACTGTGTCTTAAATAGTATTGATGTATGCATACAAAGCACTACTATTTTATTGCATTTAGTAAAAATATTATTAATAAGTGTTATTGCTTGCGATAAGAGATAAAATTAGTCGGCAATATGAATTTCTGGAAAGCCTTTACAATGTAAATTTATGAATTTAAATTAATTCAAATACTTCAAATTATCAAGATATTTTAGGAACAAAGTCATGGGCTCACAGAGGTTGTTATTTATCTAGTATAAAGCGTCTTTGATTATAAAACGTGCATCTTCTCCATGGTTGTTTTGAAAAGTTTTCTTTATGAAAATATTGATAAAAAAAATTGTGTTTATAGAATGACTTTCTTAAAAAATATTCCGAAACGTTGAAGTTAGTTATCGTGATTTCTTTTTATTTCTTCATAACCAAGTACATATTCCTGCTTACCTCATAATTTTAAAGGCAAAGTACTATTTTATATTTTTAAGTTATAAGAAGAACAATTTGTTTTTTTCACATTGTTCATTGATAATGCGAGTATTTTTATTTCATAATTTATACTAAATTTTTGGCAAATTCCATTCATTATAACTAAAAATATTTTTCAAATTATTTAGAATATATAATACACCTTTAAGAGAAAATAAGTCCTGTGTGGTTTATTAAAATATTTATTTATTAAAATTCTTAAAGTTACTTGTTCCATCATTAATAAGAAAATCCTCTTTAAAAAACAAACCAATTTCTTTAAATTAAAAGAATTATTAAATTTTCTTTAATTTATGACTCGTATTTTACATTTGAGATACGTTATTTTAAATAATTTGTAAATAAATAAACTTTACATTGTAAATGGAAGCAATTATTTACATTATTCTTAAAATGAAAACAATACGAATATTCTTCATAAATGTCAATAAATAAAATATTGTATTATTTGAAATTATGCAGATTAAACCTTTTTATTGAAAAGAATTTCAAATAAAATGCTTGATACGAATTGAATACTAAAATATTTTGTAATATATTTTAATTTCAAGAAAATTTGCATGTTTAAAATGGGGTACAATGTTAACGATTAGAAAAATATTATGTATAGAACTATACTCAAATATAAATTTTTATTTTTATTAAATAACATATTGATCTAATAGAATTAATTTTCTGATTATATCAAGCTAAAGCTAATTTCAAGAAGGTAATTTAATTTTAAGATATAATTTAAATTTTAACGCAGTCTAAATTAGCTTAAATCAATATATATTACTTAAATATAAATCTATTTTTGTAGTATAGTGTACTGAATTGTAAATGCGACCGGGAATTTTTATTTTATTCTATTTTTCTCCAAGTGTTAAATTCTATTGCAGTCTGTAATAAATTTATTCCAATTTGATTTCAAAGTACTTCCTTACACTTTCCTTTACAACCTGAGAATAATTTTCCTTAGTTTTTCTCTTAGATATCTCAGATTCTTTAAGGAAAATGTTAACTATAATCTTTTCTAAAAGTGTTTATTTCTATTTAATTCCTCAGATATTTTTCTACCTTTGAAATTACTTATGCTTTCCACGCTAAAGGAATTTAAAGCTGGTTAATCTTAAATTATTACAAAATAATACCTGACTTGAGTTTATAATAGGTGAAAAATGTTTCAAGTTTCGATTAATATAGAATTTAATAAAACTTAGTTTTTAAAATACAAAAAAATTGAAAGAACAAAATTGTTCTTATCCCATGAGTAATAAAAATCTCAATTTTTGACATTCTTATGTAGAATCAAACTGACAATGAAAAGATACAATAATATTAAACTGATGCAGAAAAGATATAATAAGATGACATTTTTATCCTCCCTGTAATAGTCAATGAAAAAATTTTTGAAGGTTACGGAATAAATAAATCTGGTGTTTTACTTTCTACAGACCCGCTTTTTAATTTAAAAACTTTTCTTGATTTTAATTTAAATTCATGTAACATAATTATCGAGCATTATATATTTCTGCAGAAAATTAGCAAAAATAAATGTAAATTATTATCGATATGATGATGTGAAAGATAACACATTAAAAGCATTAAAATATTTAATAATAGTGTAATACTATATTTAATAATAGTGTAATAAATAGTGTAATACTTAATATAATAAAAATTTTTCACATGATATCTTGAATATATTAATTTTTCACAAATATTCTATTTTAATATTTCCTGTATATCAAATCTAATATAATATTTATTAAATAGATTAAATTTATGATTTATTTATTTGATTAAAATTCTGAATCTCAACAGGAAATTATTAAATTAGAGAATGGAGTTTGTTACCAATTAAATGCATTATAATATAATCATTTTATAGAACAAAGTCATGATGAATCGAAATTCTTCTTACGAAATAGCATTCGTCTTAAAATTGTTGTAATTATTTGTCATCATAATTTTGAAACTCAAGATGTAATTTCTATGATGGAAAACAATTATCAGATTTATAAAGACTTAGAAACCTTTACTAAAATTCAACATGCTGAACTTATTAATCTCAATGAAACAGAAATTATGTGTATGATTATATTTTTGAAGTAAGTTTATAATAGATTGTATTTAAAAATAATGTCTTTGACCGTAATTTAATATTATTTATAACGATTTATGAAAATTTCAAAAATAAAGATTATTTGATTAAAATGAATTAATTATTGAGTATTTAATTATCTTATATTTGTCTTTCAATCTCATTTAGTGGCATCGATAACGGGATGAATAAGAAAATATTTCTCTTCTTTCAGAAAATCATTATACTTAAGGGGTAGAAAAGAAAAAATTTTGAAAAGATAATTAATTTTCTATTTTCTTTTTGTAACCTTTAATCTTTTTCTTAAGTTATAAGAATTTTTTCTATAATAGTTATTTAATAAAGGCTAGAACTTTGAAATAATGAATATTTGTTCATATATATATATGAACAAATATGTTCTTTATGCTCATTACATATATATATATATATATATATATATATATATATATATATATATATATATATATATATATATATATATATATATATATATATATATATATATATATATATATATATATATAACTTGATAAATTTATTTAAAAAAAATTTTTAGTTCTGTGATTATATTTACACGTTTGATTTAAGAATAATAATATATGCACATAATCAATAGATTGGTTAATAAGTTAATAGATTTCTGCTATTTTGAACGTTAATCTCATTTTCTCTCATCCAAATACAAAATGTACAGTTTTACCTTCGCTATACAAATTTTACAGTTTTACAGCTCATTTATGTTTTAAAATATTTTATATTTAAATTATTTTATTAATTAGTCTAATATATTTTCTTAAGAGATCCTAATATGTTTAATTTTCATATGATTAACCTAGTTTTTTTAGCCAAATATGCTTTCAGTTTATTCGTTGCTAGTAAAAGACATGGTTGTGTGTTGCTTAATGTATTTAAGCTATCATAACCAGCGATTTCATTTGTAATTGTAAATCACATGCGAAATTATATTAGACATGATTCTTGCAGTATTTAGCAAATATCGTTGTATTTTTATTGATTTTTATTCATATAATATGAATTTAGAATTATTATAAGCTGGAATTAGAAATATTGCTATCATAGGCTAAATGAATGGGACTTAACAAACAGCCTGTATATTTAGAAAAAATGTGAATCTATAATTTTTTATATTATTGAAATAAATGGCAATTAATGTCTTTGCATGCACAAAAAGCTGTAATCTTAATTTGTAAAATTATCTAAATTTTTCTGTAGATTCAGCTTAAATCTTTAAAATGTAACCTATTTACATACTTATATATTAGTTTTGCTTAAAATATTTTCAATAGATTATTTGGAATGAAAAATAATTCTATCTATCTATCTATCTATCTATCTATCTATCTATCTATATATATATATATATATATATATATATATATATATATATATATATATATATATATATATATATATATCAATACATTAATTTGAATTATGTCTGTTATGATATTTTACTATTATTTTCTGCGCGGAATATGCATCAAAAGCAATAATTTCATGAAATTGCTGTTATTTGCAATTATACAGAAAGAAATGCTTCTTTCTAAAAACATAGTAATATAATTCATTTATAGTATTTTCGTTGTATAAAAATAGTGAAAAAAGCAGTTTAAACAGGACATAATTATGTTTAAATTGTGCAAATTGTGGAAGCTCTATCCTCAATACAGTGATTAGAATATGGAAATTTAATTCATTGATTAGATGTTTGTGAGGAATGTATAGAGTTTATCTCTGAGAAATTGTAACCTGAAATCTCTAAAGAATACAAAATGTGCCTTTTTAGGATGTCGACTCAAATATAAATTAGATATTTGTAATCGAATTTTTTTTTAACAATTTTGAACTGAAATTGAAAAAGTTAAATAGATTTTCTACTATAACTCGCCAACAACTTCAGCTAGGTTTTCGTAAAAGATCAACTCAAAATTTTGAATTAACTGAAGATGCGGGGAAGAATTATTTCATCAGATATTTCACTGTTTTCCAAGATTGTTTTTTTCTTCTATTATTCTGGCTTAAGAAAACTCCTGAGCAACGCAATGAATGTTCTTCTAATATGAGTAGCCTTGATTGATATTGTGAATTCGCAGAGATGGTGACAGGAAAAATTCTTAAATAAGATGCTTGCGAGAAATGTATTAATTATATATATAATAAATACAGAGCAAAAGAAGTAAGGTTTGGTTATTTTATGAAAATAATAAATTAATATTATGCTGCTTACTATCCAAAATCGATGACTGGAAAGGAGTATGAAATCCTAACTTACTTCATGCGGTTGTGGTGATGAGGTATGCATATCTGTAGAATTGTTATGCATAAGAACATTACGAGATAATATCAGCTGCAAGTATTAAATATAAAAAGAAAAATGTGTAGAAAAATGTAAGATGTTTTGGTTTTTTTTTGCGAAAGCTGTTTAACTATGGTTCCTTCTGTTGATGAGATCGATCACACTATCTGAGTCATCATTTCACTTGATCTAAGGCATATTGTACGCATAGATGGGATAGATCATTCATTATCATCACAAACCTCATCACAATAGATGAAGTTTATTATTCATTACTTGGTGTCAATTTATGCCACTTAATGCAGTTTGCAGCTGAATGAAAGGACAGCAAGTTGTCCATTGCTTTATTTACCATTTAGCTCAAAATTATGCATATTAGCTATTTTAGCAGTGAGATGAACTCATATATGAGCTACGGAACGGGACGACACTGTTTTTGCTGCCTTTCTTTTCTGTATTCAACACCACAATAGTCGGATTTCATTCAGGAGACGTCATGGTGAAAGATTACTGAAGTGTTTCATTAGTATTGAAATGTGATGACCCATATCATGGTTTGTGAAAATATTGGATTTCACGCCAGCATCCCAATATTACACACTGTAGATACGCTGAATAGACAACACTAAGTATCTACAATTTTGGAAGTCATGGTATTCTCATACATTTAGTTTTCGATATTAGCCATATTCAGATAGGATAATTCACGACCACAAATAACGCGCAATATTCAAGAACTTTTCATTACTCAAAAGATTTAATATTTTTCTTGATCTGCATACTCTTTTTTCTATTTTTAATCGAAAATACATGCCCGATTATTGTATAACAAATAAAAGCAGAGTCATAACCTGCTTACACACCTGATCATTTTTATCAATATTTGTAAGCCACACGGACTGCTCTACCCCAAGGATACGTCCAAAGTCTCATTGAATGTATTTTTTAGGTGTGTAAAAGCAATTATAATTCACAATGCCAGACAAACAAATTACCAATTTTGTCATAATTCCCTCTTCAGAAGAGATTAGAATTCCAATTATTTAGTATTTCTTTAATATGCAATCTTCCAAATAAAATTTTGCTATAATATTTGTGATAATTTTTGATGTTGACGTTTGGTTATTTTGAGGGCAAAGTATATTTTAATAACACACATTGTGCGAACTGCACCAGATATTGGCATTAAGTTGAAAACGATCTCCTGATAGAACACTGAAACATTCTGAGGTGACGGTCTTTTCTATGTCTTAAAAATCTTAAAGAGAAATAATCATAGTACACTAACGATATATTGATTGGAGTTCGCAAGGAGGAGTAATAGATTGGCTGCAATTTTTTGGGAAAAATAGCGATCACTGCTATTTATGCTGATCATCAACGTTTGTTTATCTACTTCAAATGGCAGGATAACCAAGCCAACTAAAAAACAAAACAAATATTGGTAATCATTTCTTCGAATGCGTGATAGTCATAAAAGAAGATGTTAAGTACATGCGTCGGTTATCATATTAAATAAATTCATTCGATCACTGATATTAATTACTATCTGCATTGAACATGCCCGCAGTTTAGATACAAATCACAATTGTTCAAATATTCAATTTCACATTTTTGTTAATTGTTTTTCTGAAGTAAAATAGCAATCTATCATACTTTAAAAGCGTGATACAATCCCTAAGAAATGTGTTAAGAAACTGTACAATTTTAATATAGATAGATAACAACAGTTTTTATATAAAGATGATTGTGAAATGCCTATACTGTTACAAGTCATGCAAGTGTCTCATCTCTAAAAACATTATGTTAGAAGGGATTTCATAAGCATCCATGGAAGTTTTGATACATATTTTCCATTAAAAATGAAATCGCATTAAAAAAAACTAAAAATTGTTGATCACAATAATTGAATAATATTTTATTTTATCGAATATAATGTCTAAACTTACAACATGAATTAATCATGTAGTCATGTACTGCAAAACATAAGAAGATTTTTTTAGGTAGAGGAAAGATAAAGAAAGGATTTTCGGAAGCCACGAAGATTATTATATTCATTTAAAAGCAAAAATGAAACTGTTTCATTTTTAAGAACTAACAACTTTCACACAGAGATGTCACGCGTCGTACAGTTATGATGAAACCCTTCTCAGTAATCAGCTAACCACAAATAATACTAACACTACTTGTGTTACCTTACAATTTGAAGAACATATGGTTATGGTTGATATTTCACAACATGGTACTTTTAGAAGAGTGAATTTTAATTACATGAGTGTAAAAAAAAGCATTAATAGTTTTACACGTAAAGAAGAAAATAAGACAACGTGTTCTTACTACGACTTCAAATATTTATAGTAGAAAATAAAATCTGCTTTATTAAACTGCTTACATTACAATTGATGAGGTTTCATCAATGATCAACACAGTAAAAATTTTTTAGTCTTGTAATCAAAGAGTTTGCAAAGAAAAAAAATCAATCAATAATGCAATTGATCGTTCTTTTTTGATGTTTCAAAAATTAATTAAATATAATCTCCCAGTTAATGAAGAAGGAACTAAAATATTTTTGACAAGTTGCTTAAGAACAGGTGTCCACTTAATTAAAATAAATATTAAGATGAAATAAAATAATTTCTCTCCAAATTTGAAAGACGTGTAATCTAGAACTTGAGAACAACCTTTAAATACTAACATAAAAAGTAAATTATATAAAATTAAAGGAGTAAAATTATTTAACAAATTATATATAATTAACTTAAAAATATGCATTTAATTTAACATCCTTTCTTGGCTCTAACTACTTTATGTGAATCTGTATTTTCAATGATAAAACTAATATTGCTGACTATAAACACCTTATCTACGTCACTGGTAGAACTTTTTCACAATTTTTAGTTTTTAGCATCTAATTTTTCCAAAGAAACTTGCATTATCAAATTTTTTCAAAGTGATGAGTGAACAGCAAAACTTTGAAAAAAAGTTATTAAAAAAATTTATTTAGATAGTCAATTTTAATAAAATTAAAACTTTTTGCAAAATTTAACGCATAGAATAACTTTTTTAATTCCAGTTTCTGTTTAAATGTATATTTCTTACAAATGTTAATTAATTTTGCCGACATTTTTAAATCTTTATATTTTTAATTATAATTTTTGAACCAAACGTATTTTAAATAAGACTAATTTGAAGTTAACCGGTGTTTTACTAAAAGATATAAATTAATTAAAAATATTTTTGTGAAGAATAATGTATATGATGAATTTTAAATTAAAACGGCGACATTTTGGTACTTTTTTCTAAAGTGACTTAATATTCTAATATTGCTGTTCATTAATATGTACTTATTGGAATACGTGATCCACTTATTTAATTAAATTTTAGTCTAAAGAAAGATATGTATATTGTAAAAAAATAATTTGTCAAAAAAGTAAGAAATTTACAAAAAATAAAGATCTAATTGGATATATTTCTTAATAGAAAATATAGATTTGATTTCTCTGAAATCTCTGTAATATCTGTAATATGAATGTTGAGATTTAAGTCTAGTATGAGGAATAATGTAATCAGGCCAGAAATGCTCCTTTCTCAACAATCTCTCACCAAGAGAAAGGGCAGCACCAATTCGCTTTTCAGTTAAATAATAAATTTCTGTCTGTAGCTGCATAACAGGGAAAGGGGTCAAAACCACAGCACCAGTGATAAGTCTCAGTGCCCTATTTTGAACCAAGTCGAGTCTCTACAATGCGCTGTCAGAGGCAGTAATGAGAACTTCCGAACCATACTCCAAAATTGGTTTCATGTAAGAAGTATATGTGGAAGTAAGAACGCTTTGAGTAGAGCCCCACTTCATACCCGCAAGACGTTTCAATAGACTAAGGCGGTCTGTCACTGTATCTGCTACTTGGTTGATGTACTTGTTCTAGGTTATTCTGCTATCAAGAGTTATGCCAAGGTATGTAGTACAATCAGTCCGACTCAAAACACTTTTTTTATACACCAAGTCGACATTAAACTTCTTAGTACTAAGGGTGAAAAGTTCGAAATTTGTTTTTTCCGGGTTAACTCTAAATTCATTGTTCAGAGTCCAGGCCTCCAGTGCCTCCAAAGCCAAATTTAACGTTTTCTCTAGCATAAGGATGTCAGAGCCCGTAGTCCAAATAACAAGATCATCAGCATATAACAAAGACTCAGTCTCTGGAACAGCATTTTTAACAAAGTACAAAAGGTCATTTATCATAACATTAAAAAGAATAGGACTCAAAACTGAGCCTTGTAGAAGACCCTGTCTGGTTTGTCCATAACCCGATTGAGAGTTTTCATATTTAATATTCAAGAATCTCTGGGAAAGAAAATCACTAATCCATTTAAAAAGGTTGCCATGTACTTTCATAAGAAGCAACTTCCGAAGCAGCATCTTCCTCTACACTCGGTCAAACGCCGATTTAAAATCGACGAAGACAAAAAGTGTACATTTCCTTTCCTGAAAACCGTCCTTAATATGCTGTGAAAGATGGACAGTATTTTAAGTTGTATTGTAGCCGTGTCTAAAACCAGCCTGTCTCTCTAAGATATGGTCGTTATGTTCCAGAAAGAACTGAACTCGATCAACAACTATTCTTTCAGTTAACATAATCAGGATGCAGGTCAAGGAAATTGGTCTAAAATTCTGGATGTCAATCAGATCTTTTCTAGGTTTCAAGATAGGCACAACATCAGCCTTTCTCCAGATTCTCGGGAAAGTACCTCCCCAAGTTTTGTTTATAAAATTTAAAACTGTTTGTTTAGCCTTTAAGCCAAGTTCCATAATAAAATCAGGAAGGATGACATTAGGTCCAGCGCACTTTCCCCTCGACAAGCAACGAAGTCCTCTTTGAAATTCCCCAGCAGTAAAAGGGGAAGAAAAAAGGTAATTCCAATCCTGATTATCATCAGAGGGGATAATATCTTCCCTCCTGATCCTAGTCAAAGTGTTAAAATTACTAAGCTTGCGGTAAAACTTCACAAAAGCCTTAGCAATGTCTTGGTCAGATGTTAAAGATTCTGCGCCAACCTTCAAGGGTTGTTAACAAGGCTGGGTGCGTTTTCCATTTAATAAAGACAAAAATTCATAAGCCTTTGGTCCATCTTTACGGTAGTCCATATTCTCAAGGAATCTAACAAAAGAAGAGTATTTTCCATTTAGAATCTGTTTCCTTAAAGTAGCTTGACATTTTCTTTAGGAGATACAATCCTCCAGAAGGCCAGTGGATTCAGTTTTATCCTTTGCATGGTCTCTTTCCTCCTTATAATCCTGAAGTTTGTCATTCCAGAAAGGTTTTGCATTTTTAAGGTGGCCCCTAGGAACACAAACGTTAGCACAATGAATAATTCCAATCACAATCTGATCGAGGGCTCTGTCATTATTATCAACGTAAAGAAAGATTTCCCCAGATAGAATCTTTTAATTTTACAAATTTCTCCCAGTTTGCCTTCTTTAAGTTCCATCTAGTCATTCTGGACTCGCCAGTTAGATTTGGCTTCATGATAATCACAGAGAGAATCTTATGGTCAGCACGCCAGGGGCGGAGACAAGATCTATATTTATCAAAGGTGTCAAACTTGGATGAGCCAGCAGTAAGTCTGGATGTGAGGAACTACCCCCATACGAAAGGAAGGTCTTTGAGTTTTCGACAAAATTGATCTAGTTAGTATCAATAAAATCTTCTACCAAATTGCCAATATGACAGTTTTGGTCATAATTTCATCTTGTAGAGTGAGCGTTAAAGTCTCCCAAAATAATGGAGTTTTTGTTCCAATCAATTATTAGAAAATTTAAATCTGGTTTATTACGAGTGGGGTTATAAACGAATGTAACATAAAAACTAGTGTTATTTTTCCACACTCTCAATTCAACCGCTTCCAAAGAGTCAGAAGATGTCATAGTATGTTTAATCAAAGGCTCTGCAATGAGAGAATCCTTAACGAATATAACAATTCCAGATGCTGTTTGACGTGATAGTTTAAGAGGGAATGATTTATAGATCTTCAATGGGAAAAGCTTCAGTATGTCATCAGACACACCACTCTCCACAATACAAATTGCATCGGGATTTTCAAGACAAATAATATACTTAATTTCAGTAAACTTGTCAATTGTAAGTCCACCGGCATTCCAAAATAGAACCTTAAGGCCGGGGTTGTCCTTGCCCTTAACAGGACAGTTTTTTAAAACATTTTTAAAAACCTTGATAAAGTCCTCAAAAAGTAGTACAGGACAGCAAGAAAATGGCGAAGGCTGTAGCAGATTTAACGTTACGCAGGGTGCACCACGAAGAGGCCTGGCGCACTAGACCCCTAGCTAAAAAGTAATCAATATTGTTAAACTAAGTAATTAAGACATTTTTCAACCCGTGGAATATGCATTTAATAACAATATGTACATTATACATAAGTGGAATATGCACGTAATGCATAAGTAGAATTTTTGTTTAGATTATTACCATAGATATATACATTATTATTTATTATGAATAACATGTTTCTACACAATGTATAACTCATATGATCTTTTCTAGGGCATCCAACTCTTAAATGCGTCGACTACACTTTAAGACATGATGAACACATTTTTTATAAATTTTCTAATAATATTTATAAGAAATTTATAAAACTCACGATAAAACTGAATTGGTTTGAAATTGTTGGCAAAATATATGAACGAAGAGAAGTATTTTCTGATAATTGATAATAAGAATTTTAATACAACAAAAATTTTCCGATACAAATTTTTTGTATGTTTAAAATTTATTTAAAATTTACTTTTGTTCAGTTCTTTTATTTTAATTCCAAATTAATTAAAATAGTTTTTGCGTCTATTCCTGATTTAAAATAGCTTTCACACAAATTGAAAAATATTTAACTATTCCACTTTTGTAAATGCGTCGAGAATACAATAATTGATAAGTTCATATATGTAGGAATTCCTTTCATAAAAATTTAAAAAAATTTTATTTATTGAAATAAAAATATATAATATTATAAATAAAATAATAAAATTCCTTAATCAACTGACTTCAGTAAGAAATTTTGTAAGAGAAATACCACCTAAATCAAATTATTTGTAATAATATTTAGCAATTCATAAAAGTAATTATTAAATAATAATGATAACCCGAGTATATAATTGACTAATTAAATGGTCATTACTTTTGTATATTCTTGAAGAATAATATTATTGTCTCATAAATATAATTTCTATTTTCTATCTCATGAATATTACTTCTATCTATTTCTATTTGTCTCATAAATATAATTAGTTAAACTAATTTTATCCAGGTCGCTGACTATTTTATAATATTTTTAAAAAAATACAAAACACTTTTTTATGATAGCTATGTTTAAAAATTGTTTTTCTTTCACAAAAAAATTGTTATGAAAGTTTTCAAATATTTATAGCATATAATATTAAGTTTTTGCAAAATAAATTATTGCTTCTTACTATTTTAATTTGAAAATAAAAATTAATAAAGAATTAGAATGTATCATTAAATTTTATTATATGTATGTATATATCTATCTATATCTATCTATCTATCTATCTATATATATATATAGCTTCCTTATCCTTCTATTGTTATTATGCATTTAAAGTATAATAAAAAGATTTGGGAAGAATGAAATTCAAAATAAGCATTCCAAAATTTATCAAAAAACTATCCATTTTGTGATGTTTTCTAAAATCAATATTTTTTAAATTTTCTATAAAATAAGTAATAAAAAATTTTCATTTATGAATAAATATTCTAGGTTAAAGAAGATAAAGTGACCTGACGTATCCACATATTTCATTTCAGTTTAGATTTAGAAATGTATAAAAATGCCAAATTTAAAATTGCATTCATACATGAAAATACATTTGAATATCAAAGCTCTATTTTATGCCTTATATTTCCTGATGAATTTATCTTATTTACCTCAGCTATATTTGAATGATGGTAATGTCAAGTTGATGTCAGTCACTCTTATCGCTAACGCATACATATATGAGATTTAGATAATAAATAATAGAACTAAATTCTTCTTAGAATGTGAATTTCCATTTATATTGAAATAGATTTTCCTGTTTATACAGAAATATGTCTTTCAATTAAAATATTTCACATCAGAGCAATATTTATTAATCGCAAATGAAAATAGTTTTTAAAAGGAATATGAAACTATATTAATTAAATTAAATGTTGAAAGTTCTATTATTAAAATATAAGGAACACACACACACGCATATCAAAATTTAATATATATATATATATATATATATATATATATATATACATACATATATATATGTGTGTGTGTATGTGTGTGTGTATATTTACGCATACATACATATATACATACACATATACATACATAGATACATACATATATACATACATACATACATATTTACATACATACATATATACATACATACATACAGACATATATATATATATATGTGTGTGTACATATATACAGTAAAATTTAATATATATATATATATATATATATATATATATATATATATATATATATATATATATATATATATACATATGTATATATATACATATGTACATATGTATATATATATATGTATGTGTATATATATACGCATACATACATACATATGTATATATGTGTATGTATACGCATACATACATACATATATATATGTGTGTGTGTATATGTATGTATGTACATATATAAGCGTGTATATGTATGAATCTTTTTAAATAAATTTTTTTGAAATATAGTAAAATTAGTTAAATTAACTTTATATATAAAATTGTCAAGTATGAAATGTAGCAATGTTCATGTTATTTATTTCAATTGCACACATACACACATTACCTAATTTTGCATTGATTTATTTTTCATGTGAAAGGTAAATCTTTTCCTCTTTTTAGCACATATTTCAGCATGATAAACTTTGAAACTTTTTAATTTTTGATTAAAATGGCTATAAACGGGACTGTATCCTGGTGGCTTAAGAAATTTCTTTTGGGAAATTACACCCTATATAATGAACTATGTTATCGACCTCAGAATCAAGTGGATAATGAAATGCTAAGTATACAAATTGCTGAATTATCATTAATGTACAATGTATGAACGAAAACTATCTTGACTCATTTGGGTAATGATTTGGTAAATCAGTTAAGTGAAAAAGTTGGACAATTGGATACCGCATGAATTGACTGATGCACAAAAGGAAAGAAAACTCGAAGCGTGCCTTTCGCTTCTTTCTCGCAACAAAGTCGAACTATTTTCCAATCAAATCTTTACGTACGAGGAAAAGTGTATGTGTGCATCATGTACGTTAATCGTAGGCGTCCATCACAATGGTTAGGTTGATAAACACTAAAAGCACTGAGTAAAACAAAACAGCCATAAAATGATGCTGATTGTCATTACTTGGTGGTCTTTCTCAGGTGTCATCCACTACAGTTTTATATAACCTGGATAATCAATTACAATGGATTTTTGCTGTTATCAACTAGACGAAATGATGAGAAATCTTACGATTAAACAGCCAAAATTAGTTATTCGGATAACTCCAGTTCTCTTTCACGACAACGCTCGACCAAATCTCAGACAAGTGACCATGTCACGGATACAGGAGTTGGAGCTGGAAACTCTCCATCACTCTCCAGACCTTGAGCTCACTGATTATTTTTTATTAAAAAACATTTTATCTGAAAAAAAAATCAATTCCGCACAGACTGTCGAAATGTCTTTTCAAGAGTTCATTGGATCCCATGATCTAGATATCAACTGCAAAGTAATAGATGAGTTCTTTATAAAGTAACATAAATACATCGACAATATGAGTGTACACTTTGATAAAAAAATAAAACGTTTTTTTGGAAAAAATCTAATTCAATTATATGTATTTTTTGCTATGTTTCATATTTGACACACACACATATATACAGAAAATTGTTAAAATTTTATTAGTTTAAATGTGAATGTGTGCGTATTTATAAAATATAAATGAAATCATTATCTTTATAGATGCAATTGACTACTGAATTTAAAATTTCATATTTACATATTATACAGTACTCCTTTGATAAAAATTCTATGGTAATATCCAAAATAAATCTTGAGACTCTTAGAACATTCTACTGTATTTATACAAATATTGGTAACATTACTTTTTACTTTATATAATTTAAATTAATGTAAATGAATTACAATTTATACCTATATTATGTTATGGAAATATAATATAATGTAAATTTTATCGAAATATGATTTGACCTAAATATCTGAGACCGTTAAAATTTTTTTTCAAAAACATTTTAAACACTGTTGAGCTTTAACATCAATATCCAGAAAGATTCTGTTCTTATTTATTTCCTCTCATGGATATGAAAATTTTGTGACTTCATTTAAGAAATTGAAGATAAAAATGTTTGAGTAAATTTCATTTAGTTATTAGAGTTTTGTGATTTAAAAATATACTTTAAGGAATTTTGGCAGTTTATTTAATGTTTTAATTAATTCTTAAAGTTAATTTCAGATTTTACTTCTTTTACTACTTTGTAATTTTTATTTGTATGATTTTATTGTTATTTAAAATAGTTTAGTTATACATTATTTAAAAATATTGTTTGATAAACCCTCAGGGATGGATTTTGCTTTTATAAATATACGTGTTTATCAATGATTTCTCTTTAATGTCTCTCATTTCAAATAAAATAGCTTGACAGTCTTTAAAATATTTATATATGTAGTTCAATTTCATAATTTTGGAGCACAATTTCGCAGTTAATTTAATAATGCGTGGAAGATCTAACATTCACTTAAAAGTATTCACTTGTAACATTCAATATAAAAGTTTTATCTAACGTAATAGTAAATGTTTTACAAGGTAAACAAGAAATTCCTTGCTGCTTTTGCATTGCCATTGAATAAAATGAGAATAAGAATGCAAATTAGTGTAAGAAGTGGTTGAAAGGGTGATCAGTCATGGCTATGGTTATCTGCCATTATAAAATTAGGTCCACCTCACAAATTCATCAATAGTAATTCGTACAGTAGCCAAGAGAAATCGATATGCAATCTTGCTTGGTGTTCTTTGCTTTACAACTGCAAAGTAGACTTACCAGCTGCTTCACCAAGTCACCGTAAATGTCAAGCATTTGTGGGATAGTGTTGTGAATAAACATATTTTAAGGCAATGGTTTTACAAATTCACTTCAAGACTGATGTCCATAATGACATTCAAGACTAATGTAATCAAGAGGTTTGTCCATCTATGATGAAACTCGCAGTGGACGACAACAAACCTGATGATGAAGCTCAGCAGTCGGGCTTTGAAAAGAACAGTAGTTAAACGTGTGATGAATTTGCCAGACAATGTATAGTTTCGGGTAAAACGTTAATATATCTTCATGTACGCTGCTTAGATAAGACGTACATGAAGAACAAGTGGGTTCCTCTTGCACTGTTGGAAGTAAATAAGCAACTACAAATGGCAACCTTCTCTTCACCATATTGCATCTATATTCAATCGAGCGATGACCAGTGACCAAAAGTAGGCCCTGCATGACACTCTCAAACATTCAAAAATTGCTTCTCCCCCCAGGATACAGTCCAGCAAATCGCAAGACCATTTATGCACCCGTGATAGATTATGCTTTGTATTTGGAGGACTATTCATCAAATGTTTCCCTATAAGCTGCTACAAATGAGCCAATGTGTATATAGTGGAAAGTGTATAACAGGCATTGCAAGAGAAAGAGCCGGCTCTGATTAATAGCAAATGTGTGGCCAGTAACTTCAGGTGGTATGTCACGCGTGTGTCCAGGAATACCATAAAACGTCTTAGTTGGGAGACTGTGCCATATTCCTAACTCACCTGAACTTGTACCCTCAAATTACAACCTCTGCCATTCCTTGGTCAATTATAATTTTAAATCCTTAACCAATGCAACAGATTTGCGCCAAGACCTCACGGAATTCCAAAATCATGGCGTTTTACTGCCTGGGATTTGCACAACTGGATATACATTGGAAGAAAGTAATGAATGCCAATGATTAGATTGAGAACTAACTATAGGTTACATTTTATGTTGGTCATGTTCTTTTGGGCCGTTAAAATGAGAAGAAACTTCTTGTTCACCTTGTACTTAGTTATGATCCTGCATGACATCTAATTTCTAAATTTTATTGCATATTTTTGAAATGTTAATTTTTGAACAGCAAACTAATTTTGTTATAAACGTGGTAGCTCATACATAATGCATTTTTCTAGAAAAAATTTATATTATTTTATCTACTTGTCTTTTAATTATTCAATATTGAATCTTATATTACTCAATATTGAGAGTGTCAAAATTGATTCTGGTATTCAATGAATGGTAACTATACTTTTATAAATTATTTTAATTCCTATATCGATTTGATATTGTTGTCATAAAATTCATTTCATATACCAAAAAATATCTTAAAAATTGTGCATTTTACTATAGCAAAGGGTTGATAATTATAATGTGATTCTCAAACTTTTTAACCAATTTACTTAACTAAAAAACCAAATATCCATTAAAATTGCAGGATGGTACAAAAAGAAAACTTGAATTTTGAAAAAATTGGGAAACTAAGATTATCATACATACTTTAAGAAATTCAATTATTTGTGGAATTTGCTCTATAGAAGGATGAATGAATAATAAAACTTAATTATTTTTGAGGTTTTTTAAAGGTTTGTGGTCAATTTAGTTTTTTTTTTTTCTAAAGTAAATTTTGGTATCCGATAGTTAACTTTTTCTACTTTAAAATAATGAGAGTAATCTCTTTATCATTAAAAAACAAATGAATACAGTAAAATTCATTAAGTATGTTTTAAATTTAATTATGTAATTTTTATGTGTGCCGGCCAAATTGTTTTGTGGTCAGCGTGCCTTACTACGGATAGGAAGGTCCTGGGTTCGAATCCCGGTTCAGTCATGGATGTCGTTCTATCTCTCTATCCTATCTTTGCCCTTTCCTTGTGTGTGTTAATGAAGTATGAATGATGCCTACTCTATAAACGGGTCACTATGGCATGTGTGAGGGTGCGATGGTGGTGCACCCGGGGAAACGCCTCGGCGGCTAAGAGATCGATGTGTCTGGCCGGTTCCTTGGTATCATGGAACAATAGTTTGTTTAATAGACTCTGTTGCAATTGTAACTGTCTACAATCTACCATTGGAAAAAAAATATGTGTTTTCAAATTTCAAATATTATAATCATTTAATTTTTGAGACTGAAAAATGCAATCTAATAAAGAAAAGTAAATAAAAAAATTCTGCAAACAAATAAAAAATAACCTCTCCTTCAAAAACATTAGCTCCAAAATTTATTGTTATAAATTATTAATTTTGTCATTGTGGAATTCTAAGTCTTTTCCAATTAGTTTTAAAATAACTGCAAGCATTTTTAAAATAGTAATAGACATTTTGTGATAAACATTTAAAAAACTATTTACTTCAGTGCAGTGGGTAAATTTCAACTGCTTAAGAAGCTTAAAGCTTGGTATTGTTATTTGCAGTAACAATACCCAGTATTTAGTCGGTGAAAGATTCTTTAATTATTGTAGACACAATTTGCTTTATATTTCAATTATCATTCGATGTTATTTTTGACACAATAATATTTTTGAATTTTTTTTTTTTACAATTAATCATTTTTACAGCTTTTTCTTTGGAAAGGTGACCTTTTCATCAGACATTTAATTGAAATGTAAAAACTGAGTAAATGCGATAGATGATGATTTTTGTTTTTAAATACATTGTTTCGTCTAATAATAAAATAGAATTGTATCAGTTTTCTAAGAATGATTTTACCACTGCTTGCAATTAAAATCATATTTTCTAATCATTTATTCGTTTGCTTAGAAAGTAAGTTTAACCGTCTCGCGCATTACTCACTAAGTTTGCTTTAATTACGATAGCATTTTATTGCATATTTTCTTCTATTTTAGTTTTAAATGTCATATAATGAAATAAATATGTGACTGACAGTTTTCGAAAGAAAAAAATTCTATCAAATGATGAAATTAAAAAAAAATTAACAATTGGTTTAATTTTAATCCTGTATCACATACTTCAGAGAATCATATCATTTTACGAAGAATAAAACAAGAGCTAAATAACATGCAAATTATGTATAATCAAGAGAAATATCTGTAAAATTGTAGGTGTAGTACAGTCAGCACTATTATTGTTCAGAAAAATTCCACATGATGGGATTTTCGTTTTGTGATTAAAATTTTAAGTATCCAAATACGAAAACTCATGTCAAACAATTACAAAAAATAAAAATAAAAAATTGGAGAATGTTGGAGCACATTTCTTTAAATAAAATTGCTTTCTTTAAGTGTGAGAACACTCCGTAGAAATATTTTAAAAAATACTTGAAGAAATTACTTCAAGCATTTGCTTCAAATAATGCAATTTGAAATGAATTAATTCGGACATAAATAATTTGCTTGTACTCTATATTACTGTATTATATCAAATAGGAATTTACAAAAAAAAATATTTAACAAATGCCGAACACTAGTGCTTAAGTGATTAGTTCACGGGCCATTTAATAATTTTTGACAATGTCTTCATACTGAAAATGCACGCTACAGTTATTTAAATGCTCAAAAATTATTAGTTGATTATAGTTATACAAAACACAATTTGAGAAATTCAGCACTATACTTATATAGAGATGATCTTGCAATCAGTCATGTCCAGTCACTCCTCTAAACAACGCGACCGCAGTCTTTCTTGGAAAACTGGAAACAGTTCCCCCCCCTCCCCATGAATCTTCTAGCTCTTATTCCTTGTAAGCTGTGTCATTCCGTGTTTAAGAATTTTTCTAAGGTCAATTTAATAAACAATTTAGTCTTGCGATAAGAAAGAGGACGATTTATACGTTGTTCTATCAAAGCTCCCTTTCAAGCAATGCATCGTTTTTTCATTGCCCTTAATTCCACAATGGGTGGCCAAAATATACAAATGAATTATGGAACAATAATGTTTCGTACAAAATAGTGTATTCTGAACCATCAGTTATTTTGTATCAATTTTAAGTTTCGCAATTATAAATGGTTCTTAAATTCGTTATCATTTTATTTTTTATTACATTTGTTATTATATTATTTTTTATTATTATTTATTATATAAATTATAATAAAAAATTATTAGTTTAAATTTTTCACATCTTGCAACAATTTAATCGACTATATATTTTTGGAATGCTATTAAAATTCATGCAGTTAATATTAAATTCTAATAAGGCATTCATTATTATAACTTGGTATAATTTTTTCATTGTTTCTTAAATCAATTATCTTTTGGTGGATTTTGATATAACCTCGGATAATTTTCACATCTCTTCCTGTCTTTAAATTGTAATCCTAACTTTATATCTTGTCGTTTTAAGAAGCATGAAAAACAGTAAGTTAATAAGAATAATAAATTACTGCCCCTCATTGAATTAGTCAATTTAAATTTTGTTCTGAAAATATTTCAAGTCATCTATTGTAAAATCACTGTTTTGTGAAATGTATTTCAAATGCGTCTTAACCTAAATTGTACTCTAATAATTTATAGCGTTGAATGGTAACAACACTAAATATAAAGCTTCAAAGAAGGTTTCAATTTGTGTCACTGAATTTTAGTTTAAAAATGAAGTGTATCACATTAAAGAAGATTTCGCTTTTATTTTGGTTCTAATTTTCTTAAATAGAATTTGTAATATTTTAAAACAATTAAAGTTTGAATTAGTTTTTTCTTAAATTTTTATCTTAAAATTGTTTAGTAGAATATTAAACAGCAAATTCATTTTTTTTATTTGAAAAATCTAATTTCCTTTCCGAATTTTTCTAATTACTATACAATGTTTACTAATCATTTGTTTAATGTATCTCTTAAAACGGAAAATAATGTTTAAATATTCAATGTTCAGTGAATTAATTTTTAAATTATCTACGAGTTCCTATTTTAAAGCTTATTTTGTTATGGTGGGCTTCTAAGCCTTTATTAAACTTCAAGTCCAACAGGAGTAAAAAAAATGAAAGCTTAAATGCAAGTTTAATTATATTGAGATGACATTTGAATGACGTGCTTGGAATACATTAAAAATTTTAGAGTAGTTACGATTCCTAAATATTAAAAATTTTTTACGCTGCATTAATATACATTTTCAAGATGTGTAATTAAATATAAAAGATATTCCCTTTTATCAAAATGTTTAATTTTATCAATTTACTTATCATTTTTACAAATTTAAAACCAGAGTTTTTGAAAAAAGCATTTTTTTATACATTTCTATAAATATCAATTTTTAAAAAAAATATTAAAATAATGCATACTTTTGTGTTTTTTAAAATTATAATTTTATATTGTCTCACACTTTGTTTTGTTTCCACACAAAGATGCTTTATATGTTATTTACAGTTGAGTTAAGTTAGCATATTCCTTATCAAACAATACAGGTAAAGTTGATTTTTATTTATTAATTGAATAGTTAATTGTATTAACTAACAAAATCATAAATATATTTTATTTCCCTTCCTTCATTAGAAGACATAGTTTATATCAATACTAAAGGAAATTAATCTTTAAATTTATAGTTAAATGTCAAATATAATTTTAAATTGATAAGCAATTTATAGGAATTAAATGTTGGATCATATGCATGGAACAAAGGCATTAAAAACTTCAAAGTAAAAATATATTTATATTAATATATATTTTATTGATATACAATTCAATATAATGTACATTTAAATAATGAAAGTAAAGAAATTTCAAAATGGAAATATATTTATATTAATATATATTTTTGATGATATATAATTCAATATAATGTACATGTAAATACTGAAAGTCAAGTCAAGAAATTTCAAAATGGAAATATATTTATATTAATACATATTTTTATTGATTTATAATTCAATATAATAAACATGTAAATACTGAAAGTCAAGTCAAGAAACTTCAAAATGGAAATATATTTATATTAATATATATTTTTATTGATATATAATTCAATATAAAGTACATGTAAATACTGAAAATCAAGTCAAAAAACTTCAAAATGAAAATAGATTTATATTAATATATATTTTTATTGATATATAATCCAATATAATGCACATGTAAATACTGAAAGTGAAGTCAAGAAACTTCAAAATGAAAATAGATTTAGATTAATATATATTTTTATTGATATATAATCCAATATATAATGCACATGTAAATACTGAAAGGGAAGTCAAGAAACTTCAAAATGAAAATATATTTATATTAATATGTATTTTAATGATATATAATTCAATATAATGTACGTATAAATACTGAAAGTCAAGTCAAGAAACTTCAAAATGAAAATATATTTATATTAATATATATTTTAATGATATATAATTCAATATAATGTACGTATAAATACTGAAAGTCAAGTCAAGAAACTTCAAAATGTGAAAATATATTTATATTAATATATATATTTATTGATATATATACATTATATTGAATGCATGACATTATTATAAATATTCATGTTTATTTATATAATCCAATTCATGCTACATATACATTGATTCATACAGTCATCACAATTATCTGAGATGCTAGTCTTATAATATATAAATTTTTCTGTTTGCATAAATTAAAGTAAAATAGTAAATAAGTGAATATATATGAATTATTCTAGCGTATATTTTAAACATAAAATATGAAATCATATTATATTTATCGAATCTACAAAAAATTAATTTAAGATTATTTTTTTCGTTAAACTGCAAAATTTGTGAGAGTAAACTATAGTATGTAATTTATTTAATCAAGCAATTGCTTTAAAATAAACAATAAGCTAAATTATTAACAGGAATTTATAATTTACCTTATTTAGTAAGCGACCACATTTAAATAAAGAAATATAAATGGCTGCTTGTCTAAATTCAAAGCAGATTTCTTTCGAAAAATCTTTTAAAAATATACAAATACTTTGAATGTTTAGAGTTCAGTACGTTAATTGAAATCAATTACACAATTTGAAGGTTTTAAAAACAAGAATAAATAAACAACAGCATAAAATAATGTACTAATCAAGACCGAATTTAAGATCCTTAATGATCTTAGTTAGGCTTAAATAAAATTAATGCCTAATAATCTTAATAATTTTTAAATAGTATGCTTCAAACTAATGTTTATTTGTTTGCAGTTTTAATAATAAGTCCTAAATAGTATCATGAACTTTATTTCACCTTAAATAAAAATTCATAGTATATGACTTGTTCTTATATATATTTACATGCATGCACACACACCAACCTATAAGTAAGAAATATATAATATTTGTCTGTATATGTTTCTTTTTTCTATGCTAAAATTATTCTTTTATTGAAATTTACCTCTTTTTTTTCTCATTCAATTTCCATTGAAAAAGTGAGTTAAGAATTAGAAAAGAAATTTAGAAAATAATATATTGAAACAAATTGTTCCTTGCAAATATTCTTAAAGTAAAATATATTATTCTTAGCTAAGAAAGATTGTTCTAATTTTAAGTAGTGAAACCAACTTTTAAAGATGAGATTAATTTGTAAATATGTTTTCATTTTTTAAATTAATTTTATTAAGTTCAGCAATTATTTCATTAAACGGAAAGGCAAGAGTTAAATTTAATAGACTTACATTATTGTAAAAAGATTGGATAAATTATTATTAAAAATAAAATTTCTCTAAGATTTCTGTAATAGTTTTATATTTGCTTGACCTTTAAAAATATATTGAAGACTATGTTAACAAAACCTAAGGGTATTTGTTGAGTTTGAGGTATTGTCACGTTTTTGTAACGTAATTTAAACACCATAATACTAAAGATCGCATGCGCGTGCGTTATCAGTACATTTCAGAGCAAATATATGTATTATTTTCGCCAAATATATAAAATATTCTTCAAATATTTATATTATCTAGATAATTATTGAGTGTATTTTTGTTTAATTTCTAGGTTAAAAAAAAGTTCCACCCCCTCCTTTTCTGTTTATTAAGATCAGAATTAAAATAAACTGTTAAACATTTTGATTTCATGAAATTAAACTAAATTGTATGTATTTAGTCAAGACACATCAAAATTTAATTTTATCAAAATCTGATTTTTATCAAGTATTTGTATTAATAAGTTTTAAAAACTTTAAATGCGATGCAAAGTATTATTAAATTACTTTATTATTTAAAAAAAACATATTGTTTATTTTAAATATTGAAATTAAATAAAGTTTCTCCATAAATATTTGAACTTTTAATATGCGTAGCAGTATTCATTTGCTTTTAAATAAAATTTATCACTATATTATTATCAATTTATTTATTATAATTTAAAACTATCTTTAGTTTAAATAAGAAAGAGTTTCTTATAAGAAAATATATCAGAAAATTTAAATTTATGCTCTAATGATTAACTACCTTTTGTGTAATTTAGATAATTTTATTAAGTTGATTTTTATTATTTCTGTATTATTTAAGAAATTATTTATGAAATTAATAAAGTAATATTAAAAAAAAATTAAATACATTTTAGAATTTAATTTGAGTTCTATAGGTTATTAAGATACCTTTTCCAACTACCATTCTAAGTTATCCAAATAAGATAATTAGAGCAACCTGCGTCATTATTTTGAATCGCAATCATGATGTCAAATTATGATCTGATATATTCATCTGATAACACAAACTAAAAAAAAGACTTTATTTAAAAAAAAATTAATGTACAAATATAATCTTAACAACATCCTAATGTTAGCAACATGTTTTTCATCGGAAACCTGTTTCAAATCTTGTACATTTCAATCATAAGAGTTCAGCTATCTTGTATTTGATTTTTGCAGACTCTTGAATATTTAATTATGAAACATTGGAAAAAACATAAGTGACTAAGAATGTTAGCACTTATAATATATATAAAATAGTTTTTAAAGAAATCTTAACATTGTTTACTATAGTATACATTGATAATTTGTACTTATTGATGTAGTAAAAATAATCTAAGATGCTGTATCCATTTTTATATTCTGTGCATAAATTTATAGAAGTGAAAAATTCAAATAAATACATCATGAATTTAAAGTTATTTCTTAAATCTGAAAATAATTTTGAATATATAAGTTAATACTAAGAATAATGGAAATTAAACTCGATGAGAAAATCGTCCTCTGATTTAATTTTATCTCTATTGTCTCTCTATCTTGATTACATTAAATTTTACACGTTTTTTAGCAATTCAACTTTTAAAAAGAAAATATTTTAACTGGAATAATTTTATGTATTTAGATTGATATATATCAACTAAATTTTTCATGTATTTTTTGTAATTTTATATTTATTATATTTCTCTAGATAAAATCATTCGTGAGCAATCATAATTAATGATTTGATAATCTATTCAAAAAACTGAACCAATGAAAATAAAGGCAATTTATTACAGACAGTAGAAATCTAGAAAATGGTATATAAATGTTTGTCTCATTATTTTAATTTCGTATTGAAAGTATTTTAATTTGTTGCATGGTTCGATGGAAGAGTAAAGCTTCAAAAGCATATGCATTTTTCTATAATATTATTTTTCTAAACTCTGTAGTTATACGCTAATTAACAGGTAAGACTAGATGTATATATATGTATACATCGACTAATCATTCAGATGACAATAATAAAATAAATTATGAATTGTTATATTAGCTTACGCTTCATTAACAAATATTCATGTTAAAAATAGTAATATATAGTTTTATCTAAGTTGTTAAATTGTAATATGCTTAAAAGCTTTGCACAACAACTAAATTCTCATGAAATTGTAGTTGAATTCATACTTGACTTTCTGGATTGTTGTTACTCTTGTTAAATGTTGAATCTCCTCCAGATGATCGTATCAAAGTATTGTTTTGTTGCATCATCTGGTTGTCACTTATGGAGCTTCTATTCGAAACTAACGCTGATCCAGCCTTCAGTATGATTCCACCCATTCTGACCATTTCTCTGCGGATGTTACTATTTAACCAACCATATAAAATAGGATTAGTCACTGAAGATGTCATTGCAGCTATATGGCAAACAGCAAAGGCCAAATATAAACTCTTGGGATCCATGACATGGGGATGGAACTCAGCAAGCAAGTTAAGTCCATTCCATGGTAACCAGCTGATAGTGAATACTATTGAAATATTTAATAACACCATGGTGGCTCTGGTATTTCTTCTCAAGTCCCGTTTTAGTCTCTCGTGATTCATGCCAGAGCTCTCTTGGGTTGAAGATTCACTATCAGATTTCACTATTCTTTCATTGAGGTGAGTCCTGATGTGAATATGAGTTATCAAAAGAGATAAAGCTGGGATAACGAATTGAAATATAAGTGTCAGTATCGTATATACACCTTTAAATGCTGGGCTAGGCCACAGTTCTACACATTTGAAATAGAGATGTAAGCCTGGTAAACCAACTGGGACTGTACCTTGAAATATGCAAATAGGTATAGATAATAATAGAGCAGATATCCATATGAAGGCTGCATACCAAAACATTTCACGTTTTCCTCCTTTTGGACGTTGGGGGTTGAAATTTATAATGGTGTTGTAGCGATCAACTGCTATGGCTAAGACTGTTGCAGCAGAAACGAAAATGGTGGATGCCTGTATGAAAGGAACCATTTTACAAAGAAAAGCTCCGAAATACCAGCTTCGGCGTATGATGACTAGAAGCGTGAATGGCATGCAAAATACGCATAATATAATGTCAGATATATTGAGGTTTATCACTAAAACATTACGGCATGACCTGCAATGGTAGAAAATTCTATTAAATGTTGTAAAAGTAATATTTTCAAAATATATTTACAGAATTGCTTAATAAATACATTGAAAAGACATATATTACACACGTTAAAATAATTTAAAATGTTAGTATTTTTAAATTGCAACAGGGATTTAAATTAACATATACAAACAGGTGGCTTTATATGAGTGTGCAAAGACTTATGTAAAAGTTTTTTATTATAAAGTATAATTATAAGAGAAAAATGTTTTAAAAAAGCAACTCAAGTATACTGATTAATTTGCATAATATTATCGCTTTTTAGAATTTTATAACAGTAATATGCAATGAATTGTTTCGTATAACTTATTTTAAATAGGTTGTTTAGCATTTTTTAATCTTTAAATCTATTTACTAAATTCGCGGGCTTACAAAACTATCTTACATAGAAAATAAAAAGCATGTTCTCTTTGAAAAAAAAAAATCATAAATTCCGATAATTTTAAGAGAAAATTTAGAAATGTTTTTGTTATTATTTATATTAAGAAAAAAATTTATGCAAGTTTAAAAATATCCATTAATATTTAAGACATGATTTAAAAATATCCGCTATAATTTAAAAAATTTAAAATACTAAAAAATTTGATAAATGTTAACAAAAATGATAATAATAATTATTGGATTGAATATATTTTTCTATTTTATTAGATGTCATGAAAAGATAATCTATTTAATATACATATTTTTAAAAAGTATTTTGTTCATAGAATTAACTCAGCAAACTTTTTAACCCATTTCATGCAAATGTGGTGCACAGCTCTCGCATTTTTAAATCTAAACTTTATGAAAAATTGTTGAAGAATAAATTGAAATATTTTATAATAGCAGTCTATTTAATCAATGGAATGTTTCAGATTAATTGTGGTAGTGCTTGCGATTCAGAATAATATATTCTTATAAAAATAATAAAAGTAAGGAATTCATTAGAGAGAGTTTTTCAAAATATTTATAATAATATTGCTTATGGATTAGCAATTGTCATTATGCAAACAATTTGTAATTTTATAATTGTCACGTGACATTATTTTTCTATAAGTTATACAAAATAAATTTATTTGTAAGCAAATGTATTAGGTACACTTGTAACTAAGTTTATAAACAGATGCCGATTTTGATTTCATTTATCTATCTTTTTTAATTTTTGTAATGTAATACAAACAAAAATATTTTTAATGGTTTGATTATAGTGATAGTGAGTAAATAAACAATTGTATGATTCTAAGTTTCCCTAATTACTACAATGCTTGCTATTTTTTGTCAGGATTCTTTGAGGTGTTAATATTTTTAGTGACGTTTTTGAAAAAGAGAATAATTCTTGCTTCGATGATTACAGAAATTAAGCATTTAACATTAACATATTGTAAACTGAAATGTTGAATAAAATGTTAACAGCTGTTAAAATTTTGATATAGTTATTAAATAAATTATTTTTTGAATTTTTAATAAATTTTGTTTAAGTAAAATTGAATTGATCCTCATAGAAAAGAAATAAAGCAATCAGCATAAGAAAAAAATTGCTCAGAAAATTTTCTCAAGGACGACATCTTCATTCATGAAAATTGCAGCAAATTTCTTGATCTATTCTGAATTATATTTTAGTTTAATTTATTCTCAATCTAATTTAAGTTGTGTTCTTAAATTAAGGATATTGATGTATTAAAGTGAAACTCGTTTTGAATATCCGATTTTTTTTTTTAAAATTGGTGTAAGTTAGAGCAAAAATTTTTGATTATTATAACATAAAGTTAAATGTATGGTATATAGTAATCAGCTTTTTTGTTTGCTAAATTAATTGCTAAAGACCAAATAGATCTCTTTGTCTGGAATGATTAAGAACAAAGACATATAAGATATAATAGTTATATAAAAACAAAACAAAAAGAAACACAAACGAACATTGATGTTTTACCTTATTTTTGTGTTTGTCAATATTACGCTGCTGACCAATAGATTACAACACAGTCCCATTGCCATCAATAAGGCATAGCTAACAACGATTATTGTCTCTGTCTCATACCCAAATATCTTGTCATTAGAAAAATGCTCTTCCAGAACGTCGAGTGCTTGTCCTAAGCTGAAGTTAAATGTAAAGTTGAAACTCAGATCGGTTCCATTGAGGGGAAACATAAAGCTGGGCATGCTGAAGAGTTGATGGTTACGTTGCAATTTCACAAATATCCATACATAACAAGTAGGTAAAACCTGAAGAAAAACATTTTAAATGAAAAAGAGAGATTTAAAGTTATATAGTGAATTTAATAGAAAAAAAATTATGTAATAAAGTTTTTTCAAATTCATAAATAGAAATAAATTTCCTAAAATAGCATAGTTTTTTTTAAGATAAAATGTTTTTATAATATATTTACAGTAAAAAATATTATAATATTAAATGTTCCTTTCTTTCTTTCAAAACATAGAATATAGGGATTGATTTCTTTCAATCGAAAGATAATTTTAGAATTCTGATATAATTGGATATTTTTTAAATTAAAATTAAATAGTAAAAGTTATACATTCTAACGCTTTTAATTTTTACCTAATAAATGAGTTATGCAAACATTAAAACCTAACGATATTATTTTAAGTTATATTTAAATCTAGAAAGTGACTGAAAATATATAGCTTGCATTTTTTTCAATAATACTTATTCAAAATTTTTAAATTAATCACTGTCATTTTAATTAATGAAATATAAGTAATAGTTTTAACCGTTGATAACAATAAGTAATTGGATTGAACTTTTGTATAGATATTATAACACTTTCCAACTGAATTCATTAACAGCACCAAACAGTCTAAATTAGGCCTTCTTCTGGCAGATTTAAAATCTGGACCATACTATCCAAACAGTAAAAAGTGAAGCTTTATTTATTTCAGTTATTTGCTTTATTATTCAAAGTATTTGTTTTTATTATTCTACTGACCATATTGACTCTACTCTGTTTAATATATTAACTGAGTTTATTAGATTTATTGAGCAGAGGCTTTTGATTTCAAGATTGAAGTAATTGAACAGATTAATGGATGACGTTCCACAAACCCTACAGCTCTGGATACCATTTCAATTTTTGTCGATACCATTTAAATTTTTTTCAATTTATATCATTAGCAAAATATGGTTCTTCTGGATCAACTGAATGGAGATCTTTGGTCAAAAATGTAAATTTTGATTTACTATTGAATCAGGATGCATACCGATAGCAACCACTCATTTCTTAGTTTCTTATTTATGTTCCCTTGAATTGCTGTTTACGAGAAGACAATATCTGGCATAAACAACGATGAATTTGTCCCATAATCCAAAAGCTGCGAAGTGCATGTGAATTACTTCAACATTATCTTCAGATTTTTTTTATATCATTGCACCAAAGACGACGGCACAAGACTGTAGAAGTTTAATATTCATTGGTAAATATAGTTTTTCAACAATGCGAATCACTACAATAGTTATTTTAAGATTATATAAAAAAATTAAAAACGGTAAACGTTCATAAAATTTGGAATCATAGCTCTAGAGAAATGAATGCATAGAGAAACATTTTTCAGTAAGGAATAATAGCACTAATACGCCAAGGTACTGAATAAAATAAAAACACGCATGGGGCATGCACAAGTGCAGATTCAGCGCGATAACACTATTGATCAATCGTAATGATTGGTGCAAGGTGATAGGTAACCTTTAACCCCTGGTAACCTTAATAGGTTATTAATAAGTTAACTTTAATTATAGCACAAATCAATCGTAGAAAACTATGTATTTAAGGTGCTCGTAAGTTCCTTTATGTATGCAGTTTTTTAAATGCCATAGGTTTAACAAATGATATGAGCAGTGTTTTTAAACATTGAAAATTTTTGAATATTTCATTAAGAATTTTTCATCGTTACGAATTTTCGTTATCCGTTAAAATGTTAGAATCAGACGATAGAAACTTTATTTTTTAAGAAATATTTATGATGAAGAACAAAATATTATTCATTTTGAAAGAACATATAGTTTCCTCTGAAGGATATATAAATATGCGAAATACTTGAAAAGTATTACTGTATTATTTTTATTATAATTTAGAAGGGAATTATAAACTTTAGCAAATATTTAATATAAAAAACTGGAGTAGAATTCAAGCAAGAATTTATTTACCCCGTATAACGACTAATAATAATAGTAAATTAAGATAGTTACCAGAAGATAAATTATAAGTTATTTTATTTTTGTTCATAGAAATTTTAATCATTTTAGAATAATAAGAATAATAATACAATAAAATTGTATAAATTTCATCAAAATAGGCATTTATGATTATATGCCTTTTATTTAAGTTTAATTCATCATTAAAAAAAGAATGCTGGTCAATATACAAAGAAAACACATAAAATTTCAATATTGTTATCAAGGATTTTATCACATATATAGAGAAACATTAATAACTTCGAATGTTAAAATTGCGAAATTTTTATCAATATTTAATTCATTAATTTTGAAAGGTTTTAAAGATTTAGTTCACTAGTCAATGGATCTCAAACTATTTTAGTATATAACAGCTAACATAAGGTAAATACAACTCTTCATTTAATGATTAATGATTTCTGGAAATGATAATTCCATTTGATTTTGCAATTACATACATTTACCATTTTACATGCATTGATTGCTATAGATACAAATATACTTATAGCAAATGTAAAATTCTATACATGCTGATTTCAATTGCTTAATCCACTGAAAGGAACATTTTTGTTAATGGCATTGCAAGGACAAAGAAATGATATCTAAGCCAACTCCTAATGTAACTGATGGAAATCCTCTTAGGCATTAGGAATTCATTGACTGTCTGAGAATTGGGTTATACCCCTGATTTACTTGCATGATACCTATTTCTTATAATAGATTGGATTAAATATATATGGCAAGTAATATCAAATTCAATATGAGATAAGAAATCGAAATGTAAGAACTGGCTTAAGAAGCACCTTATGATTGAATTCAAGCTTATAAATAATATTTACTTCTAATTATGTGCTTAAAATGCTTTAATTAATAAACTAAAGATTATTTTTTAATCGAATTGAATTTAAATCCATAAACGATTTTGACTTTCATGTTTAATCTTAGATAAATGTTTTGAAATATAAGTTAAATTTATATATATATAAATATATATATATATAAATATATATATATATATATATATATATATATATATATATATATATATATATATATATATATATATATATATATATATATATATATATATATATATATATATATATATATATATAATTGTCAAGTATGAAATGTTGCATAGTTATTTAATTGCACACACTTAATCTCCTTTACACGCTGTATTTTGGCATAATTTATTTTTTCGTGTGAAGTGTACACCTTTTCCTCTTTTTAACGCAAATTTCAGTTTGCTCAGTATTTTTTATACTTTGCAAAGTACTCTTCAAGATGTGTGTGATAATTCTACATGTGAAATTTTTATTTTAGAGTTTAACTTCAGTGTGATTCTAAATTATTTTTTATTTATGGAAATGAGTATAGTAAAATAATCAAGATATGTTTTCCCTTCATTACCGGTTTGGTAAATATTTTGTGTATATAATTTTGATAGTGTTAGTAAATATGATAGTGATAGTAAGCAGTCGAGGTCAAGTAATCTTGCATCAATTAAATTTTAATATTTATTTTAAAATTTATAAATTATATAGTGCTTTTAAACAACTATGCTGTAATTTACCTTTATATTGTTGTAATTGTATTATTGTTGTGTTTGTAGTCATTTTTAATTCAATTAAACTAATTTCATTGAAATATAAGAGGAGTTTTATATATGTGTGTGTGTGTGATCAACTAAAAAAATATTTAATTTTCTCACAAAAAATTTACATTTTTATGAAATTCCAAGTTTTCCCTAAGCTTTAAATTTTCTATACAATTTGTTACTTGGAATTATAAAAAATAATTAATTTTTGCAAACAGAGAATATATTGGGTATAATAACTTAAGTAATAGCAATATTAACTTAAGTTTTCTTCGTCTTTTTTATAAAATACTTTAAGAGTAAAAACAAATTATTATGAAAATAGTTTCTTTTTTTTAAATTTCACAAGCATAATTTGATGTGCATAAGCCAAATTTCCATTAAATTCTGAAAAACTTTGAATTAATTTTTATATTTCCAAAGCAGTTTCTTTTAAAAATTGAATCATTTACTTATCATTTTTAACACTAATCTTTATGGAAAGAGAAAAAAAATACGATAAGTTACAAAGGAATTGCTATTTAATTATACATGAATTAAAAAATTTATTAAAAATTTGAAATAAATGTAATAACCTCAATTTGTTATTGTAGTACTCAAGGGTTATATTTCGTGGTATTGCTAAAATATTTACTATATTGGTTAAAGTATTTTTTACTTTGATTATAGAATAAAAGGTTTATTTTCTGTTTCAACATTTTTTAAAATTAATAAGAGCTTAAAAAACTGTTTGATCACAGGAAACGCTCCAACTTTTCCTTAGATGTTTGAAATTTTCTATAGCTGAAAAAACCTATTGAAAAGAGTTGAGATATCTATGTCAAAGAAACTTCGGGTAACATTTGATAAGAATTTTGTTTTCCGAATGTCTCTGAAAATAAATACAATTTTTCTTTTTATATCCAATTCCATGCATTGAGTTTCTTATTTTTAATAGAAATGTTTTGTGTGAAAACCACAAAATTGTAAATTTTAAAAAATAACTTTTTTTATTTGTTTATTAAATATAATGTTTGTCTTAAAGTAAGAATAATAAGACTTACAAAAATTTTGTTAAAATGTTTAAAAGAATTTATAGTATATTCGATGAAATTCATTCTTTTATAAGAGTTAATTTCTCAGCATTTCTAAAATTCCCATACCTAGTAAATTTGGATAAGAACAAAGATAATTAAAGGAAATATATTTATAATGCAGTACTTTTGAAAAGATATACGAAATTTTTTTTTTAAAGGATGGCAATAATTTGGTTTCTGATAAAGCTTTATTGATATATATAAGTATGAATAAAAGGAAATGAAATCCTGTTAAGAATATTCTGAATAAAAATTTCATATTTCAGCTTTGTAATACGTGCATCGTAATCATATTTTTAACTATGATTTCTTAAGAAAATGAGGAAGCATACTTTTGAACTTTTTGTAAATTAAAATATTTAAAACAATTTTTCTTTATTTTGAAAAAATCTAATTTCTGATAATGATTTTTCAACAATACAAGGATTTACATCGACTACTTTTTATAATTCTTGTTTTATGCATTGAGAATCTATAGCTAACAAATTAAATAAAAATCGTAAATAAAATGATATTCACAAATTTACATATTTATCATTAAAAATGTTGATTTTGTTAAAAGTTTTTCTCAGAATATTTTACTTAATTTTATAAGGGATTAATATTAAAGTATTTTTTTTTTTATAATTTTATAGACGTGACATTTTGGAATAACAAAACGAAACATTTCATAATTAAAAGTTGGAAAAGTAGAAATAGACAATTAAGTGATAACCATTTTAGTTTATCTCTAATGAAAAGAGATCATAGAAATATGGGAATTTATAAGCAAATTGCTTGCTTGAAATTCAAAGTTTTAGAACAACATGCTAAAATTGGCGGATAGGAGTACATTACTTTTTCTCCAATTATATCACAACCTTGATATGTGACATTATAATTATTTTAATAAACAAACTTTAATAACTGAATAATGCAGGACAAATGAACTGAATAATGCAGGACAAATGAACTGAATAATGCAGGACAAATGAACTGAATAATGCAGGACAAACGAACTGAATAATGCAGGACAAATGAACTAAATAATGCAGGACAAACGAACTGAATAATGCAGGACAAATGAACTGAATAATGCAGGACAAATGAACTGAATAATGCAGGACAAATGAACTGAATAATGCAGGACAAATGAACTGAATAATGCAGGACAAATGAACTGAATAATGCAGGACAAATGAACTGAATAATGCAGGACAAATGAACTGAATAATGCAGGACAAATGAACTGAATAATGCAGGACAAATGAACTGAATAATGCAGGACAAATGAACTGAATAATGCAGGACAAATGAACTGAATAATGCAGGACAAATGAACTGAATAATGCAGGACAAATGAACTGAATAATGCAGGACAAATGAACTGAATAATACAGGACCTGACATTTTTAAGTTTGAATTTCCATCCGCTAATTCTTAAAAGAATTTTGAAAAGATTGTTGTTTGTGAATCATTTCACAAAAGCTGTTTCTATCTACTTTTTATAATATTTTTGCAAGTTTCAAATAAAGTATTTTTTAATCAAAGAATTTCTATTTTTATTTTAATTTCCTTTTTAAATTTTAAAAGTGGATTTGGGGCTTCTTTAAATTATTTACGTCAGAAATAATTGAGAATATATTGATGCTTATATAATTTAGAAACGTAAGCTTTCTAAAGTGGAATAATAATAATAGTAGTTATGTGTAATGAGTATATTTTATAGAAGAAATTGTAACTAATTATATTATTGCTAAATAAATATTTTATGAGACATTAATACATCAATCCAAATTTTCATTTTCTGCACATAGCTCAATATTTGATGATTAATCAAGTTGAGTACATTTTTGGATTGAATCCAAAGTGAATCTGATACATGTTAGCGAATATGATATGCACACTTTAATCAAGTATATTCCTGCGCATAATCTTCAAACACTCATCGATAATGAGATTTAAAATCATTAGTACTCTTTTGTTGCTTTTTTTCATAAGTGATTTTTGGTTTTTAATGACATGCTTTCAAAACATTTCTTAAGCAATAATTTAAAGGCCTGTTCTAATATTTAAATTTTGTTTTCTAATTGGAGTGTCTCAAAATCAATAAAAGAATAAATTATGCGTGAAACATGGAATATTTTGTAAATGAGGGTTAAATTTAATTTTCAGTATGACGTGAAATTTACCAAAATAAATATTGATATTTTAAAAATTTAACTAATTAAATTTGTTTTAATGATTATATAGAAAAGAAAATTACATTTTGATGCAGCGTAAATTAAAACGTCATAAATATAATTAATTTCAATAAAAGAAAAGGATTCCAATCTATTGATTTAAATTTCTGAAGCATCCCTTTAATTTTCTGAAAGCAATATCCATAAGTTTGCTTCCTATAAAACAAAAGGAATTCATAGTCAAGAAAATTAAATGTTTAGTGATGCATTCAAAAGTTTCTGACTTTGTGTACAAAAGTATATAGTTTTCCCTAAGCGTTTAAATCATTAATTTCAGACATCCTTATGCTTTATTTTAAGCGTCTAGGGAAGTTAGTGAAGTTTACTGTAAAGAAATAAAATTTACTCTAATTTAAAATAAAGCTCAGGTAACTTTATTTTTCAATTTTGATAAACGATTAAATTTTTCAGCAATAATTCTCAATATTTAAAGTTGCCGAATTATTTTAAATAGTCCTCAACATGAATGTAATTTCATTATTTCTCATTTTATGTGAGAAACAACGTCACATTCCTCAGTAAATGGAGTGTTTCGTCTTACTAATTTTACTTCAAAGAAATATTATCTTACTGACTTTGATATGCATCAGGAAATTAAAAATTATATTCTGTTTATAATTCACTTATTTTAAAATCAGTTGTTGCTTAAACATATTAATCTTTACAAGAGAAATTGTCAAGACTTTGTTTCTTTAAAACTAAATTTTTAGTTTGAATATTTTAGATAAAATATCTACTTATAACTTTGAAAATCCTATGTTCTTCTTTAACGATTAATTATTGCTATTGTTATGCAATTTTTAATTAAATAGGTAAGTAGTTTTTAAAAGTCCAAGATAAAGACAAATAGATTTAAATTGAGCAATTCTTAGTTTGTCAAAACATTCATTGTTGAAACTAGAATATTTTACGTATCATTTATTTTTGAAGGATATATCCATGGTCAAGTATTTCATAAGGTGTTTAAGAATATAGATTAAAATACTTACTTATTTTCTTATGCCAAAAAAATTCACTTTTTGAGTGTCAACAAATTCGGATAAACCTATCAGTAAAAACTTTACGTATTTGTAATTTCTACCACTGTCGATATTCTGCTTGAAATAAAGTGAACACTATTACTCACAATGATGTTATATTATGACATATCAGACGTGAACTGCGTCAGATTGCATCGAAGTAACTCCAGATTTAAAGAGGTCATTCACATTTGACCCACAATTGCTCTCAATTTGAATATAATCATGATATTGAGGTGCATGTAGATGATTGCAAGTAAAACAAAAACTTTGATTAATCATTCTTTTATTCATCAATTCTGATTATAGTGTGCTTTGAAGTAGCATCACTATAACAAAGTAATATGTATCTATATATGAGTATGTGATCAACAACTTTCAGAAAATAAAATATATCTTTCGAAATAGCACTCAGAGACAGTAATAGACCCAATATACTTTAATTATGCATTTTAACCATTACCATTTGAAAATTTTGGCACTTATTGAAATGGATTCAAGAGTTTTTACTACCAAACAGGAAAACCAAAAACAATACTTGTATCATAGTTAGTATAACATCTCTTTTTGCATTAACAACTGTTCCATGTTCAAAGTAATGTAAATCTTTTTTATTAATTTTAATATTAACTTTTATTGTAATGTCTTTCTCCGAAACTGTGAAAACATTGAATAAGTAGTTGTAAGTTGCCACGTAAATCACAATCTTACCTAATTCATTTAATTTTTGATTAAAATTTTATCCATTCAGTATATTTATAATTATAATAAAATTAATATAATTTAAATAAAGCGAGTTATCCTTAATTTAAAAATATAATCATTGTTCATTTCAATCTTTCTGGGAATAATGAATTTTCTTATTATTTTGCAAAGTCATAAATTTGTTAAGATTTCAGATCAAGTAATATGATTGTTTTATAGTTTCCACATCAGTAACTGAACTAAAACATAATAAATATGTTTTAATTCAGCTACTTATATTTTAATTTTGCATTAAATTTAACTCATAAAGTTTATTTTATGAGAATTAAATTAAAATTGCATTAAAGCATCAACATTTGTTAAAAAAATTACTTTATCAGATACCCTTTTTAAGCAGTTTCCTTATTTTTGAATATGAATTTTAAATGATTTACAAATAAAACCTTAATTAGTTTGAGCCCTATTTGTGTTGATTATTTTACAACTAAAATTAAGCAAAATATGAATTTGTTTTAAAATAACTCTTATGCATTTCAATGAAATTATTTCCCTTTTTTAAGTCAATTTCAATGATAAGTGCCCTAAGTTAGACAATATGAAACATTGAGGAAATTAACATACTTTCAATAATTCAATTATTATTTTTGTGCGCTCATTTATTTGTATTATATCGTAATGCGTTTTCAAAAACATAAGTGATGAAAGTAAAAATAATAACTTATACGTCAAAAGCCATTTGTAAAATAAAATGATTATAACTCTTACTCACTTAGGAAATTCTGAAAATATTTTTCTTTTAGTCAACTTTTCTTTTACCAACTAACGTGCTAATATGAAATTGTTCTTTAAGCATACCTAATAATTTATAAAAATAAATCATGTTTCTTTTTACATATATATTAATATATAACAAAAAAATAAATAGTAAAAAAAATTACTTTTAATTTTATATTTTTTACATATATGTTTTTTTTTGTAGTGTGATTCTAATTTTAGGATTTATTTATTTATTTATATTAAAAACATCTGAAATAAATTTCTTTTTACCGGAAAAATATTATAAAATATATACCAATGACTAGCCACTAAAGTAAATGTGCTTCGAGAATGCGATTTACAGAAAGAAAGCAGATGCAACAATATATAAATTACCAGCTTATCACAACCCATTTATATAAACTGGAAATATGCTGAAACATTAAAGGTTTTAAAGTGAACCAATTGTTTAACAACTGCTGTATACAGATATTTCACTTGAGCATTATCAGGAGTCAAAATTGTAGTTTTCTGAGGTTTTTGGTTCTCTTACCGTATTACTACTGCCAAAGTTAGTCAATGGGGTTCAATACCGTAAAAATAGACGAAAAATATGCATTTTAATTGCATGGAATTATTTTATTCAACATTCATATATCATATGTCTTTAAAGAAGAAAATATGTTATTTTTTAAAAATATATTATATTTATTTCCTGATTACATTTGTATAAGTATGAAATATATGCATAATGAACAAGAATTTACCATTTCTCAGTACTCCATCACAGACGGAAATGACTTGAATTGTATGAAGTATGACCAATTATGAATCTGAATACAAGAATGAGGTGACATTATACTTACAGATGAATAATAATTTTGATCACAACATTATGTTGTTATATGTTGTTAGCATTCAAATTTTTTATCCAGTACAAATAATGCAAAAAGAACACTCTCATTGACATTTTGATTCTGGTCGATCATCTCGAATAGTAATTTGAGGAGCAACAGGAGTATTTAGTGCATGTGTTTACTATCAAAATCTGCAAGTATATTATTTTCATGAGGGAATAGTACTTTTACTATCACAAATACAATCTAAAATATTGAGTTTGAGTATCGCAGAACAAGAGTGAATTACAAATTTAAATTTCATAAAATTTTTAATTCATGCAAATTATTTGAAAACATATCGCGTCTATGAAATGTATCGACACTTATAATCATCACCTTATTCTTAAGTAATTTTGTAAAGTATGCCAGATAGGAAAATGAAATAAAAAAAAATTTTTACAACATGAAAATATTTCATTGAAATTTTTAAAATTAATCACAAATTAAATAGGACATTCTAATATTAACTACAACGTATGAAATTAATTTTCTTTCATAACTATATTTCGGTACCATAAATAATTTAGTGTAACTTATTTAGGTCGTATAAGCTAGATATTAAGTTATTTACTACACAAATCTAACTTACTTCTACATCCTATTTGTTTATATATATATATATATATATATATATATATATATATATATATATATATATATATATATATATATATATATATATATATATATATATATATATATATATATATATATATATATATATATATATATATATATATATCTGTGTGTGTGGGGGGTGTGTGTGTGCGTGCCTCACGTTTTAAACTGGGGATAAAATGACATCGCCATTTTCGGAAAACTACATAATTAAATTTGCTAAGACACCCTCATTTCCAAATATTTTAAATTGAAAGTCAAGACAAGCATTTTATTCAGTTGACTAATAAAAGGAAATTCTAGGAATGTGAAATATTATTACAAATATGTAAAATCAAAAGAAATGGAGAGGATGGTATACTTAAGATTTTTTTATGTTTCTCTTAGAATAAAAATGAAATAATTAAAACCAAAAGAAATTTTTAATTTATTTAACACTGAAGTAAGTATTTCACATTTTGTGATTTGTTTAAATCTTTATAAAACAAAATTAAGAGTATTCACCATTTAAGAAATATTAAAGCAAGATTTGTGAAATAAAATTAATTGCATCATTTTCTTTATGTGTCAATGATATATTAATGTGTTCTTTTATAAAAATATAATTTATAATGAATATGTATTTTATAAATTTTGGGATTATTCGCCCAATTGAACGAAAAAGTTTAAATAAAATGCTGATCTATTGAAAATTTTGGATGCTATCTGGAAATCAAATTTGAAGTTCCCTGAATCATTCGTTTTATTATGAACATTTGGACTTGTATAATTACATTGTACTAAAATTACATATTATATTAATGATAATGATAAAAAATACATTTTAAATGATGTTTTACTTGTGGCTAGACCTTGTCAGCAAATTTTCATAAAACTTTGAAATTGCACAAAAAACAGATTCATTGAGGGGATTACAGAATAAATTATTATATAGAAATAAGATTTTTAAATATTTGCAAATATAAGTTATTATTCCTAAAAGTACGATTTAATCCTTCTGACTTAATTATAAAATATTATCATGTCATGTTTCGGATGATATAATAACAATTTTGTGACTTGACATATTTTGTTTTAAATGTATCCTAATTTGTAAGTAATAACTTTAACAGGCGGATGAAACGGCTTCCAGAAAATTGGAAGTAAATGACGATATTAAATCTTTGCTATCAGACAGAGCTTCAGGAGTAAATAGAAATTTTATTGATGTGATTCAGAATTTTCATTGTAGTTGTCCTTAAATTAAAGCGTAGCTGAACAAACAATTGGTATTCCGAAGAAAAGAGTATATTTGATCAAACATTATCTTCAAGATTGGCTTAGACTATTCTTGTGAAACAATGATATACTATATCAACTATATAGTATATCATTGATATACTATATCAACTATAGTCACATTTGAAAACTGCATTTTATGGATGATTAAAAAATTAATTATCATTCAAAATAAGACTCACCGACCCAATTCCGTTTTCACTCAGGGGTATTCTATTCTTACTTTACATTTGTCGAAAATGATTTAACCTAAGAACATACAAAGTGAAGATGATATGGAAATAAGTTAGATGAGAAAAGATCATGAATTTACTTTTGGGGTATATACATATATACATATACAATACATATATATATATATATATATATATATATATATATATATATATATATATATATATATATATATATATATATATATATATATATAATATATATATATATAAGATAAAACGTGAAAAATATGAAATTGGAAAAACACTAAAATATACGAAACACATGAAAAGAAGAATGCATAGGGGCCACGTCTTCATCAAGAGGGAGATGGCCAGCTATGCAAAAAGAAAGAACACTCCTTTTTGTCAAGCTCGAAGGACAAATGTCTCAATATCTTCGAGCAATACCTCCAAAGAGTGTTCGTATTAAAAGAATAGGTTAAAATATTTGAATAAATATAAATGCAGAAAATTTATATTTATTCAAATATTTTAACCTATAAGTTATTTTAATACGAACACTCTTTGGGGGAATAGCTCGAAGATCTTTAGACAATTGTCCTTCGAGTATGTCGGAAAGGAGTTTTTTTCTTTTTCCATAGCTGGCCATCTCCCTCCTGATGAAGACGTGGCCCCTATGCCTTCTTCTTTTCATAAGTTTCGTGTATTTTAGTGTTTTTCCAATTTCATATTTTTCATGTTTTATCTTATTTAAATTGGCAAATCTTACTTTAGCTGCTTTTGCGCTGGCTAGATTTCCTATTATATTGTATTGCATTTTCTGTGTAGTATTTTTTTATTACTTTATATATATTTATATTTTTTGCTTTATATTAATATATATATATATATTATATATATATATATATATACATATATATATACATACATACATACATATATATATATATATATATATATATATATATATATTGTGTGTGTAATCTGGGCCAGCCAACTTCTCTTGTGGTCAGCGTACCTGACTACGGATAGGTACGTCCTGGGTTCAAATCTCTGTTCAGGCATGGATGTACTTTTTCTCTCTCGATCTTGTCTTTGTCCTTTCCTTGTGTGTCTGAATGAAGTATGAATAATGCCTACCCTATAAACGGGTCCCTATGGCATGTGTGAGGATGCGATGGTGGCTCACTCCCTTTGGTGCACCCGGGGCAAAGCCTCGGCGGCTAAGAGTTTGCTGTGTCTGGCCAGTTCCTTGGTATCAGGGAACAATATATTAATAGACTCTGTTACAGTTGTAACTGTCTACAGTCAATAATATTGGCAAAAAATATATAATCTAGATGAAAACAAAATACCTCGAGATCATTACTCATCTAAATATTTAATGGAAATAGCTATATCTATGCGTTATAAATAGCTGGCCAACTTGTCTTGTGATCAGCATGCCTGACTACGGATAGGAAGATCATGGGTTTAAATCCCGGTTCAGGGATGGATGTACTTTCTATCCTTCTCTCTATCCTGTCTTTGTCCTTTCCTTCTGTGTGTGAATGTAGCATGAACGACGCCTACCCTATAAACGGGTCCCAATGCATGTGTGAGGGTGCGATGGTGGCCCACCTATTGTGGTGAACCCGGGCAACGCCTTGATGGCTAAGAGGTCTCTGTTTCTGGCCGGTTCCTTGGGTATCAGGGTACAATAAATTAATAGACTCTCTGTTGCAGTTGTAACTGTCTACAATCTGCCATTAGAAAAAAATGCTTGCTTTAAATTGAGTCAAAAGTTTTCCTCGCACTGTTCAAAATTTTCCAAAATTTTATTGCAATCAATTATGTGATAGCATTTTGGAAAATTGCTATCACATAATTGATTGTGATTGCACTTTGAAAATTTTTTGATTGTGATAATCAATATTGTAACAATTAATTATGTAAAAAACTCATTTGAAAAGAGAGTTTTGCTTACAATATCCTGTATAGCAATGATATGGATTGTGGAAAATATTCAAATGTAATTAAATGAAAAAAAAGAACTGAAAGTTGCCAACTTTTGTAAATTGGAAGGAGGTAGAACTCTCTTAAGCTATTCTGGTTTTTATTAATTTTCCTAGCTATTTCTTATTATTGTAATTTTAAAAAGATTGAATATGAACTTTTTTTCTTGATTTTCTGAGTAATAATTATGTATGAAGTATATTTAAAACTGTGAAATAATTCATGCTTCAATCAAAGGCCATATCTTATTACATTTCCATGATGTGTTTTAAATATATATAAAACAATTATATTGAAGTATACTATATTGATCAGCTGAATATTATTGGAAGAGTTACTTGTACTTTCTATATCAAATCTTAGGAAAAAATTTTTTAAATTTTACCCTAAACATTGATTGCTTATTCTGAACCATCAAAACTTTTTTTTTGATTGAGAAAAATATTTTCACTAAAGGGAAATTCCTTGTAAACTGTTAAAGCAAATGTCCATGACGGCATATCTCGTTTTTGTTCAACATTTAAAATTTAATAATTTTTGTTACCTTTAAAAACGTTTTATTCAATACTTTAAATTTATTGTTACTTGAACTTTTCTTGTTATTTTGTATTTTCTGCTGTAAAATTTATCGTTGGTTGTGCATTCCATAGGGCACGTGGGCAGCTTAATTGTGATTTGAGTGTTTTGAATCTTCGAATTCCTAATCAATTCAAATAAAAAACTGATATTTTCTTTAGCAAACATGAATATAACAAATATTTAATAAATTAATGTATCGATAATTCAACAATTTATTTTTTTTTTTTAGATTTGTTCTTAGTAAGGTAATAAACAACATAAGAATATGCAAAAAATATCTTAAACCTTATGCATGATGAGATGTAAGTTACAGAGGGAAAATTATAATACAATATCTGTATTGATAATGTAAAATTTTGTCAAAGTGTATTGAAAATTGAAGCTCTGTGAAGGCAAGTAAATCTATTTAATACTCACTCGCTGCTTATAATATAAGTGTAATTTTTTAAATTGTAACAATATATGCTTCGCTAATGTTAATTACAAAATTCTAATTCTCATTTCTCTTAATTTACTATAATATACGTAATTTATTATTTATGCTTATAATATATGTGGGCCAACTTTCTTTTATTAACATTAGATTCAAAACATGTATATATTTTTTTAAAAAAAATGAAACTCAAATTTTGCTAATAAGTTATTTTTTAAAATCAAATTTTTCATATTTGCTCTACATTAAATTTTATATGATGATATACATTTCTAACTTGAATTATTGAAAAAATTTAAGGATTATGCTTAGACAATTATAATAAAGTTTAATTTTTATAAGTGCTTTAAGCTAAAGATAAATACATATTTGTTCAAATAAAGGAAAACATTATAATATAATTTTTTTATGTTATAATGTTACATAAAGTTATTATGTTTATTATTAGTTACGCATTATAAATTTCTTAACAAACACAGCATGTACAATAGAACTCAATATAGTTTGAATTAAACTTCCCACTTTATAAAATATTTTCCAATTCAAAATAAATTTCCTCTCCTGAATCATTGCAAGAAAATATACAAAATTAAATAGAATGATAAAAAAATTCCAATTTATTTCTTAAGATTAAATTCTATTTTAAAACCAAGTTAAATTTAAATTATGAGATTATTTTATAATATTTGTACTGCTCGTTTTTTATTTTGTTAAATTATCATGTTAATGATCAGTAAAATTAACAGAATATATTTGAGATATCTGTTTTTGGATGCACATACATAGCATTTTGATTGTATATGTAAAGCACTGGTGTGAAATGAATATATGCATGCATATATGTATTATTATTAATTCTTTATATATATTATTATTAAATTTTGTATGTCATGCATAGAGAAACTGGGAGCAATTATAAATTCTAATAATAATGTCTAATTAACTTACACGGAGTTCGCAAATATATGAAGGTTAAATTTAATTTAAATATTCCAGCTTTTGCAAATCTTTATGCAGACCAATTTTAGCAAAATCTGTGAGTTTAATTGAACTCCAATCTTTTCTACTAAATGCATGGTGATTAATTACTTAAAAATTCATGTTTTATATTATTCATTGTCAAAAGTAAATTTTCTCAGCTTGTAAATTTGTAAAAAAAAAATGTATGTTAATACGAAATGGATACTTAAATCTAAAAAAAGCTTTATCTTCGTAAATATGATTGTGGGATATTTAGAATGATAGTTCATTGAAAATTTGCATATAATGTGAGATGCAGATAACCTGATGAACCAAAATTATTAATTATGATCATATATAAGATCACACAGGATTCTAAGTGTTTGTAAAACTTTTAATCAGTGATAAGTATTGAAATGTTTATTAAATATACAGTTTTATTCTTAAATAAATATTAATTATTTTTTTAAGTTTAGTGTTCTTGTTTTCATTATAAATTAAGTTATTTAAAATATTTATCAGTGTTTCGTAGGGAATATATATATTTTTTTTTAAAAATGAAAAATCTTCTTTTAGAGGAAAAGTTTTAATTGTCTGATAAAATTTTTGTGTAGTTTTTAAATAATATTTTGGTATACATATGTAATTTAATTATTTATTCGAGTTTTGAAAAACATTTCAAAACTTTATTTTAGCAATTTTAAGCAGATAGCAATGGTAAATAGAAATGATAAAATTGTCATCTGTTTGAAATGTCGGTGTGTAAAGCCATTTCCTTATATTTGATCTAATATTTTTTTGTATAAATTTTCAAAAAGATAATTTACCAAGAAATCAAATAATGTATTATAATTTTGCAAACAACTTAAGTGTTTATAAAGATAATTGAAACCAATTCAATGAAACAATTTCTTCTCATAAGCTTTAGTGGTCCGTATATCAAATATTTTAGAAATTTTAGATAGAACAGGGAAAATGAATAAAGTTGAAATAACAGATATAAATATGATTTACAATATATACTTAAAAATATTAATAGTTTTAATAAATTATGTTAATTTTCTGACTTTCAATGAATTAATGACATCACTGTCATTAAATTCATTATGACAATTCTTAACGACAATGAATTATGACAAACAAAATCTTGCAAATATGTGAATTAAATATTAATGATACAGTATTGAATAATGACAATTATTACTTTTATTTCGAATGAAGGAATAATATTTCTGTGATTGCTTCTTCTATATTCTAATATTGCTTAAAATAATTTCTCAAGAGCCTTTGTTATCTTCATGTACAGCGGAAAATTTATCTATTTATGCATTAATTATCTCTCGTAAATCCGCTTTAAATATTAATAGAAATTGAAGTATCCACTGAATAGAAAAATTTGAAGGCAGATTAAAATTTTGAATGCGTATTTTATATTAAATTTTTGTTTCTTTTTAGCTGAACGTGATATTTTCTAATTGTTTAAATAATGAAACTATATTTTGAGATTTATTAAAATTTTAGCATTTAATATTTTTAGGAATCAAATATTTAAGAACAAAATAAATTGTCTTGATTATTTGTATAGTATTATAAATTAAACAAATTATATTATTTATTATATTTTTAAAGGAAAATTTTATTCAAAGAAAGTACAGAAATAAGTATGTCATCAATAATTGAAATATTGAGAGAAATTATTATAGCATATATACAATATTGCATGTGAAATAAGTAGTATAACTATAAAAAGCACAAAATTATATAAATAAAATAATAAAACTTAAATTTTCTCATAATTTTGTGTTTTGATAACACAAAAAATAAATTCTTAGATATTTTCAAAATATATAATACACTGAAAGCAAATTATATTAAGTATAAAAATATTCCTAGCATTTATATCATCAAATATATCAATATATTCTTTAATTACTCACATAAAAATACATCTCTAAGTGATTCCTATCAATATCACAAGGAGTTGCATTTTACTTTTTCCCAGAATTTAATTAGGCCGATTTCTTTGACATACTTCCGAAACCCATTATAGTAATCTTATAAGCAAAGCTACCAGGAAAACATTAGCTCATGTAGCTTATATCGGATAATAAAAAGAAGATTAATTTTGAAAGATATTATGCTTATCAGTCTTGAAAGCTTGACATAAATCTTTATACATATCTTTCATCAAATTATACATAACTATCAATCCTTGAATTTTATAAACACTCGGAATTGTTAACACTCTGATATAATGGAAACGCATTGTAATACAAATTATTCATTAAAACAAATGATATTAAAATTTTTATTTTAATTGTTACAACCGTCATCATATTCTAATGAATATTTTTCAAATCGGATGCACTTTTTTACTTCAACGTGAGTAACTTACTTTATAAATTTTATGTGTGATTCTTTATTTCTAACTGTTTAACATATGCATATTTGTAGTGAGCTTATTTGTATTCCACTTTTGAAATATTTAAATATCGCTATTTACTATGAAATGCGATTTTCTTTACTTTCTACCACACAAGTTGTTTATTTTGAACATCGTTTTTAGTCAATAAAAATAAAAGCCTTCATCGAGATATGAATGTTATTTCTAATATAAAGTATTTAAAACAAACTACCTAATCGTAATATGAAGAACATAATGACAAGAAATTGAAAGTCTTTTCAATACTATATATGAATAAAGTTTGGAATATTTTTTTTGTGTTTTTTCTAAGTAATAATGTTAGTTTAAAAAATATTCATTTGGGGCATTTTAGTTATTAAATAATTTTTGAAAACTATAAACCTCTTTAAAAGTGCTCGAAAATTGAACAATCGATTAATTAGCATTACTCAAAGTCGTTTCTTTAAAATTATCGCATTTTTCGTTATTAATGTAAAATGCAATCTGAAATTTATTTTAAGCAAGGAAGCTAAGTTTTATTTTATTTTAATGAATCACATAAGACAGTTTTTCCCACTTTAATAAACAACCCAACAAAAGTTTTGGTCTATTTTAAAACAAAAAATTTACTGATTTTCTAACCACAACATTATGATGCTTGGATATACTTGACATCCAAAAGATAACTTTCTATTGATCCAATAAAATCTTTTCTACCATATTGAAAAATACTTAATTACTTTAAGCAATAAAAATTGATACTTGTTGCAAATTTATCGTAATATAGTTGCTATAGGTTTCAAAAACTTTAGCTTTATATAATGTAAGATTAGATTAAAATAGTTCATATTTTGTTTGACTATTATAGTTTCTCAACATTTTATTTTACAAATATTTAATAGTTTGGAATATTTGAACATGCATTCCTGTAATCTTAACCTAGGTCCCTACTGCCGACAAACAAAATAATAAAATATATTACTGAAAAATAAACCCGGATCACGATTCTCTTTAAAATATTTAAAAATTCTTTTTAAGATTGTATTCTTAAAATATTAGGATTGACAAAATAAAATAAATTGGGCAAGTTATTTATTTTAAATGCAATTATAGTAACACAGTATTGACATAAACATAAACACATTAAAGATAAAAACATTTTAGATAGTACTTATTATCACATTTTAACAGCCATTCAAATTTTGTAGTATTTTAACAAAGCATCTCTGATGTATTCTTCATTTCAAGCTATTGTATTCTTTGGAAATTTACAGAATGGGATACCTTGTGAATAAATAAATATGATTTTCTTATATTGAAATGTATTTGGAGTATTATTTAAAATAAACTGAAAAATATCTTTTGGAAACAATTTGCGATATGATATATTCACAATCAGAAAGTATTTTGAAATAAAATAAAATATTGCAAATATATCTCAAGCTTTTACACTCGAGTTAACAAAAATGATTACTGAACCATTTATTTTTAATGCGTGAAAAGTATTTTTAGACAGGAAATCGGTAGAAATATAGCAGAAAAATTTTCTTTTTTTGTATTTAAGAAATAGAAATTTTATTGTTTATTTTTCGCAATTAAAAACTTACACACATAAAATTTTCAATTAATAATTTAGTTTACAGAAATATTAAAATGAAAAGATAAAAAATAAACTTGAAAATTGTTTCCTGTGTAAATGTTTTAAAAAAATTGTGTTTATATTTTATTTTAATCTGAATAGAATCATAAAAATTAATAGATTAAATGTAAAATCTAATGAAGTAATATTTAAATTTGTGGACGAATGAAAAAAAACTTTAAACTAACATTTTTTTTCCACTCGAAGCCTTTTTTACATGCTATCGTTCACTGAATTATATAAATTAAATGAAAAGCGGAAGTAAATAACAAATAAGATTTTATTCAGTCACTCAGAATTTACTCTTAGAAGTAAGTGATATAAAAAACGACTTATAATTTTACAAATGTTGTATTTTAAAGTTTTAACGTCAAAATAAAACTAAGTTAAATTTTAATCTTGATCTTAAACAATATTTTGTTTATATATATATATATATATATATATATATATATATATATATATATATATATATATATATATATATATATATATATATATATATATATATATATATATATATATATATATATATATATATATATATATATATATATATATATATATATATATATATATATATATATATATATATATATATATATATATATATATATATATATATATATATATATATATATATATATATATATATATATATATATATATATATATATATATATATATATATATATATATATATAAGCAAAATAATGTTTGATTTTTTTTTTTAAATAAATCAATATTTGTGAAATACTTTGTTATCTGCTGAAATATAAGCCTTACTTCTTTAAAATATTTCTTTGAAAAGAATTATTCCTGAAATGAAGACTGAAGTAAATAAAAATTATGTACTTTTATTTCCCTGAGGACTTGAAACATTTAAATCTTCAAAGTGGTTTTAGCAATCATTAAACTCTTGTATCTATGTTTCCGATGCTACTTTTTTCTCAACTAATTCAGTTTATCAAATACCCTTATTTTCTTTTTTTTAAAATTATATAACAAACTTAGATAATTGAGGTTTTTTTTAATAAAACACTTAATGTATATTTTAATCGTAGTTATATATAATTTAATCATATCTTTTTTTCTTTTGAATTTAAATTCAATGCATTATGCATATTTTATAATCAATATTTGGTGCAACATTTTATTCAAGTCCATCAATATAAGAGGCATGCACAAAATTTTATTTAAAATATCTTTATTATGCAGGCTGCAAAAGTTTAATAATATACGTAGAATACTACAATTTTAAGAAAATAATATTACATAGATCTGATCAAATGTAATTTGATATTCATGAATACAAAATCAATTCTTAATATAAGTCAAGAAAATACGATAGTTTAATTTGAATTATATTTAGTTAAAACAATCGTAAGAAATACAAGCAAATAAATTATAGTAAAATCAGCAGGAAAGTACTAATTTATTAGTTTTTAATCAAACTTATATATCATCCAAAATCTTCACATTCGTGTGTAAACATAATGATATAATTATACAGCAATGACTTTAACGAATTTATGAATATTCTTCATTATTTATCAGACAATGAAATGTATATAATTCCCAGCAGCCAACAGAATTCCCCCATTAAATAGTATGCTTTAACGTATTACCTAAAAGCAGATGTTAAATTCCATTTGCATGTTTAAATAGAAGCAACCTCCTATTAATTACTTATATTCAAGAATACTGCTGCAGTAATGTTAAATATGAGATTTTACAATATATATTTATTGACAACCCTAAAATAGACCTTTTAGGAATTTCAAAAAAATAATAAATATATTTGTGAATAAAAATAGTTAACTTAAAACTTAACTTTTTGTAATGTTGCTAATAATATCATATACAGAAGATTCTGGCCGAAAAGCGTACCTAGTATTTCCGATAAATAGCTGATTATTTTGAAAACTATTGTGACTGGGAACATGCAGCGAACATTAGATATTAGAAGATACTTTAATGTCCAAGATGTCATATGAATGTAACAAAATGTTTTTAAATATTTTACTCGTATTTATATACACGTTGTTGAAAAGTGTAAAATATCTCAAAGTGCTTATTTTAGTAAGACGATGGTGAATGTCTTCTATTGAATGCATTTGAAATGAATAGTAAGGCAGTTTATCAATGATTGTCAACATGTAAGTAAATTTTGTCGTTATGCAAGCTGTGATATATCTTGCTAAATAAATGTACGTTTGCAATTTAAACACATATTTCATTTTCCTTTTAATTTACTTCCAAATTAGTAAATATATCTTAATGAAATATATTGCCAGTCATTATAAAATTCAGCAATTTTTCATTGAATAATATTTATTTTTAACTCTTTTTTCTAAATATTTCTAAATGTTTTGTGTATTTTAAAAAGATGTTTCATGTGTTTAAATATTAATAATATACACGTTATATAATATTTTTTTCTTAAAATTGTAGTATTCTACGTATATTATTAAACTTTTGCAGCCTGCATAATAAAGATATTTTAAATAAAATTTTGTGCATGCCTCCTATATTGATGGACTTGAATAAAATGTAGCACCAAATATTGATTATAAAATATGCAAAATGCATTGAATTTAAATTCAAAAGAAAAAAAGTTAGAAATCAAAGTAATCATCGTAGAATATTTCAAAATATTTTCAAATGATAAAACTATTAAATTAGTTTGAATAAATGACGATGTAAATAAAGTGTATAGTTTTAATGAGAAGGAAACTTTTTCCTTAATATATCCAATTTATGAAAAAAATATTATTTGATGTCACATATTAAACGTTTCAGTTTAATTTCAAGTATCATGAATATAAATGACAAGTTATTTTAAGAAGTAAAATTCCCTTATTTTGAAAAGTAAAAAATTTTATTTTTAAGAGTAAATATGAAGTTTTATATTTCCTTTCAGAAGAAGTTTTAACTAGTTCTAAACAAGATGATTGCGAAATTTCCAGGTTTTATGGACTTTCAAATTTATCCAATTGATATCTTTGAAATAAAAACATTTAATTTTATAAATGTTATAAGAATAATTTACTATTTTGACTCAAAAAGACTTTTAAGTAAACTGGAGGAATAGGTTCATTGAAACCCAATTATAAAATAGCATTTGTCTGAACAAGAGGTCCTTTGCTCCAATCCTAATTCAAACTCTGTTAAGGAATTAGGATTTATGACGTGGTTTTACCTTCTACATACACATCGATCGGGATGTGTTATAAAAATGTTTACTGGGCATCCTTTTTTACAACCCGCTAATAAGAAAAATCCTTACTGTAAGTATGGTATTGAAATAGATAGCAACAAGCCTCGAATAATCCTCATACAGATTGCATTTATAAAGCACGGTGTCAAAATGTTGTAGAATAAATAATTTCATTGGGTTGCGAATGAGTATGCACCTTGATTTCATTCACTTAAGCTCACTAATTACATTTAAGCTCACTGAACCTGTTTTGCACACGATCACTAAAAATAAGATTTACAAATTTATGTGAATCTAAACAATTATAAACATGCTGGTGCTAAGACGGAATACAACCTGTGAAGTGTTGAATAAAATTTTGAGAGGAAATCAATTCAAAAATTAGTTTATATAAGCTGCATAAATGGGTGTGCATGCATTTACATAGTATATATTTAATAAATATCAATATTCTTTTTAAACATAAATTATATTTCTTCTTATATATATATATATATATATATATATATATATATATATATATATATATATATATATATATATATATATAAAGTAACAAATTTTAAGCATCATCAGTTCTAAAAATACTTTGATTTAATTAAAATATTACATTTTTAATTTAAATGTTTTAATGTATTCCATTCTTCTTATTATTACTTACACATGGCAATTAAGTATCAGGACTACAGAAATAGTTTAATTATAGTTTTTATTTAACAATAACTATATAGATTAAAAATAATTTTTAAAAAACAATAAAAAATATTTAAAAAAAATAAAAATATTTTAAAAAAACAATAAACAATATTTTTTAAAAGAAACTGAATCTTTAAATGTTTCACACCTGTTATAGTGCCCTCTTTGCATAGTCAAATAAAAATTGAAATAAATATTTTGCTTTTACTAAACATTTAATTAAAATATAGTCAAAATAACATTAAATCTTATTATGAGAGAGAGCAGATTCGGAATATTCAATAAATTCGCAAAAATAACTTAATTTTTTGCTGAATTTTAGGCTAATTAGTTTTTTTAAACCTGAATAATTTATATAACTGCATTATTTAATTTATCAGCCTGTGAATTGCTTAAAAATTATATGCGATATTATATAAATTTTCAGCCATTTTAGATTTGTTTTTAACGAGTCTTATTTCTACAAATTATGATTCTTCAGATTATTAAACAGATGAATTTTGAATTCTGATATTTATTTTTCATACAGGAATAATAACGATTTTAACAAAAAGTAAACATTTAAAACAGAATTTTATAATAATGATATTAAAATATTCTTAACGTTTTTCAATAACAAATAAAAGCTTAATTTTTATTATATATTTGCTTGAAAACTACCAAAAAATAAAAAAAGCATTAAAATTCAACTAAATTTGCTGTAGTTTATAAATTAATGCTCTCTTAACTATTATTATATAAATTCAATATATTTCTAGTATATATTTTATTATTAATCTATTAAATTACTGCACACACTTATTAAGTTATTTTTGAGCGGCAGCATGAAATTTCAAGTTTATTTGCAACACTAACCTTTAAAATGTGCATTAAGAAGTTTTCGCGTATTTAACGAAAAAATAAAAAAATACATTGTATTATTTTCAACTGTGTTTTTTAAGAAAGCTCTTTCGCTCAAACTTATTAATTTTGAGTCAGCAGATGTGCCACTAATTAATTTGTCCTAAGATATTTTCAGATTTTTTATTTAATAAATATTTCAGTAGTAAAAGTTTTTCTTAGAATATATTTGAAAATTTTTTTTTTAATTAAGAATTAGGATTATGTAAAACTGTTGAAAAAAGTCTTATGTTTTAGCTGTAAATGATTAACTTTTTAAGCAATATATTTAAATTAAATATATGATAATGTATTATATTTTAAAATATTATTTTTTTTCATTGAGAATTTGAGTTTTATATTTTTTAATTTTAAGCCATAATTATATTATATTATTTTATTTTTTACACTTAATTATCAATTACATATAAAATATCCCTTTCTAATAACTATTATAAATATGGAGATGTCACATTCACAAACTAAATCTTAATAAGCTTTAAGTATTTTATCATATACAATTATTTCTATAAATTATATGACTGTAGAAACAATTATATATAAAAATATTTAGTTGTAAAAATTATTATTATACATAAAGCATTAAAGATTATAAAATTTTTTACATATTTATAAGCAAATAGCTTTGCACGTCTTTGATAGCTTGGAAAAATAATATAATTTTATATTTCTAAATTAAACTAATTGATGAAGTTGAGTAAATTAAAGATAATAAAAATTAAAGTATCCAAGCAAAGTGTTTAATTCATTGGTTGTTTTCAATTATAAGTGTACATTTCTCTATTTGGAAAGCAATTAAAAAAACAATAGAAATTAAGTAATAAATATGCTTTAATAAAAAAGGAAAACAAACCTACGCCGATGTAACTAACTTAATTGTTTTATAAATTTATGTATGCATTCAATATACAGTAATTTTAAATCTAAACATTGATTAACATTAAAAATTATGTTGATATCTCAAATGTTTTTAAGGACTTCTTCTAATGAAGCACTAACAATTTTATTTTATTGAAGATACATATCCATTGTAAGACTGTATTTAAATATAAAAATTATCTTTGAATTAAAAAAATTATTATTTTGTTTATGAAGAAAGTATAAGTTTTAATGAGTCAGTTAAGTTCTGTATTTAATATATGATGTACAGAAAACGATTGAATACATATTCTGCAAAATAAATAAAGTAATTTTTTAAAATTTCAAATAAAACAAATATTTAGATTTATAATATAAATATAAATCTAATCTGGTTGCCAATATCAAGTTATAATATTCTAAAGAACTCTTAGGTAATCTTATAAAAAATAGTGCAATATAATGTAAATAAAAAATTGCAAAATATTAATATTGATATATTAGGAATATATGTCACGGGAAATAAAAATTCCACTGTAAACAACGTTTAAAAAGGCAAATGAATAGCATTCCTAACCACATTATTCATAAATCCCAAATAGCTCTTAATTAAGAAGTGCTTAAGAGTTATTCAAAAACACGTAGAATTTAAAACATACATACGTTTATTTTTTGATTGATATTCTTCTAGATATTTAAAAGCAAAATAAATTATTTTCTTACTTTTGCAAATTAGACTTGAGAGTTTTCAGTTCTCCAGGAAAAAATTTTTTTCATGCGAGGAGATTCTTGCAACTATAGTGAAAATTTACTAAAAACTGCTTGGAAGAAGCAGTCACCTTATTTAAGTCAAGATTTTCTTTTTCAACCTTCAGAAGCTCTCAACCAATCTGTTGCACTTTGTGGGAATGAGAGAGGGGTGTAAGGGAGTTGCGCATGCGCAAAGCATGTGGATGAAAAGTAAAAGAGGGAGCATGCTTCCCTCCTAGATGTAGATAACTATTAGCCGGATGTTTCTACATGCTCTGTCTTCCGCAAGCTATCATTCTTCTTATCTTTCAAGTTGGAAGTACTGTTTTTGTATTTTTTCAGAGACGAAAGACACTCTTTTGTGTTCACTTTTATATAAAAATAGAAACTATTGCTTAACTAAAATTAAAAGTAACAAAAACAAAAGTTTAATAGTTATAAATTATTTGACTCAGAACTTCCTGTGCTGAAAGTTGACTATTTTTAAAGTGAGGTTCTTAAATGCTAATTGAATTTTGATGTATGATATTCAATTAATGCCGCATTAATTTATGCATAAGTGATTAATTTTATGAGCCATTTTTTCACCAAATTTTTTAATCGGACAATCATTTACAAAATTCTCCAGAATTTATAAACACATCTTTTTCTGCAAGTCAAAATTAAGTTTTTTTAATGTAATTGGAATACCTTCAGTATTTTGTTCTTAGAACCGTAATGTAAAATGAATTAATAGATATTGAAATGTATTCCATATTTATGCATTTATATTCATCAATGGTAATGGAGTAGATATTAATATAATCATAATACATAATTCTTTAAATAAGTCAACAACAAAAATTATAAAATTCACATTATATTATAAATCATGCCTCATAAGCGAAAACGCAATTGATAATATATGCATAAGGTGTTTCGTATTCAAATGAAGTGAGAGGAAGCTACTATATTGGAACAAAACACTTTTAAACAAAAAATAACACATTAAATCTAACAAATCTAGTTAATTACTTTATATTTCGTGATTTGGATATGAAATTAAATTCCTACAAAATTATTATTTAGAAATCATTTAAAATCAGGTGTTGTTAATTCTTATAAATTTTATGATACAATGCATCATAAAGAAAATGTGCAAATAATAGTCACTAAATTCATAATTATCATAGAATGTTAAAAAATATACGTCACAAAGCAAATTTCGTATTCGGATGTTTTTAAAAACACTTTTATACATTTATAAATGTAACAAACTTTGATTAAGTGATTCGGGCTGTTATTAGAGTGATGACGTAGTCTAAACTAAAATGTGCTAAAAATATACACAGCATATGAACTTTTAATCGCTTTTCTTAATCCCAAGTAGTTTCATAGTTAAAACATTATGTTACTTTGTTTATTACGTCAAATATTTTATGTTATAATTTTAAATGCTATTTGATTTTTTTTCTTAACACGACAATAAGCTACCAAATTACACAAAAATGCACCTGAACGTATATAAAAGATGACGATCTATAACTACTTCAACTTTTAAATTTCATTTGCCTAATTCAGAAACCTCATATAAATTTTTTTTCTGACTCGAGTAACGTAAAAAAAATATAGATATTTTTATTTTGCACAGGGTAGTTTCAAAAGCCATTTTTATTCTTGAGGAAAAAGAAACCTTCTTTTTAAGAAAGATATAATAAGAATTAACTTTATAATTTGCTATGTATAAATGAGAACATGAAATGAAGGTACATGTAAACGTAAGTATGTGAATGGTCAACGTGAATTGACGTACATAAAATAAAGGTTTTAAACTAAGATTTGTTATGATCTAACACTTTACCTTGCACTCTATCACGCATGTCATAAATTCTAGATAAAAGATACGCCTATTAAATATATATTAAAAGCAATCGAGAGAAGAAACCAGGAAGATACAAATTCTATGAGATTTATTCTAACCTAAATATAATCTGGTTATTGTGTTACAAATAGAACCTCATGAAAATCAAGCACCATCAATACCAATATAAAGTAAAGATTAAGTTTTACGATTCATATTGAACAACTTAAATATACTAACAAGTTTTACTAGTTATATGGAATTTAATTACTATTTTTGTAAAGAGAACTTATTTCAAACATGAGTTCCTTTTTCTTTCTTAAAAACTTAAAACTATTAAAAATAAGAACTGCTTATCTCAAATTTCTTACGTCCTTAGAAATAGTAAATAAAAATTTAAATAAGATATGTTTGCAAAATTTTAAAAAAAATGTTCATATTTTTCCATTACCATTTTTTAAACAGGAACAACAATTTATTACGCTTGGCTGCATTAAATAGTGGCAATTGGATGCATGCTTTTTATTTACTCATCATGTACTCTACATAATTTATATCGTCCATATTCACTGAAGTGGAATAGCTATTAATATTTATAAAAATATAATTAAAAATCAAATGCATGTATTTTTAATCGGGAATGTAAGTTTCTAGCAAATATTTCAGTTAAAATCTTTCCGAAAATATATTATTTATTTATTATTTTTTGAAATAAATACGAATAATAAAGGTTGTAACACTTTATATTTATTTCAAAATTACGATATATAAGAAATTTTGTTTATTTGGGAAAATAGTCAATTTATCTAATTTATTTTTTCTTAGAGTCCACTTTTTTTATTTAATATTTTTTATAAGAAAAATCAATTTACTTTACGCAACTATATAAATTAGTGCGTTTATATTATGCAATTATAAATAAACTATTCTCCAAAATGTAAGGAACAAATGTTTTTTGCACCTATATTGCAAATAAAGGAATGTAGAAACATCAATTTTGGATGACATGTGTAAATAAATGATATGTATTGATTTTAAATTAGATGTTCGCCTAAGAAAAACGATATGAGATATACAAGGAATAGCAATCTTGTTTTAAACTCCATTTTTAGAAAACTAATAATCACAGTTTTATGCGAAAAAATGTCATAAAACCTAGCTTTAACATAGCTAATCCAAACTTGAATGCATTGGTGCCATCGACATTTCAGGCTGTTAATTAAGTTGTCAGTTTCAGACAGAAATGGGAATCGAAGAAAAGCACGGAATATGCTTTTTCAGCTCCCTTACAAACCTTTGAAGAGAACTTAGGGCCAAAATATTTCTATCAAGATAATCCCACAGATCCTATATCTAGACCTGTATATGATACTACAGGCGCAGATATAGATATAAAGCTTACCATTCCATACGTTCCAAAACAACTCTCAACATATCCCTCAAAAGCTGCATCTCGATGGGATCGTACGTTATAATCCATCAGAATGAAATCTTCTCTCAATGCATCAGCATAAGGTTGACATATGGGTCAAAGATCACATCCAGATATTTCACACCAGTATCATTTCCTCCCTGGAGCACATACAGATCAATGTGACTACCTAGTAAGATCCCCGCAGTGGTAAGTATGTCTATCCATAGTGTTGTATTGATGGTATCTGGAGGTGTTCGTTCCCACCAGATCCGATCACCCTGAATCACATATTTTTGACAATCTTTAATTGCCTGTAAAAATATAGAATCCCGTCAATATGTCACCATTTGAGGTGGCTTCACGAAAATGGTCCCCTTTAATAGAGATCTGCAAGGTGAAATCGCCTTCTCGCGGTATTTGCGGATTTTCTTCTTTCTGATGCTAAGGAGTTGTCTGCAACAAGTTAGACATTGAAGTATTTCTTTTCTTTAGGACCAAAAGAGCTACAAAATAGTGTTCTGAGAATGTTGTAGCTCTTAGTAAGAAGTGAAGCTGTTTTCTGGATATAGAAGCTACAGTTTGATATTGATTCTAGAAAAGGTGGACCACTATGCGAGACACTTGAAGATGTCTAGCAGAATCGGCCTGTAACATACCCATTCACATCCATCCAAAGGTTCACCAGCTTTAATAATCGGGCGAAAGGCTTCTCTTGGACATTGCATGGCCACTGGTTATTGTCAGAGTATCTGTTAACTGATGTTGCATTCATTATTACGAAAACTTTATTTTTGATTTTTTCTCCCTCATTTAAAAAAACATTAAATACATCTAATAAATCTGAACACAGTTAATGTATATCCAAACAAAATTAAATAAATTTTAAATACGATTAAAAATTTAATATTAATATATTACACAAGAATTTTTTTATTCAAATAATAAAACTATTCCATATTTCAATTATTATTGTTATCAGATTCAACAGAAATTTCCATTTATCAGTTCGCAAAATCATTCTCAATTTTAAATAATTGAAAATAATTTCTAAAGTATGTGTAAATGCATTTAATTAGACGGTTTGCAAGAATGATTTTTTTTTGTAAAATGATAATTAAATCATTTTTACATACTAGATATTTACAGGCAAATATGTATATATATTAAACATTTTGAAAATAGTTTTGAATTTTTTTATGCAAATATATTTTTTCGTAAGTTTTGCAAAACTAAATCATTCCTTCTTGTTAACTTAAAGCTCTTACTAAATTATTACAAAAAAGTATCTTGCTGCAATAACTTCAAACAAAAAATCATTATTTTTTGTGATTACTTATTTATTATACTTTCAAAAACGAAGTAATCAAAATTTAATTATTCCTATCCTTGAGTGCAAATTTCAATGTTATTAAAAATTCATTTTAAAATTTTTAATATCAGTTTTCTTCTTTGAGGTTCAAAGAGCTTTTTTTGTATTTCAAATGTACATACAAATATATATCTAGTTAAAAATTAAAAGAATTTCTGATTGGAGTTGAATAATTTCCCTGTAATGTACAAGCAAACAAAAATGAAGAAACTGATCAAGAAATAAATATGTGCTTTATAGAATAGCTAAGAATACTGTTAGTAAATTATTAGGAAAAAAAATTATTAAAAATGGAAAGAAAAATATCATCTTAGAACATAAACAAATTTTTTAAAAATGAATATTGTTCAATTTGTAATTTAGGAAATATGTTACGTATCAGTTCAAAAAAATATATGTAAAACAGAATAAGGAAAAACTTTTCCTTCAGATAAAATAATGTTTACATTAAGACTGCAAAACAATTTTTGAGACACTGAAAACTTCGTAGAATAGAAAAAATTATAATATTTCCTAAACTATCATATTTCATAGAAATGTGTCTAAAACTGTTTTTTATTTAATTCTTTTATTAATACCGAATTTATTTGTGTCTATTGTTAAAATGTCTCTCTTTATCATATAATAATATAAACTATATACTTCTTAATAACCAACATTTATCTTAAAAACCTAAATAATATTACATCTTTTATCATTATTTCTATATTTTAAATGTGAAATCTTTTATCTTTTTATCTATAAATTGGTTATTTGTTTACGATAAGTTTAGTAGTTATAGTCACATGATACGCATTTTTTATATATTCTTACTTCAATTAATAACTATTTACAAATTTAATTTATGTGTATACTAGCTTATTTTTGACATAACTTTCCAAAGGATTTAAAAATTCACATTGTATATTAAAACTAAATATTATTTATAAATAAGTATAAAGCACTTTGCATTATTACATTGTTATATTTTAATCTTTAACTCGTATTTTTATTGTTATTTCACTTTTACATTATTTCTAAATAATATATTTTGATGATCACGTAGTTCTAGTGAATGTTTATTTTTACCTAAATATTTTTTAAAAGTTTTCGTGATTACTTCACACATGTAATGTAAAATATTTCTTAAATATTCAATTTTGATTTACGAAATACACCGGATTAAAAACTACATTGTAAAAATCAAATGTTTAAAAATTGGAGAACTTATCTTTTAGCCTAATTCAGATATAAAAAAAAAAACTTTTCTCACAAAAGAACTTAGAAGAAAAATTGAGAATATTTTCAATATTTTAAAAATTTGGTTTTCATCAAATCATGATTTTGAAATATATTAAGCATCAACTAATTTGATGCTTAATATATTTCGAAAAACAATATACAAATGATTTTAACATATAAATAATTTCGAGAGTTAGTTCTTGTTCATATTGATTAAGAATTTCAGATAAATATTATTGGTTTTTTAACGCGTAAGAAAAATTATTTTATAAATTTTGTTTGTTTTCAAACATACAAAAAAATTTGGATCATATATTTCCTATGTAATTATTACCAATATCTTCTTAAATTTAGTAATATCTACGAATACATCAATATTGTAGGAAACAGAATATTTTTGATCTTATGATTAATTTCAGTCAGTAATATTTTTCTATAAAAAGTAAAATAAGTATTATATATACACTATTTTAATTAAATTGCTTATTGTTTGAGCAAAAATAAAATTCTTTTTATGGGATTTTTATTTAATATCCATTTTATATTAAATTTTCAAATTCTCATAATATATATTCTTAAATTATTATTTATGAAGGAACTATCAATAAAAATTATTACTTTCCTATTTGACACGAAATGCACGGATAAATTAAAATCACAATTAATGGAAAATTTACCTTAATGTTAAGTAATAAACTACTGAGTAAAATATTTTTTCTCATTTATAAATGGAGAAAATCAACAACTTCTTTGTCTGAAGACTGGGACACTAGGGATAAAAGACTGCCTCAGCTTATTTGATATTTAATTAAATGTGTGTACAATTTCCCATTAATTATTTAATTTCCAGACTAAATTAATTAATTAGTATTTCTAAAATATTTATTTTAATTAAATAATTAACATAAAATAGAATTTACTGATCCATAACATCTTTGTTTTTTTATAAAATTTTAACTTTTGAATGTGTCAGAAAACTCATTAGTATTTTTGAAAGGGTTGATAGGAAAAGTATAAATCATTATTTTATGTAATCAAGAGATTTATGTTGTTGCTTAATGTGTGTTCTTAACTTAAAACATTTGTAGTTTTAAATCAAAAGTTTATGAAGTAATCTTGAGTTTTTAATAAATTAAGTAGAAATTCTGTTAAAGAACATAGGAGTTAATTAGATTTATGATTTAAACTAAACTATATAATTATGACTAAACTAGAAAATAACTTGTTAGATATATATAAAATATTTATATAATATTAGAATTCAAAATACTGAAAGTAAAACAAACGTTATTTTTACCAGTATTATGTTAAATACTCTATTTAAAATTTGGATCTTGAATGCAGTATCATGTTACCTTTCTAGATAATTTGGTTATAGGGAAGGAACAGAAACCTATTTGGCATCATATTTATATGATTCTTATGCAGTTCTTTCGATTTGGGTCTAAAACCAATATAAGATGGACAGTAATATCTGATTTTTACCTCTTAAAATTTGGAAACAGATAGCAGTGCAGATTAAAAAGATAATATATTGAAAAATGGTTTTCTTCAGCAGTATGAAATGATGTGCATCTATAGTAGAATTTAAGTTAAGGGTCTATAGTTTATTTGCCTAGAAAACTAAGTATAGGATTAAAATCAATTATATATTTATAAAACTTTGAACATATTAGTATTAAACTTTGGACATATAGTATTTGAGCATATTAGTAATCTTTGAACATATATGTTTTAAAGCGCAACATTTTATACTAATTTGAACATATTAGTATAAAATGTTGCCCTTTAAAACATGGGTTATTCTGTCTATCAGTTAACAATATTACATCAAACAGGAATAAAAAAATAGGTTATATTTGTAAGAAGCTTCCCTTATTGTTATGTTTGGATAAAATTATTTATTTTTTTTAAAATGTTTGATAGAGCATTCATAGAGTTTATAAACTTGGAAGAAAAGGTAACCCTCATATATGATTGGAATTGTATATGATCTTTTTCTACTTAATGCTAAATAAAAGCCGCCACACTGACAATAAGTAACTTATCTAGAAATGCTTTTTGGTTGAGCAATTGTAATATTTTTACCTCTAATTATTTTTATCAACAGAAGCTGCAAAATACAAAAAGTCTGGTAATTTTAAACTACGATCAAATTACGAAGTGACCTCACACAGAGACATTGGGCATTGAACCCTGTGAAAAATTTAAGCTCCTCCATACTTCGGATGTTTAATGTGCAGTATTTCTTATCAGGCTATTATGCAATGGTTCTTTACTCCAGGATACCATAAATCTGAAAATCACTAAAATGTAGTACTAGAAAGACTTAAAAAAATAGAAACACATTAAAGCCTTAAAATTCTTACCAACATTATAGTACCTATGATTCGAAAGATATAGTATTTGATAAAGAAGGAAAACTTTTTTCTTCAAGTTTACACACACACATCCATTGTAGAAAGTGTGGTGAAGAGCATTGCGAGATTGAGCAAATATACCATGAAAGTGAAAACCATGCCAGACAAATTAGAAGTTATTACTATTGAATCTCTGAAGAGGATTTCATAAAGACTTAAGTGTGTTAAAGATAATTTTAATAGCTACCATGCAATTTTCTTTCGAGGGGGTAATTTACGTAAATAATGGTATATGTTTATGGATCTTGTGAGAGGAAACCCAGAACACCCAAGGAACCACTCCAACAGATTTGCATACAAAAGATAGAAAGCAATACATACAGTTCCCACCTTTGAACAATGTTGGTGATTAGACCAAACACTTTACATTCAGAAAAGTTATATCATGCCATTAGACTCTATAAATAAATATATTTCTTACAGGATCATGTTCATTGCACAATGTTATTATCCATAAAAAAATCAGAAATATCGGTTGTGTCATTTTTCAGACAAGTGAATATGGGAAATAAAACAAAAATTATATCATTTATTCTCTTCAGCATTCTGTGAGAAATAAGAAAGATATTTGATAAATATCATCTATTTAAAAACTCATGTATTTGAAATTCTGCAACAAAGCATATATTCATCCGTATCAGCAAACGACAGTAGCTAAATTGTTGTTTAATGTATCAGCAAAGATACCAAAACCTGGTTAGCTTCAAAAAGAATTTTTTGACGTTTCCAAACAACATTCATTGCTGATATAATGTTAAAGACGCATCTATTTCGGCAGTACAATCTTCCATAATAAGTAGTACAATCATTACTTAACGTAATTTCTACAAAGGCAACAAATTTTTCATCAGATACTGTGAAATATTAGCATTCATTTCAGCAGTCTTGATGATATTTTGATAATGACTTTCTTCATTTTGTTATTTTATTGGGCTACCGATAAATTGAAATATCTATAATCACATTCTTAAATTTTTTCACAACATACTATTGGAAATGGAAGAAATTCACGATGCTGGAGTTCAATATGACGTAGTATTGATTAAGTATCCTACGATATTAGAGTGTTATATATGATCCATGCATTATCAACTGTACCAATTCCATCAGGTGACCTCCACACTATACTGGAACTTTGAAATCATCTACTGATACACAGCAAATGTAAACAAAGTGATTTTACTCTAATATGCAGATGAATGTTGTAGTTGACAGCAAACAGACTGATCACTGAGAGTGAACTTATCTATGACAGAATAAACGAAAAGTCCTTTAGACCAACCTCATTATAAATGTTCTACATGAAAATACATAGGGATGTATAAGTACACAATTGATCCATTATTATCACATTTGATCCAATTGCATTTTATTCTTAAAAGATGATTTTAATGATTATCAAAACTTTCATTGGAGTATTACAATATTACGTCAACTGATTCTCCACCTATCGCAACCGTTTATTTATTACAAAATATAATAACAATTATTTTGATCAATATTTGGAATTATGCAGTGCTTCTGTGAACATTTCACATTTGCGGCTAAATGAAATGACTTTAATTTTTAAGCAAACTATTATAATGTTGACCTTTTATAATTGCATTCAATGATTTTTTCCATTAAGGTACCCGTACACGTTGAAAACGTCAATTTCGACCAAAAATGATAAATTAATTTTTTTCTTTCGTTAAATAAGGAATATAAATAGCTTTCCAAAACAGGTTTGTTTTTGTCTCTACGTTAATTAGATTATGAAGGCTTTCGTAAAGGTTAGGAAACCAAAAGTGGGCATATTTAAAGCACCAGAAGTGGGCGTTTAAAGGGCCAGAATGATGTTAAAAATTAATTTAAACAGTGTTTAGTTTTCAAATATATATTTGGTAAGCTTTTAAAGAAACATAAAATAATTGCTGTTACAGAAATCAATCAGCAAATCAAATAAAAAAAAATAATCAGCAAATATGTGAGAATTTCTTATAAAGACAAAAAAAAATACTTTAATCTTTAAATGCGATTTTCTCATAACTGACTTTTGCCTATAATTTGCACGCTTCAAAAATGATAACTCAAATATATTTTATAATATCACTATGAAATTTTATGTGATCGTGATCTGTATATTGTATTATAGAGTCATTACCCAAATGAATTTTAATCTCTGAAATATTTCACAAATTATGGGCTAGAAAATTTGGCTAAAATTTCTGTGTAAATATTCAACTGATAATATTTTATTTTCTAACAAAAAATTAAAATTTTAGTACATGCTCTAGATAACAACATATAGGTTATTTGGGATTAATTTTCCTCAAATATATTTAATAGATTTTTGGTGTAGCATTTTTTAACTTTTAAAAAAATGATTAAAACTGCATTGATATTTAATATTTCTGAAGAATATTATTGGCATATATCAAATATTAGTAGCTCAATATTAATGTTTTCTAACGTTAAATAAGAAAAAATGCTTACGATGTATATGTGCAGCGTATTTTTAAAAACTTCTCTGAACGTGTTCGTGTACCTTAAAACTCATTATTTTCAAATTATTTTATAATTATGCAAGATTTTGCTTGTGTTGATATAAACATATTATTTAGATAGAGGTGATTTCAAACATAAAGTGCATTTAATTAATAATAGCTTACTAGTCTTAAGTGATGTGTTTTAAAAATTCTTTGTAAATAAGTATAACGAGTAGACATTTATTATTTTCTTTTCCCAATTTGATATGATATATAAATGGAAAAATTTAAAAAGGATAACATTAAGATAATTCCAAAATAAACTTTGCATGAAAGTTACTTAATGTATATTAATTTTTTACGCAGATAATACTCTTCAGAAAAAAGTAGGTGAAGGAAATTATAATGCAATCTGGAAGTTGAATGTTATAATGTATGTTTAGGAAAGTAATATTGTATTTATATTGTTAAATAAAATTGTATTCAAGAAAAACTTTTGAGTGCTGTTTTATGGAAAAAATATGAATTCTTGAAGATAATAAAATTTTTTGTAAAAGTTCATCCCTAAGATTTTAATTTATAAAAGCTACCAAGTAAATCATAAAAAATGATTGAGGAACAAAATGTATTCCACCCAAATTTATAGTGTATTCTTTCAATTCAAAATTTTTTTAAACATTAAGTACTTGTTTACAATTTCATGCAGAGATAACGTTGATCCATTTCATTAATTGAATGTATTTTTTTGTTAAGGATATTTTAGGAAAATTAGATAAATGTTTGTTCTGCAGTGATTTCCAACGATCGAAATTTCATAGTAAGGATCAACACTATATTTATTCATTAGCCAAAGAAAACCATTACAAAAGAGGGAGAATATTTTAAGTGTTAGACTAACTAAAACCACCAGAATTTGGATGTTAATAAATTTCAATACATGTTATATCATTGTTATTTTGGATATAGAAGTCCTCTTATTACCTACATTTTTCATTTAATAGGATATTCGTGCAATAACGTTCAAAATTTTCAGTCAAATATTCCCTATTTGTTCTCGTATAAGATTTAAAGTATTAATTGAATATATATATATATATATATATATATATATATATATATATATATATATATATATATATATATATATATATATATATATATATATATATATATATATATATATATATATATATATATATATATATATATATATATATATATATATATATATATATATATATATATATATATATATATATATATATATATATATATATATATGTGTGTGTGTGTGTATGTAAAAATATGCAGAAGAAGTACAACATACTTTATCTAAAATAATTCTTTGATATGAATTCATGATGATATTTATCTCTGGTCAATTTTAAGTAAGACATTGTTTACTTAATTTATGTTCCATTGGCAACGATGCAACATCCCCTTTGCAACTATTTGTTGCAACAATGCATTCTTACACTATCCCACTGTATATATTATAAAACCAGTGAATTATACAGGGAACAATTTAATGCAACAGAGTGCAGTTCAACAGTGAAGATAAGAACATGCTAGTTATTTCAGTGATACCAATCATGAGAGTAACAACCATAGTAATACATACCATAATAATCCACTCTCATGAGATTTGATACAAAGTAAATTTTAATAACATGTTCACATAAAATGGTGGTTTACCATTGATATTTTGTGGTTAACATCTAGTTTGAAATTCTTGGCAATTCAGTCTCAAAACAATATATCAGAGAAATCATGGTCATGTGTAGTACATATCTTAAATCTTAATTTCTTCCCATATAAAAAAAATTAAGCATATTTTATAACTTTTTCATGAATTTGAATCATTTATAGTTCATAATTGCTATCTGTATTTTTATCTGTAAACACTTGAATTTTAATTTTTTATTCATGAGAGGCAGGAATGTATATTTTTGATAAATATTTTTCAAAGTGTTTAATCATATATTGTGACTGAAATGATTTTCCTTCATACAAATGTAGTAATATTACCATAAAGTGTATTTAAAAAAACAATATATATGGTAAATATTTTTGCTATTGGGAATTAAAAACATATTTTTATGGTTTAGCTCACATGGGGATTCATTTTACACCAATCAGGCTGATTGTATTTTCTTTTAACTCAAGAGATACGTAATATTTAAGTAACACGAGTTACAAAACAAGCGAAATAAATATATGTAAGATTATGATAAAAGTTATGATTGTAAATATTATATAAGTGAAGATATGTTTTGTTAAATAAGTTATTTTGTGTTTTAGATATTTAAATCAAAATTATAACTGCCAAAGGAATACTTTTTTATGTTTTAACTCCCTAATTTAAAATCATCGCATCACACTCTCAATGTCCCTTTATTTGAATTCAAATAAAACTCGGGTGTATTCCGATTTATAATTTTTACCAAGTGTGAAATAATAGTAATTTTTACCAAGTGTGAAATAAATATGATATTTTGCTTATTAAGTCACTTAAATCATTTTTCAAATTTTACTTTTGAAAATGATTCTAATTTAAATACACATTCGTTGTAACAAGAAACTCAAACGTAAGTGATTTTTTTTACCTGAAAACTTTAACATTTTTGTTCATTTTTATTTCAAGTTTCTATTATTTTTCTTACATTGCAATATATACATATACCACCAAATTAAGTTTCCAGAGTACATATCATTAATTAAAGCTATTTTCCTTTATATATGTAATTAGTGATCAGTAATATTTCATTGATTAAATACCTTTTTTAGTGAGACGTTTCCTTACACTTTGCTTTATATTTCACTGTTAATATTCTGAATGACAATAAAATAAATGAATTGAATTTTAAGTATTTATTGCAGTCTATATTTAATTCTTATTAACTCTTTCTTGCATGATTTGTTATCATTCTCATATACACTTACAATCGTTTCGCATGTATATAAATTTGGTTAATTCAATAAATATTGACTCCAAACCATGTTTAAAACGAAATAGAATTTATGCCACTTACGAAAGAAAAATTTAAACATAATTATGACTATTATTATTTATAGTAGCTCATTTCTGAGTTTGAGAAATCGATTTATCATCATTTTATGTGTATATTTTTCAATTTCTGAAAATATGGACAAGATATAAACATTAATTATAATATATTAAATGGATAAAATACATTATGCAGCTTATAAATTTATTGATGTCAGCATGACATTTTAAACTATCTTTAGATAGAGCACAAGAAATATCATTTCTAATATAAATTCTCTAAGAAAATTCATTCTGGCAGGGAAATTTTATCCATTAAGTTAAATTTAATCAAACATAAAGCTGAAGTTTCCCATGCTGCGGTATTTCTATAGAGACACGTTTTGCTCAGTAAACACCTTAATAATAGAAATAACATACATTTCCAGGGATTATGAAATCACTCTTGGTGGCTATGCAAAATACATATTAGAGTCTATCAAATTATTGATTCTAAATCCCGCCCAAAACTTTCGTTTCGAGAGGAAATGGAATAACACATTTGGTAAATGCCAAATTATATGCAGAGTTCATTGAACATATGCTATTATTCAGAAAGTTAAGACTGTTTTCCTCCTGATTAAGAAACTAGAAAGGAAACGAAAGTTTAATGAAAACAGCAAATCTTCTTAATAAAAACAGTAAATAAATCTAAAGGAAATCATTAATAGCAAATGGAATAGCCAAATTACTATCCAAAAAATGTGCTTAATATAATCAGATTTGTTCTAATTAGCAAATGTGTTTTTAAATAAATTATAAAATATAGCGGTAGGAAATAAATAACTTAAAATAAATGTATGAGATCATATGATTGGGCTTAGTTCTGGTGCATTTATACCATAAATTTCTCATTACAATTATTGCTTTTTACTAGTTCCTCTTTAGATTTATTACTGATAAACTTAGAAAATTTTGTCATTACTTTGGATAATATTCTGTATCAGATATCTGTTTTACTTTCCCATTTATATGAATATTTTAACATTTAGATATGTAATACCATACGAGTGCATACAGATTGCTCAAGGTCCTCCTTGTGTAATCTTGTAAACTCGTATATGAAATATAATTTCTTATTTTTCATTCAATTCCTTATTGCATAGTTTAAAGCATATTATATAATTTTAAATTGGTCTTGTTGAAATTGCACCTGCATAATACATCTGATCATATTTTTATGACGAATTTCTTAGATTAGGTTACTAATACCTGTAACTGCTGTAGCTCAGTACTGTACGGTTAAATAGCATCTATTCCTTAATTTTGCGGAAATTTTATTAAACTGTATTTTATTTTATTTTACTTATTAAAAAAGTACATTTACAGGAATGTATTTTTGAAAAATCACAAATTGTTTTGTTTCTTCATAGTTACTAAACACCAGAGTTTGCACTTATTAAAAAATTTTAGATTTTATACACATCATACATTATATTTCATATCAAGAAAACTATTTTTACAATAATCCTGTATTTATCAATTACAGATGGCAAAAGCCGCAGAAAAATTTTATTATTTAAATTCTTGATTTCTCAGCTTATCCTAAAAGCGATAGATTGAAATAAATTTTAGGAAGCAATTTGTGCATTATTTTTTTTTCTATGCAGTCAGAATTTATTTCAAGTTACATACTTAAGATAGTATTTTTTTGCGCTGTTTTATGCATACAACAAATGCTTATCAATTTATTACATTCACTCAAAACTCAATAATACATGAGTAATACTCACTAATACACACTTATTCGTGAAGACCAAAATATGTTCTCTTAGGGAATAGAATAATTTAAATTACTTCTAACAAAAAAAATTATTAAGGGATTTAAAAATGTTAAGCTATCAAATTTAACCCAAACATACACAAAACTACTGATAATACAGCAATTTCAAAAGAAAATGAAAAAAAGGAATTACTTTAATCTCAAAAAACAATCACAGATTCATTAATCTTATTGAGAGAAATAAAAAATGTCTGCATCTCTCTCCCTCCTTCCTACCCTTCTAATTCAGTGAAAAGTTTATCGTATTAAAAAGATTAAACTAATGAATCTTAAATTTTTATTGAAACACGTTAAAAATTAAGTGCTAACGTATATCTTATTCAATTTTATTAAATTTTTTTTATTAATGTAAATTCAATTGTTATGGAATTAGGTTTTCTTGAGCACTGCTGAACCCCTACTTTTCAGAATTTTATTTTTATATATTACTAGAAACTTAGTTTCCCCTTTAATGATTACTCTCACACAGCTTCATAATATATTTTAAAAGTATTCTGAGCTTATTGTTTTACTACATTGAAATATTTATCAACCAAAATTATTGCTAAATTAAATTGCTTTTATATATTTATTCAAATGTTAAGCATTCAAATTTAGCTTAACATTTATATATAGATATAAAAGTCATCTGAATGTAGAAAAGGTATTTATTTTTAGTTTTCTTAAATTAGTGATTCATATTTATATAAATATTAGCCATCTGTGTGATTATTGTTTCTACATATTTATTTTGTATTTTAATGATTAGGCATTAACGTAAAAATTCTACATTAATGTAAAAATGAATATTTATTATAAAATAAGTATTTACTTTTCACATAGTTTTACATTAACAGGAAACCTGCATTTTAGGAAACAGAGAATAATATTAATAATTTTGGATTGTAATGTAATAATGAAAGTAATGTAATATAATATAATATTTGATTAAACAAAATATTTACAAAGCTCTTTACTTTCAGTATCCTGAATGTACAGTACTTGTTTCTTCAGCAACAAAATTTTAGGTAAATCTGTATTTTGTCCAAAAAAAAAAAAAAAAAAAAAAAAAAAAAAAAAACATCAACAGTTTATTGTTACTAAAAGTAAATAATATATTAAATGATTTTTTTATTTGTTACAGTATAATTTTTATATTTGGCTTGACGATTATGAAAACAATAAATCTCAATGTATTTCCTAACATAATTTTTTATTTAAATAGGAGATTTTCTGAATTAAAACATGTTATAATTAATGTTCGAAATTATCATATTGAAAATATTACAAAATATCCTCATGAAATTTTTTATAAAAATTGTGCTATAATTATTAATTTTTAGAAAAAAAGGACAAAATATTATTTTTGTAAGAAAATAATTCTTAAAACTTTTAATTTTTAAAAAAACATCAGGTGAGAAATTTTAATGTCTTATAAGATGAAAATCAACAAACATATATTTTTCTTTATATTTTAAGTATAATTTTCTTGCTGTATGAACCTAATTTCAGATCTTAATTAAAGGTATTTCTTCTAATCCATAATATATTTTTGAAACTAAACAGCTAAAACTCGTTTCCTCTATCCCCTAATATAAAAGTTACATGATTTTGTTGGTAAGGGCTTTGTTTGGAATTTATCCTTATAAAGAAGACTTTACTTTTTTCACATATATATTACGTTAACTAGCTTTAAGGATAAGTTATTATATTTATAAGTTAGGCAAAGTCAATATCTGCCTCTTTTTACTACGTGTTCTTATATATTTTCTTTCTAAAAAGCTTTTCGTAGTTTAGATTACACTTGTTTCTAAATATAGCCTCTGGCAAAACATGAAGCAGCAATTTTGATTTTGTCACTTGTATAATACAGGCCCATCCATCTCCAATTTATATCAATATTTCTAAAAAAATGTTTTGCGTGAAATAATCTTTGTCATTTATTACCTTACAACATAATTTCCAATCTATACAACGAATATAATATTTTACAAAACATTGATATAGAAATTTATAAACATTCACGTTTTTTTCAAAGCTATTTTATACAATTCATATTCACAGATATTCGCTATAAAACAACGACATAATCATTAACCTGCACTATAGTATACAGAGTAAATATTAGATTTTACTGATAAAATTATTTGTGGATCATCCTATTCAACTGAAAGGATAATTTTTTCCATGTTATAAATACTCCAGAAAATAAACATAATACCGCAATTAAAGAGATTATAAGAATTTATGAGATAATGTAAGCTATTACATACTTTTAGACTTCAAAATAATTGTTAATTATTTAAAAATATTTAAAATTGTAGTTTCCTTCAGAAATATATCGATCCAGAATATTCAAAAGGAAATATTCATATTTAATCTCTAACAATATATGCAATAAAAGTGATTGTTTAAATCACTTGTAGCTTTCTAGAATATAAAGAATATCATCAGAATATTATATCATGGATATTGCGATTAATCTCAATAACCAAATGCAATTTTTTAAAAATGAATTGTTGATTGCGGATATTTTGTATTATTTTATTACGTGTAAATTAAAAAGAAATTTACAACAAAAAATATTTGCTTAATAAAGGACGTTATAATTATTATTTTGAAACAATGAACAATATTTCTGAAGCGATCATGTAATGCTAATAAAAAGCCTCAGAAAGCATACCTCACTTATAATAAAAGTGATATTGACCATGAATTTCCAATATTCTGCTTTTAGAAAGCTCGTCTCCGTTTTAATCAGGCAGATTCAAGGTCTACTGTGCATTTGATAGAATTAGATTACATTCAGTGACATTTTATAGACAGCACGATTATATAAACGTCTATACAATTTACCACTAGATATAAAATAAAATGTAAATTAATTTTTTCTAGATGTTGCATAAGTATGATTTAAGCGTGACGTTTGTAAAATGAAAGCAAACAAAACAGTAAAACATGAATAAAAGCTAATAAGGGAAAATTTCTTAGAACTAAAAAAAGTCTTACTTCCAACCCTTTTAGAAAAACAACCCTAAATACATATATAGTATTATTTTAGTTAAAACTTTTTCGCTTATAGATATATCTTATTGTCATTTAATAGAAAAAAGATATAGTTTTAAATATGCATATATATATATATATATATATATATATATATATATATATATATATATATATAATATATATATGTATATATATATATATTATATATATATACAATATATAAATATAAGTTAATATTGTAATTAATTTTCGTTAAAAAAAATTCAAAGAAATATTTATATGGTGTATGCAGTTTCCTTGCATTAACATGTCTAGACAATCGAGAGTCAAAATATTTTTCTTGAAATTTCATCTTTTACAGAAATGAGAAATATTTTGAAAGAACGTGAGCAAAATATGTGACATAGATTATAAATTTTAAGCAATAAAATTACTGAAAACAAAATAAAAAAACGATAGGGAAGTTTGGAATTCTTTCTGTTCAAAAGTAATTATTTTCTGATATATATTTCTGTAACTTAAACTCTAATTAAGTATTCATTTTTTCAAAAAAATATACAACTTAATTTTATTTAAATTATTTTACGAAGTAGATCATTAAAGTATTTAAAATAATGTTGAATTTTTCAAAGAACATGAGACCATTATACTACTTTAATAATAGTTCTATCACAAGGTAAAATTTTAGTTAATTTTTTCAAAGATTAAGAAATTAAGTATATTTACAAGTTTTTTATTACGTTAATTTATATAAGCTAATTCACACTCAGTAAATTAACTTATTATTTATTTCAATTATATGAGTTTTTGCTAAGCATTTAAAATTTTTGCATATATATATATATATATACATATATATATATATATATATATATATATATATATATATATATATATATATATATATATATATATATATATATATATATATATATATATATATATATATATATATATATATATATATATATATATATATATATATATATATATATATATATATATATATATATATATATATATATATATATATATATATATATATATATATATATATATATATATATATATATATATATATATATATATATATATATCTGTGTGTATGTATACAACCAGAACAACTGATTGAAATTCTAAAAATAAAAATGTTTTAGACATATAACTTGGTTCTATTAAAACAAATAATAATCTATATTGTTTTATTGAAAATAAATTGATTTATAAGTTCTTCAGAATTTAAAGTTTTATACATTATATTTACAAAGAAAATATCAGACGCGGTTAAATATTCTCTGAGTGTTTAAATATACAACAAGGACCAGTATACTGTAACTTTTTGAATAAATGAATTTACATAAAATTCTATTCGCAAGGTAATCTGATGGCAATAATCAGATAAATGTGAAACAAATTTAAAATATATATTAAAATTGCAACGATATAAATTTTCGAATTTTGATTTGAGTGCGTTATTTGTAAACGTACACACCTTAAATAAAATATTTAAGTCTTAATATTTATAATTATTCAAAAATTTATAGCATTGAACATCCTGATATATTCTAACAGTTTTATTTAAGCATATTAGTAGAAAATTTTTTATTTCAAATCTATAATTGAGAAAGTAGCGTTTATCCTATAATAGAAAACATGAGAACATTTTTAAAAGTCAAATGTACCAATAATCATTATCAATAATATTTATTCACAAAGAATGTAATGATTTCAGTTATTTTTAAGAATAATCTGTCTTAAAATGCTTCAAATATTTGAATAATTAAATGATATTTACTTTCATAAATTTTACGAAAATCAATTGGGAAAATTGAATGATATAAGAAGAATTTCAATATAGGAACGTAAAATGAATACCTTTCAGCAGATATTTATTTTTCTGTTTTATAATGCAGAAACATATAAATAATATATAAATCGTTTTAATAATCTAACATACTTTTTATGATTATAATTAATTTAGATGTTAAGAAATCTGAACTGTTAGTGGGAAATTGTCTAAAAGAAATTTGTAGGTTTGATTATAACCATTAATATTATTTTTTTCGATATAATCTTGCAAAGAGAAATTTAAATCTGTTTCAAAAAAGCCTTCAAGTCATAATTTTGTAACTTATGCCTTAAATTACAATTTATTCTATGAACCATAAGTATTTGAATAGCTTGGACAGGGAAAATGATTTCAGTTGTGTAATTGCATTTAAGAAATCGGAATATATGAATCATATTTATATTTTTATAATAAAATAGAGCTAAATGTTCAATCTATATGTTACAGTAATCAATTTTAAAAATTCAAATTTTAGAAAAACAGCGGATTTTAAATTTTATGCATATAGAATTTTTTTTATAATATTTGGCATTATAAAAAATTAATTTCTTGTAATCCACTCAATTTATAATAGATAGCAAAATTGTAAGCAAAATCTGTGATTTTAATTTGTTAAATTAGTTTTGGAATACGCAAAAATAGCCTGCCTGTTACGTAAAATATAATATATATATATATATATATATATATATATATATATATATATATATATATATATATATATATATATATATATATATATATATATATATATATATATATATATATATATATATATATATATATATTGTTTCAGAAAATAATCAACCAAAGTAAAATTATTTAAAATTGTGTAAATTAAATTATCTACAATGTAGATGGTAACTAGAAAAATTCTAAAGTCAAGCACGCACTATGGAATTCAGCACCATTACATTTCACATTATTATATTATTATACAATGGCTAATATTAAGCTAGAATTTTCCAATCCGAAGAAACTGTATTAAGAAACCATGGTGAAAACTAGAAATAGAAGTCAAAATTTAAAATTTCCTAACTGTCAAAATCAATAATTAATAATTATGTTTATTTTAACTAATTTGAGAAAACGGAGCATTTCTCAAATGTTAAAAGCAAATTTTGCATGAGTAAAATTAATAATGGAGGATATTTCCAAATATAATTGAATAGCATAAGATTGAAGTTAAATACGTTGTAACTCCAGAATAAATATAAGATTTTAAGTTATTGATCTTGTCAAAAGGGAATTAAAAACCTGAATTTCAATATATTTAATTTCTCATGATTATGGTAAAATCAAGTTTTAAAGAATGAGAAAGCTCGCAATTGTTCTAATTCATACAATAAAAGAAGGTTATTATCCATTTCCAGGAAAAACTTTAATTATTCATTATGAAGCAAATTTAAATACTTTGAATTGTTTATCTCTTAACTTAACTTCTTTGCATCTCTAGAGGCAAATCAAAATATTTTTAAGGAATAAAACAATTGAGAATTTTTTCATCATTATGTAAATTGATATTTTGCTAATTACCTGAATAATTAATTTCGTAACAAAAGATTCTGTTTTATATGAAATTTTAATCACGTATTGTTAAGAAAATGAGGATTCAAAAGAATTAATTAGGATTCTTAATTCTTCCGCACTTTAAATAATAGTGTATACAATGAAACAGAAATAATAATAACAATGGAATATGTATGGATATCAAAACATATATTTAAGATTATATATATATATATATATATATATATATATATATATATATATATATATATATATATATATATATATATATATATATATATATATATATATATATATATATATATATATATATATATATATATATATATATATATATATAATTTTGCAAAATTCAAAATATTTTCTGAGAGAGCTACTAACTCTAAGCAAAATTTTCTTTAAAATCTCGAAAGCATTAATGAATAAATGATAAAATAATATTACAAATTTTATGTGCATAAATGTTCATATATAAACAATAATGATTGAAAAAATAAATGAATATTTATATCTTACACATTTGTTAAAATAATTTGTTTTCGGAAAAGATTAATAAGTTCGTTAATTTCATTTTCAGGCTACATAATACCTTCACATACATTTAAACTATTCTATAATAATTGTATTAAAAAATTATATACTTTTCTTAGTTTAAATTTCTATAACTTTAATTACTGTATAACTGATTATTCGAAAAATTTAAGCTATCAGAATTAGTAATTTTTATAGCTTGCTCTTCCATATAGTTCCATTTTTCGATATTCATAGGTTAAATTTTGATGGAAATTTTAATCGTTTGTAAATACACTTTTTGCATTTATTATTAATGTACAAATATTAGTAATTTCAAAAAATTTGTTATTCCGCTAAACATTGAATATAAATATTGCAGAATATTGCTAAACTATTTAAATTTTTCACAAAATTATTTTCATAATCAATATTTAAATTTTTTTTACTCTACATATTAAGGTAATGTCTTGCAAATTATACTTTCATTGTTTTTCGAAACAGCTTAAGTAAAACATAATATAATGATTTAATTTCATCTTACATGAGATTTTATATCAAAAGTAAATAAATAAATAAAATTAATTTTTTGTTATTGAACATTATTTTAACAACAACTTCTCTCAGAACATTTATATAATTATTGTATATCTCACATCCTATTAGTGTTATTATTGCTGTAAAAGTATAATTGAAATACATTTAAAGTAAATTCTAAAAAGTAATTGTTTATTTATAATTTTATTTTTTAAGATAAAGTTATTTGGGGTTCTTTTACTTCAAAAATAATTGTAGTCATCTTAACTTCCACGGAAAGTTAAATAATACTTTTATCGCACATAAATTTAACAGTTTCTCAGGTACTTATTAAATTTAAATCATCTTAAGAGGTTTTTCTGGAACAAGGAAGCCAATAAAATTCTAAACTTATAAGATGTTCACATTTATCCCCAAATACCAGATGCGTTTCAACTAAATTGTTTAATTAATCCCTGAGAGAATGTTTATTATAAATTTTAATATTTATATTTAAATCATTTTGAAACCAAATAATTGGGAGTTTATGTTGTTAATAGGGTTTTATTTTATATATGTAAACAAATCCTTCTTAAATAGATTAGTTTTAACATTTTTGCATAATTTAATAAAAATCAGCGTAAAGGAGGCACATAATTTGCAATTCATTTAAATTAAATATAAATTGCTCAAGAGATAAGAAGATTAATTTTCTGTTACATGTTTACTTTTAATTTCTTATAAGCACTCAACATTAAAAATAACATAATATTTTAAAATAAAACTTTTAATTAAGTATAAGTTTGAATTAAATAATTATTTTTGCTTATGATATAGGAAAGAACATTCAAATACTTTGCATTGAGGAGTTACATTAGAAAATTTTGCCAAAAATTACTTTTTTACCTTCTCCTTAATTACTTGAGTTTCTATAAAATATTTTTTTGCTTTTTTTTACTGTGGAATTTTTCTAATAATTTTAAACCTTACATTATATTAAAAGTTTATACTTCTTGTAAGTTTATTGTTAATATATTAAACGAAAATAGACATATTGTGTGACTCCCATTGTAGAAAAAATGTATAGAAGTAATAGTATAACAATAGTTTTGAAATTATGTGAAATTTTACTGTAAAATCCATGTGAGCTTAATTTAAAAAATTAAAATGCTGCAACTAGTACTGATCGTACCACTTTTACAATTATGTGCAAACGAAATTGAACATACACATAATTTAATTTTGTGAATTAAGAAAAAAATTTAATTAACTTTTAAATTAACGTTTTATTTTTATGCATTTGTTAAATAATCATTAAAAATTTTAATCACTCTTCTTTAAATTAATTAATTATTTAATTTATTTAACAATTACTTACTATTCATTTCATGTAATCATTCCAGTGTTAACATTTGTTTATTAGAAAAACTTCTGCAAAAAATAATAGGTATATAAAATTATTTCTCAAATGAATATAACAGCTTTATGCAAATATTATCCCCAAACTTTCCTTCTAAGATGTCGAATAAATATACTAATTTAAACAGCTCTTTTTCTAAAATAAATATTTATCATGCATAATATGTCTTATATTTTTCTTCGTTGTGAATTTATTGTTTCTTATTTAACATACATAAATTTTATCACACTTTCGTTAAAAGCTTATTCGAAAGGTAAATATCAAATGTTAATGAATTTAAATAATGATTTCATTTAAAAACATTTCATATATTTCTTAACATTTTAAGAACATTCAATGGGTTAGAATTGAATATTAATGAATTTAAAAAATGATTTTTTAAAAAAAAAAAATTTTTGAATACCAACCTAAATATATGTAATGATTTAAACAATATACTTTTTATGCATAATTTTTTAAAATTAATTATGGGTTGGTTATACATATTAATATAATACTTTTAATCATGGAGATTTTATTTCAAATATATTGCCAGTTTATCTTAAATCAATTGCATTTACATGTTAGAGTTTTACTTACATCATAGTAGCTTAAATTAAAAAAAATAATTAGATATGTTTGGAATTTAAAACTTATTAAATTTAAATAAATTGAATAATTAAATTCAAAGAATACTATTTTTGTAATATTACATTTTAAATTTCAGTCATGTTTAAGAATACATATAAAAAAATAAAGAATATTTCTCTGTATCTTTAAGATAGTAAAACTACTTGAAAATAATATTACACAACTTTAATAAAATTGTAAATATCATAATTATACCCTGAAGATAATTTATGTTACATCTTGAATCATATAAAAACAGCATGATAGGAAAATAAATATTTATTTTATGTGAATAATTTATAAAATAAATAATTAAATTTATATTGATTGCATTTGATTAAAATGAATTTATAACAATGTATATATAAAATAAAAGAAGACTTATCATAGTGCATTCCAACAACTTGATGTTTCAAAAATATTAAAACTTTAATTTTAGTTAGTAAAAATTTAGAGTAAAATATAAATATATAATGTACTTATTGAGTGAAGAAGCATATTTCTAAAACAAAAAAATTTGGCTAAATATCCCTTTAAGTGTTTAACGTTTACACGTTTAATCAAATATTAAATATTTATTATCATATGCTTATGTAAATTACTTTTTTCTTTAAAACGTTTTAAAAATACATCAATTAATATTTCAGAAAGTTCACACAAATTAACAAATTAAATTTCTTTGCCTACAATTAAAAACCTGAATGGAAAACTGAAACATATTTTGCTTGACAAATTTCTCAAACAAATCGAAAATATTTAGTATCAGTAATAGAGGCAGCTAATATTTAGGTATTTAAATCAAAAATGTTCACTGATCATACTTAATTGTAATACACAAATCTATATTATAAAGTGAATTAAAATAAATGATTAAATACATTTCTAAATGTAAAATTCATTAAATGATTTTTAGGTTTAAATCATCTTAATGTACCAAAAATTGTGCGGCCTATTAAGATTATAAACATTTATAATTTCCTCAATTATAATCAAAGAATAAGACATATTATAGACATATTTTTATTAAAAGTGTCTAATTTCATGACAGTCATTGTAATTTCAGAAACTGATTCTCATGCTATAATAATTTGCTTAGAAAAATGAGATAGCCTCATTTTTACTTAACAGTCAAAACATGCATAGTAATATATACATAATTAAAAACATGGAAATTTTAATTAATTACATTGCAATCAAGTAATCATATTGTAATCAGTTAGTCTTTGTATTGTGGTCTTAAAAACAATAATATGCCAAATAACTTCAACCAAGTTTTTTAAGTTTTCTCATACCTAAAATAAATTTTAGGAAATTGGTAAGCATTAATTTGCTACAAATTTTACTGGAAATGTTCATAGTCATTTATTTCATATATAGTATAAGGGTAACAATGAAGTAAAATATTTTGCATAACTTACAGGTACATTTGCTTTAAATGTGACTGACATAATATAAAATTTATTAAAATATGTAAATTTTTTAAGTATGTTAATAAAGTTTTAACAATTAAATTGTTACATCAAAACGATGGCATGAACATGCAAACAAAAAAATTTTTTTTTCCAATTTATCATCAACTTATTTATACTAATAATTTTACAAAAGTGAATTAATTAAAAAATAGATAATATAGTTTTATTAATGGCACAATTTGTTGTAGCACTATAAAATATTAAATGTGTTTTATAAGCATTCAGTTAAATATTTGGTTTTGATATATTTATTTATCTCTTAAAATTTAAATTCTACTGTACATTTCATATCTTAATGCAGTTTTCGTTAAATATTTCATAAAATAAACTTTTGCATAAAGTTAATTTGTAATGATTTATTGTTTTAAAAACTTAATTTTAACACTCTATATGAGCACAGTAAATACGTAAATGGTTATAATTTTTTAATTTAATCATTCATCTACAGTATAATATAATTTAATTGAAATTATCTTTAAACCTTTATTAATCAGTATAGAAACGAATCCATATTTATTACAGAAAGGTCATAGGTATTTCTGCTAATAAAAGGTATTAGTCAATTAAAGATCAATGCTTACTGAAAAATATCGATTATAAAAATACTGAACAAAATATAACTTAAAATAAAATAGTCTTTTTAATAGAGTTGTCATCAAAAATTATATTTAAAAGATTTCTTTTTATTATAAATCTGTAATTGAATATAGTATTTTAAAAACAATTAATATTGCCGATTTAAATATTTTCAAATATATGTAGGCTAGTCATAACTATATTGTGGTTTTTATGATTTCTAACATAAAAACGAATTTAATTGAAATATCCATCATCAAAAAGAAATTAATTGAAATATGTATGTGGTCAAAATAGATTTCTTTGAAAAACATGTTTTTCCTGGTATTATTTTATAATAACAGGATTTAAATTATTTTCTATCATAGAAAGACTGCAATTTTATTATTATATTTGATGTTTTTTCTCGTTAGAAAAAGGATTAACTTGGCATTATTATTTAAATCTAACAGTTTTTGATGGCAGATATTATAAGCGATATAAAAGGAATTATATAAGACTTTATTTACACTAAATTACATTTTTTTTAAAGTAATTACATTTTTATAAAATTTACATATTAATTTATAATAGTTTTAATATCCAGATTTTAATTTTTAGTAATAGAAAAATATAAGCTTTTAGCATATATTAAACTTTTACTAAATTAAAAGTAAACTAAAAAAATGTTGAAAACTAATTTTTTAAGCGCTCATACTTAAATATATTTAAATTTTTATTTCTATGTAATCATAAATATGAACACAAATTAGGAATATTGAATTATTTTTGGTCCGTAAAAATAAAATTCCTCAAATACAAATTGCTTTGCAAAAGCACAGCTATTTTTAACTGGATATAAAATGCAGTACTTGTTGATACAAAAAATTTGATTTGGGTGTAAATATTTATTTGCACACACACACACACGCGCGCGCGCACACACGCATGCATACACGCAATGTATTTTTAAGTATAATTTCTTTAATTTGTTAGGCTTTAAATATGTAATTATGTACATTAGGGACATTAGTGTAAAAAAGTATCTTTGGATGTACGAAGGAAAACGGTGTCTATCGCAGAAGATACAGTGCAGAAACCTATTGAATGTACAAGGAGCCAGACGTTGTACAGCATATTAAAGTAAATCGTCTCAATTGGGTTGGACATGTTATTAGAATGAAGGACAATAACACACTGAGGGAAATAATTTTGCAAAACCCATTAGCGTAAGAAGAAGAGGAAGACCAACTGAGATGGACTGATGCAGTCGGAGAAAACTGTAGGGTCCTTGGAACAAAAAATTGGAGGAGGTTAGCTCCTCCAATTTTTTGTAGAATTTTTAATTGTAGATGTGGCTTGAAGAAACTTGTTCAGAAGGCCTATTCTGGGCTGGCGCTCCATTAATGATGATGATGTCATTATGGACAGAAGTTCTTTCAATAATTTAATATGACTCTGGTGGTAGAGATAAAATTTTGTTGTAAAATATTTTATATTTTTCCTTAAAATAATAATCCTTTTGTACAATAATAATAGACTAAATAATAATAGTATAAACCAAATATTTTCCTCTTATTTAATAAGCAATGGGTTTTAATCTTCCGTCAGTTAAGTATGCATAAGTTGAAACACTCCTAAACGCCAAGAGGTTATGAAAAATTCTTGAAATTTCGAAAAATTTCTTGAATAATGAAAGACTAAAATGACGAACAATAAAATTTTTGTTATTTACAACTTTATTGAAATTTAACTGATGTTTTTTAAGCAGAAATTTTAGTATTAATTTCATAATTTTTAAAATATTTCACTTGAAAGTTTGGCTTACATAGCATTGTTGCTAATGAGAAGAAATTTAATTGTATATTATTATCATTATATAAATATACTGGAATTTATTATATTATAAGCATATGAAATAAAATCTGAAAAATTTAAAAACTAAAATTTAATTTTAACGAACTTCGTTTTAGTTACTAATGAAACAAAAGCTGATATTAAAACTAAATTTTAACTTTAGTAAGCAATTTTTTTCATAATTTTCACAAAAGAAATTAATTTATTTTTTAAAGTGTGTCTTCAATCATATTTAATTTTAAATAGCTGAAATCTGTACTTTAAAATTTAACTATATCTAAAATAATTAAATTTAATGTATGTTTTATACAAATATTTGCATGGTCTAGTGAGAAATTTTGCATTTGTCATTCTTTAATTGTTTTTATTGCGAAGGAAATTAAATAAAAACAGTTAAAGAAAAGTTATAATATTTCAATATAATTTGACAGTTCTGATAATTTTAAGAAAAATAGTTTGCATGCCTCGATCAAATTCATATTACTATCCATACGAAATTAAACGTCATCGTGAACTGTAAACTGCATATTTTGTAAAGTGGCGATGTGAAAATTTGAAAAACTGAGGATAAAACAATATATTTTTTTCAATTTTTTTTGTAGATCAGCCAATTTTATATTTTAGGGTTCTTAAAACTTCTATAGTTGTAGAATTCAAGCTAATGGAAATCCTAGTACAGTCCTTTAAATATATTCCTTATGCATATGTATTGGTTTGGGACGAATTTATCATATTTTTCGTGAACAGACACATTTATTTTGGAAGAAATGATTGGTTTTTTTCATACTATCTTTGAAAAGTTAGGTGCCACACAAGTATATCAATGAATGGTATCATACCTAATAATATTTGATTAGGAACTATGGGTTTTAAAGTATTATTTTCATGCTGTATGGCAATCCATCTCAAATTGCTATACATTTTAAAGATTTCTTGTACACATAGTTTAACGAATGCTTAGCCATTACTTCTGTCATGATCAGGTTTTAAAATCCCAAAATTTTAATCCATGTAATTATTTTCTATATGAGTAGAGGAATTTGCAAGTTTACTATACAACCACCCTCTCTAATTAAGGATGCTACAAAAAACCATTCGACGATAATTTTTCACTTTACCAAGATATACAATATGAAGTAATGTTCAAACACTTATAGCTATGTTCTTCAATTAAAGGAATTGCTGATGAAAAATTCCTGACAGGTCAAGTGCTCTCTTAAATAATATCGTCCTTAAAGATAATCGATTATTCCTGTTACTATCGCTTGAAGAGTCATCAGAAATTTATTGCACATTTTTGCTTTCAAAAAAATCTTATATTATTTCAAACATGTGTGTCGATATTTACTATTTTATGATGTTTTATATATTCCCTCTACTGGTAAATTATTAAAGAGATTTAAATAATAAAAATCTTTTGAATTCTTACATTTTATATAAAATAATTTTATGAATCAATTTAATATTTATTTAAGAAGTCCTGTGCGTAAAAAATTACTAATATCTAAAATATTGCATACTTCAATCTTAAAATATTATTTTATTTAAATATGGAAATATATTTTATTATTTACTTTATTTTTTCTCAATCATTTATTCTATGAACATTACCAATTACTTACTCAAAAAATTTGAATATAATGACAATTTCTCCATAATTGAAAATAACTTGATCAAGAAACAAAATATATGCAAACTTGTTTCTTCAATATTTATTTCATGAAAATTAATTAAATTGAAACACATATAAATTCCAAAATAAATGTGATAACACCTAATATCTCTCTTATCTTGTTATAAATAAAGTTATATTTTAATAATAGATAATTATCTAAATATTTTAATGACCTTGACTAAATTACTAATTTAATGATGCTAAAAACGCGTGACTTAATTACTAATTCTACAATTTGAAATATTAATGAAATATGCTCAATTTTCATATCACTTACTCATTGCTAAAAATCCGAAATACTCGAGATGGAACGAGAGATATGTACTTACTTGAAATCCTGATCTTTAGGAAATGTGATACATTTGCAGAAACGACGTATCTTTTAATGATTTATTGAAATTACTCTTCCATGAAATGGAATGAAATATCATACAAATTATATTTTAAATTGATATATGGTAATGTGAAAATATTCAATATTAAGATAAGGGGAATCTGATTGTAAGTTATTTCAAGATAGTTATTGCTGAAACACTCAGAATTATTTTATTAAAACCACATATAATTTTCAATATTCTCTTAATATATTTAATTAAATCATTTACATCATTCTTAAAATAACATTCTTAAATTAATGGTAAAAACCCTATTATGATATTAAGTTAAGTGTGATACACAAATATTTAATTAATTATCAGAGAGAGAATTTGATTTTTAGCTGAAACATTGTATTCCCATAAAATATTTAAATTATAAAATCTAATGTATATACCAATTTAGTGTTATAGCTTAATAAAATCTGTTCTAGCTTCAATTCTTATAACTAGATTTGTATTTACTCTACTATTAATAATTATTATAGTATTTGACTCATGGTAATAAATAATTTAGCAGCATAAAAAATAATTATTGTTAAGTTTTTACAAAATGAGGTTTAATTTCATAATTATGACTACATTTATTGTCAATTCTAGATTTTCTAAAAAAAATTATATAATTGAATTCTGCACTTTATTTTAAGATCAGTAAAAAAGAGATTGTATAATTTTTTATTAATTTTATTTTTTTAATTTTCTCTCCAAAAGTATAATATATAATAAAAAAATTGTGCTTCACTTTTTCAATGATTATAAGCAATTCATGTAATGGTGTTTTGCTAAAGTGCATTTGTATTTTCGTCATTTCTGACTTTATGACGTCACTAAATATTAACAATACGAGACAATATTGTTTTTCGGGCTATACATGACATCGCAATGTAGCACAGTGGAATTATCTGCTTTTCCTAATCTAAAAGTCTGTGGTTGAAACCCCGAGATTTACATCCTTGTACTGACCAACTCAAAGCAACTTGCAATTACTGTTCTAAATTTTTACAATTTACGTAAGAAGCGTCACACTTTTTCACTTGAAACCACTAGTATAAAGGAGACATTTTGCTGAAAGTCAGGTGATTGAGAGATTTTCAATAGATGAATGTTGTGAGATGGTTTTACGGTACTGTGAATGTGGATGCAAAGTACTATCAGTGGCAAGGTTATACACGGAACGTTTTCTTATAGGGCCGCATTCTTCTTACTAAGCAATACTAATTGTTGTGAAACGTTTAAAGGAGACAAACTGAGTGATTACTCGAGCTCGATCTAGCAGACCAGCAAAGATAGACAGTCACGTTCAACTAGATAAGGTACTAACATACTTCCTCACATTCCGAAATGAAGTGCAAGTCAGATCAGTTAACATTGTAGTCTCTCAAGAAGTTGGATTTGGAAATACTTACTAGAATCAGGTGCTTATTCTTACCTACCAATGCCTCAGCAGATTTTTCTGGTCGGGGACGTTGGGCGATACTATTCCTGGTTCAACTTTGTTATGAATCAGATATAGGTCAAGACAATACTCTTGGAAGATGTAATGTGAAAAGATGAAGCATATTTTTAAGCAATGGCATGTACAACAGGCAAAACAATCATTACTAAGCACTGGAAATTCGTAGATGTTTTGCTGAGATTCGACATCAAGCATGGTTTGGTATTAATATTTGATGTGCAATTTACAGTAAACAGTTCTATATTTTACGGTGTTACTTTAACAGGTGTGCGGAGTTTACAAATATTGCAGAACGTAATTCCAAATTTTGTGGAATATCGGCCAATGTTTATGCTTAGAATGTTTTAGTTCAATATGATGGAGCATCTGCTCAAAAGATATATCCACAGATACAGTACCTCATTTTGGGAATTAAGTAATTGAGTATCGTGATTTAAAAAAAACGGTCTGCATATTCGATTGATCTTACACCGTAGGAATTTTCTGTGTGTATATCTAAAACAACTGGTATCTACCACACACACACAAATATTTCAGGACTTTGAATTGCAAATTAAGGAAGCTTGTGGATACGTGTCACCGTCTATGCGGCTACGCGTGCAGTGTAAAATTCAAACGAGGATCCAAATATGCATTGCAGCTGACGGCACAAAGTTTGAAAACTTTAAAAAAAGTATAGTGTTAAAAATAATTGTTTCCTTGATCGTTTGTCATTTTCATAGGGTAGGAAATTAGGGAAACAGGAATGAATGTTTTAACCGTTCTATTTTTCGACACCATATCAATGAAGTATCTTTTCATACTAAATCGATAATACTCTACAACTTTGCAATTTACTATACCTAAATACCATAGTTTTAAAAATAGCAACATCCATCCAGAAATTAAGATAGTGATAAGGGATTGTAGGTGGCGGCACACTGTACACACACACACGCATATATTTATAATATATATATATATATATATATATATATATATATATATATATATATATATAATATATATAAATATATATAATGTCCTTATTACTCCAGTAGGGGATATTATTTAAGAAATACTAAAAATAAAAAATAAACTCTGTATTTGCTTGAAAAATTTGGGTTACAAAATTAACTATTAATTAACATGTTTTGAAAACTTCAAAACCATTTAATAAAATTACAAGACAAAACATAAATAAATTTAATATATTAATTATTGAATTATGTATATTTATAATTTTCATTCATAATATCTAATATTTTTATATTTAAAATTTTAATTTAAATATAAAAATGTTAACAAATCATGAATGGAAAATATTAAAATTCAAATAAGATTTTTCAAGAAAAGGCAATATTATAAATTGTGATTTCGAAACTGAATACCTAAATTTTCAGATGGTATGAATGAAAATATGTGCTTTGAAATTTTTTCTTTGAAATTAAGAAATTTAGCATTCTTCATAAAGATATATATATATATATATATGTATATATATATATGTATAATCTGCTTTTTTTAAAATAATTATCCCAATATGAAATGCAAGATAACTTTTAATTTTGTTGAATACAAATTATGTTTTTTCTAATGCAAATATTATATTCCTTTGTTAAATATGAAAAAAATTAAGTTATTGTGAACAAAACTATGGAATATCTGATTTTTCATAACATAATAATTTCAATAGTATCTTACACATATTCCTATTTAATAATAAGTTTAAAAAAAACTAGCTTTTTAATCTTTCATCTGTTTTAAAATGAATTTTTATAATATTTACTTATCTCTATATTTTGCCATATTCATTAAAAGAATATTTGGTTTGAAGGATGATTATTTTTTGAAATTACTCCAGTAAAAAAAATAAATTAAACTAAAGAAGAATCATTGATTCTTATATTGCACCAATTATGCAGTACGATTTCAAGACTTAAAGAAAATTTCTTTTTTTTAAAAAATAGTAATTTAATGAAGTAACTTTAAGATTTTTGGAGAATTTCTGAAATAATCCTATTAAAATGTAAAATTTTGAGTATTTTAAAGCATGTAATTATAAGACCAAAACATTTACATGTACATGCTTTTATATATATATATATATATATATATATATATATATATATATATATATATATATATATATATATATATATATATATATATATATATATATATATATATATATATATATATATATATATATACATTTAATATTTGCAATCAAATAAATCTCGGAATTTCAGGAAGCCAATAAAGTCATTTTAAATTTTTCACTAACATTTTAAATTTCGCAGAAATTATTAATGAACTTCCAAATTACTTATTTACTCTTTCAATACATAGTATTGAATATTTTTCAAGAATTAATTTTTATTCATGAAATATAATTTACTCAACTTTTAGATTAAAATAATTGAAATTTCTAATTTTTAAGTATACTGATATTTTCTACTATTAACTATCCTCGATGAAAGAGTATATTTAGAGATGTTAGATTAACAATTTTTAATATTTTTTAGAAATTCGCAAGTAATTTAATTGTAGGTATTCTTTTAAAAATTTTATTGTTAATAATGAAATATATATATATAGATAGATAGATATATAGATAGATAGATAAGTAGATAGATAGATAAATGTAGATATATAAATCTTTCTAATTTAATTGCTTTCAAAATAGACTTCAAAAGATAGTTGTTGATTTATATAATTATTAGAAATGTACTACTTTCTCTGATGCAGCTTATCTTAATTTTACATCTAACATTTTAAAATTAGTTCATTAAATTTTATCAATTTATTTCAGAGCTTTAATAAGAAATTAATAATCAAAATTTAGTTACATAATTATTGAACATTTTAACTTTTAGCGATTTAAAATTTAAGAAAAATCTTCAAATTCTGATACAGTTTATATTTTTTATATTTAAGTTACTAATTATTGCTTGCAACTAATTAGTAAAATATAGTATTTATACAATACTTTTCTAATGTATCCAGATAATTAATTAAAGATTAAATCTTATTATTGAAACCAATTTCTAAGTGAATAAATGTTTTTCACAAAATATTGTGATCACCGATATTATTTAATATTTTTCAGTTCCAAAATTATATTTTTGATTTATCTGAATTAAAACAAGTATGTATATGTATGTATATATATATATATATATATATATATATATATATATATATATATATATATATATATATATATATATATATATATATATATATATATATATATATATATATATATATATATATATATATATATATTCATGATATTATTAACCATCAAAAGACAAAAACATTACAGAATTGACAATTCAAATTGTGTTCTGGAGAAGCATTTTTTAAAGCACACTTGTTGCATGTTAGAAAAGTCTTTTGACACCTATAGAAACAGAGCCATCTCAAGATGCCACTGACAAATCTAGAAAGAGATCTGTAAGCTTTTTGATCGCAAGTGATTAACAGAGAACCGCCAGGGCTAATGCTTTTCTACCATTCTTTTATATGATAGATTTACAATTTAATCTTGATAAAATTCTTCCAGATTGCAATGACTTAGTAAAATACTTTAACAGAGCAAGGGGTCAATTTATATTACTAAAAATTAAATCAAAATAATTCATTAATTCTTTACTTGTTTCTATTAACATTTAAATAAAAAAAAATTAAAAATTTGTAAGTTTTCAAGAGTAAAATTCTAATGAATCAATTATTAGGTTAATATCATTTCATATTTTCCTACGTAAACCTATGCTAATTTTAACACTTAACAGCTTTTTAATTAAAAATCTGAGTAAATATTTCAAAAGTTTAAATTAAAATTTTAGCAATTTTGATGTATAAGACGTTTTCTATACGTTGAGACTGACTAGATAATAACTAGATCTTTAGTTAATATTATTGATTCTACATAATAACAAATATTACATTTCTTTATTTTTTTATATTTTCTATAAGGTATCGAAATGTAATTGATTCAGCGACTGTGTAGTTATTGTGCTAGTTCCTGTAATGCAATATTACAGTCTTCACAAATAAGATTTATTTTTATAAGTGACTTTACTCTACTGTTTCTTTCTTTATATCTTTTGGATCGTTGAATATCGGGAGAATTAAAAAATAAAAAATTTATTTTTTGAAATTTTTATAAAATATTAATTATCATAAATGGCTTATTACCCACACTCATTTTCCAGCACAGTATTATGAATGTAATGTTTTATAAATATACAATGAGCAGCAGGAATTTTTTAAAATTAACATAAAGATTATATTTATTCATAAATGTTTATCTCTCTATAAATTTCACAATCAGTAAGTAATTATTAATGTTTGAGTAAAAACGTTTTGATTATAAGAATAAAAAAGATATATAATTTAATTACCTACTTCTAAAAAGAGTATATAGAATATTTATAGAAAATATATATTTGTTTCTTGTATTTGAATACTAAATTTTTTTATATAAAAATGCTTTTTAACACTATTATTCTATGTGCAGTTTAGTTTTCGTAATAACTGAATGAAAAATATTACTGTCATAAAGTTTTACTGAAATATAAGAAGTATCATAAGAATTATTGAAGTATATTAATTAATTGATAAAAATACATCAATATTTTCAGTATATTTTATACAATATTTCTGTTTAAATACTTGTGTGAAATTTTCAATGATTTAATTTGCTCGTAAATAAAATTTTGCTTCTTAATTCGGATAACAGTTTCTGCATTTTTATAAGAATACGAAGATAATTTCTGAGAGACAAATAAAATATGATCCAAGTTCTTAAGGAAATAATCACAAAATAAAGATAAAGGAAGAAATATGAACAGTAATTTAGAAAAGTCTTCCATTTTTAGTACTGCTATATAGGTTTTCCTTTTCACGGGAAAATATTGTTAAATATTATTTAATGTTTTTATAGAAGGAAAATAGTGAAACAGTTCCACTCTTGATGAGACATATATTTTAGAAATATTTATATAAGAGTAGAATTTTTATGTTCTCAGTAGGTACAGTAAAACAAGTTCTTTAATTCGTAATTCTTTCATTAACACTCATATTTCTAATGTAAAGTAACACCCATTTTTAAAATTAATTTAGATCTTTTGAAGTTGAATTATGCACCATATTACTATGATTATTCACATTTAAATAATTTTACTGAAGTACACCAAAAAATGACAAAATCAATTTCTAAATATATGCAATTTAATAACTTTTTATAAAAAATTTAAGATTTTCGATTTTATCAACCCTTTTAACAGCATATGTTATTCATATTTTCCATTTTTAAGGTACTGAACTTTTTTACACAATTCTCCATAACAATAAATGTTAAAGCTTATAACATGAAATCTGCTTTTTGAAGCGTCTCTTGTTTTCTATAATTACAATAATTTCCTTATTTATTACAATTGGTAAAGTTTACAGGAAATATTACTTAAGAAAATGTAAACAGTTTATCAACTAAAATGTTGATATAGTGTTTAGTTTTCTGTATTCAAAATGCTTATAATATCAAATTATTTTGCTTGAAAATTTATGATATATGGTTTCGTAAGCATTTTGTCAATTTATTTTCAATAAAATAAAAAAAAATCTGTAAATTTTTCATCATATTTTCCTAAATATTTTATTACCTTTTTAATTATAATGTTATAAAATAACGTTTAAACTTTTGAGTCCTTTCTCAGTTTGATATTAAATATAATTAACAAATGACAAATATGTATAATGGGAAAAAATTAATAGGTTACAATCAATTTTATATAATTAGGATAAATTTGACAATATATAGGCAGAATTCTGCATTCTTTATCTTGGACATTCTAAATGAGTGAAAATAAACTGATAATTTGTTATTTTACTTCAATCTTTATGGATGTGTAAAGGATATCATCCTGAATTTTTAAGTTTTTAATTTTTAATCTAATTTGATATGATGTAATATAATAAATAATTAATGAGAAAATATTTATGTTTTTTTCATCAATATTCAGATGTTAAGTTTATATTTTAATTGAAGTAAATCAAATTTAAGACTTTTTTCCTGTAATACCAAAAATTATACTGAGTATAAAATATCTTTGTCGAAGAAGCCTTTAATGGAAATGCTTACAATATTGCAATTTTAAATTTTATTGATGCAAAGTAAGACAAATAATTTAGGTGAGATTTTTTTTATTTGAAACAGTAATATTAAAAGCAAACAAAAGCAAAACAATTATCATTTATATTCAAGAATATAATGACGATTTCTATTTATATTTGTGGTAAAAAAAAAGGTATTATTCGTATTATATTCAACAAGTGCGATAGTTTAAACCTAGCAAATATTGAAAATAAATATTATTTTAAGTTTCATGGAAAGTATTATTTTACAATGAAAAGTTTCTCTTAGTTTAGTAGCGAGATTGCACAAGAGTAAAAAATTGTTCATTTGTATTCCTGAAATTTAAATATTTCTTCTTACCTGAAAAATGCAATAAAAATGTAAGGCAATTGCTTTTAAAAATGCTTTAGATTTATTTCTTTTTAAATACTTAGGATTTTAGTTTTTACGATATGTAAAACAAGATCTCAAAGATACTGGAATTTGCAGCAACGGCAATCATATTGTCATATTTTGGACTATTATGTTCTAAAAGTTTTCCAATTTTTTTTATTTTGCAGGTGGTAGATTCTATAAGGGAGTTCAATGATCAAACAATTAAAATTTTTAAGCAGTGATAAAATATAATTTTCTTTGCACAGATTTTAAATAAACTGTATAAGATGGCTAACTATGCAAAAGAAGAAGAATGAGATCTGAAAAAATGGCCATTTACATTTATATAACTTACAAAATGTTAAATCTAAATGAATGATAAAATTATAAGAATGCATAATTGAATTAATTTTATTTAAGTATTATATTAGGGGCTAGAGAGATACAATTTCTTTGTGAAAACTAAAAATTAGCAATAATCAAAAATATTAATGTAAATTGAAAAAGTTTTTTTTAAAACATTTATAAAACTATTTTATTATTCAAGCAAAATATGTCTAATTGAATTTAGAAGGGTACAAATTTTTATTTCCATTTCACAACCCAAAGTGAAGTAAAATAATCAGAAATATTAATACTAATATTTTCACGAATAATTTTGATTACTTTTTGATAAAGCAAATGAAAAAAATAAATTTTGTTGCAGCCTATTCTTTTATTTGAGTACATAAACTGTAAAGTATCTTTGAAAATATTTGAGATAGATTAGGGTTTTATATTTTTAGTTAACTTCAGCATTTCGATTATTATTTTCGTAGAATCTTCTTCTGCAGCTTAATTCATGTCTCTGTCTCTATGTCTGCCTGTCTCTCTTTCTTTCATGAAAAATATTTGAGTTTAAAGTCTACTTATGTAAAATATGGAAATTTTAGGCCAAGCTAATTTTCTGCAAATTTTTAAAGTAGCTTCAAAGCATGAAAATGATTAACAATTTGCTAAAGATCACAAAGAAAAGTAAAATTTATAAGAAAAGAGATTAAATAATCAGCAAAGCTAGATTATAATATTGGTTTGTGAGCAGCATAATAAGAATACAGTCTGGAATTTCCAAAAAAGAGGTGTTCCTTATTGATATCAAAATCTTCTAACATATCTATGGTTGTGTAACTTATAAAAAAAATATGCTAAAAGTAATTAGAAAATAGAATACAAGTGTAGAATTCCAACAAAAGTTTGTGCAATTTTGTCCAAAGAGGAGTAAAGATATCAACAACTGCATACTAAGTAAGGACATTAATCATACTAAATCTAGAAATATTGTAACTATTATATTTATTTTTCTAAGACAGTTTATATATAAACTTCAATAGAATTCGCAGAAAAAAAAATAATTTTAACTACTAACAGAAATAAGAAAACATTCAAATATAATACCAACGTTATAATATTTATGTTTTTATAATTATAAATTTATTTTATTTATAAGTATTTAAAATTATTATCGAAATTGATTGCATTTTCTTAATATAATTTTCAAAAGAAACATCGGGCCACTTACTTCTTAAAAATTAAATTTTTAGCACAAAATTATTCATATTGATGGTATAATTAAATGCACTTAAAATTGAAAAAGAAATCTTCTCTGGCTAACAAAATGGATATGAAGATCTTGTATAGAGCAAAGATACAAACAAATGAAGAAATGGCACAGCAAGAACAAGTATGGGAATACCTGACCCATATTTAAATTTTTGAAATCTTATTTAGTTAAATATTTTCTAAATATTCTTCAATGAAAATAGCAAAAGAATCATATTTAAAATCTTTACAAGATATTTTTATTAGTATGCATAATATAGTCATGATTAGTAAAGGAAAAATTAAAATTTCCATTTTCATTGAATTTAATATCTCATGATTTCAGTATTATTTATAAAGTACTACGAATATTAAATACACCAAATATAGTTCGTGACTGAATATAAATATATTTAGGAAAGCAAATGTTGACATTTCAGACCCTGCCACTGCCTCATTTAGAAGATGCACTTTGCCACATGGTTGACAGTAGGAGGAGAGTTATTCATCAGGATGTCATCCTTACTCTCTTTGACTCTGTGTCTACACGTGTTACTTCGTGTATCGAATTGCACGGTGGTCCTAAAACCTACTGACCCAATCCTGTATTCATTCTGTATTATTCACATCATTTCAAAATACAGATCTATTACGGTTCCTTGCTGTCTCTCTCTGTCAGAAGATGACATTACAGCTGACAATCAACACCACCACAGAATCAGAAGTCAGTCCCTAAATCTCACAACCATAATGGACCCACCCTTTGCATTCAATGAACTAAAGTATATTATCAAGAATCTTGCCAATTCAAAAAGTCAAGGCCTAGATGGGAAAGACAATGTGATTGTTAAGCTTCTCTTTCGAGCAAATGCAACTTTCCTCCTGCAATACTTTAATCTTTACCTCACGCTTAAAAATTTCCCAAACTTATCAAACAGAGTCACGTTATTTACCTCCTAAAGAAAAATAAAAACACTAGTCACCCAACCTCCTATCGGCCAATCTGCTTATTATCAGCCCTAGGGAAGTTTTTGGAGAGACTGACTATAGGAAGGCTCAAACATCACTTGCATAAAACAAAGTTCCTGAGTAATCACCAAAACGGATTTCGAAGCAACAGCTCGACATATCACGCCTTCCAAAAATTTAGAAATATAATTGACGAATCACACCATAAGCAGAACTAGTTGGCACTGATTGCGATGGATATCCAGCAGACTTTTGACTCACTTTGGGGGCCAGGACTGCGTCAAGCACTGCTACAAACTAGATGTCCAATTAATATAACATCCTTGATCTTCAGCTTTTTGGAAGAAAGATCGCTCACGATGGAGGGTGCGTAACAATTCCTCACACCAGGGGATGCCCACAGAGATCTGTTGGCGGCTCCATCCTTTGGAACATTTTCTTTAATGTATTATTAACATCATCTTGGCCAAAACATATTAAAGTAATTGCCTTTTCCGACGACACATTATTAGTAGTTGAAGGCAATACAAAATCATCTCTGCAATCACATTGTAAGGAATCTTTGCAACATTTTTCAAAATACTGTAGCAACTTGCAGCCTATAATTTCTCATCCTAAATCGCAAATACTTATCCTGCACCAGAAAAGAAAACACTTAAAATCAAACCCCAGAATAATTTTAGAAAATAATAGCCTAAAGCATACTAAAACACTAAAATATCTAGGAGTAAAAATGGATAGCAAAATGTCCTTCCTACAACATATCAGGCAGTTAAAGACAAAAATGATACCAATAGTTCAATGTTTCCACTCCATGATCACTAGAGATCGGGGCATTAAAAGTAAAATACTAAAGCAATTTACCTTTATGTCATGGAGAAAATGGTTACCTATGGCTCAACCTTGTGGATTCTACCCATGACTGTTAAGAAGCAGCGGCAATTAAACAGCCTACAGCGCTACTTTACATTATTAATCACGAGAAGTCTCAGGACCACATCCACAATTGCCCTCAACACACTGGCAGAGCTGCCACCACTTCATCTTACTTGCATCCAACTAGCACACAAAACTAGGCTACTGCAACTACAGGAAACTACTATGCTTGGAGACCAAACTCTCATTGCGTCTGACTATGAATAGCCTGTGCGTAAGGACTGTGTACACCCGTCAATAGGACTTAAGGGGATACCCATCTACAATCTGCCCTCCAAACCCTCCTCGTCAGATCAAGATCAAATCAAATTAATCACACCTTACAATATCTATACGGACGGCTCATATATAGACGGTAAAACAGGTGCAGTCCTAATAATTTACCATGAAGGCAAACAACTTCAAGAATACAAAATTAAGCTGAAGAATAAAAACTCAATCTTTCAGGCAGAGGCCATAGCCATCTTCGAAGCTATCAACATCATTGATGCATAAAGCCCCAGGTCTGTAACCATTTGGTCAGATAGCTCATCAACTTTGCATGCATTACTTAACTCACTTCACATATCAGCAATAATACATATCATACAAAAAAACTAGCAGCTGCAACTTCACGCATCAATCTAAGCTAGATTAAAGCGCATCAGGTGATGTTGGAAATGAGTACGCAGACATCGCTGCAAAAGAAGCCTCAAAAAAGGATGAATCTGAAGCATTAATGTTTCCATATCCAAGATCTTCACTTATCAAACAACTGAAGAACTTCAGAAATGTCAGTCTCTGTGGGACAATGCAACAACAGGTCGAATGACCAAACATCCACTCTCAGAAGTCTCTAGCAAAGTAACGTATGGTAATCCATACCTCAACCAACCGCTAATAATTCATAGCCCATTTCCACAGTACTTCCAAAGATTCGGAAAGGAAGTTTCATCCACCTGCATCTGTGGAGTCCAAGGGGATCCTTTTCACTATGTTTTAGAGTGCCCAGAGAGGAATGCCACAAAGCTGATGATTCATCTCAACAAACGAGGATTAAAACTTTGTCAGGATTTAGCCCACGCTTCCGCAGACGAGTCAGAAAATTATTCTTAAAGTTAGCTCTTTTCCACAATTAGTAATGGTGTATACATTTTTTTATGAACTTAATGTAATTTATGAACTATATGTTCTGAAATGTTTGGAATTTTCGAACATTATAGAGCCTGCTTTAGAATTTTAAAAACTTTTTGAATCCTATTCACTTTTGGTATTTTAAAAATCTTTTAAATATGTTTTAACCTAAAATGCTTCTAAAAGCTAAGGTGCTTATTAAACTTGTATAAGCTGCCAGCCTATATATAGTTATCAACTTTCGTATCATGCCATTGTTTTTCATAATTAAGTGTTCATACTATTTATAATATTGCTCTTTCAATGTATATAATATTTTTAATGCCATATAATTACCCTAGAAATTGTTAACTGTCTTTTCAATGATTGTAAATTGTTTCTCCATTGTTTATTGTATGTGTCATCATTAACTCAGAGAAAATTTTTTAATGCTATTGCTTGATGTTCAAAGCAGGGCTGAAAGCCCCTTAAAATGTTTTGTAATTTCTTGCTACCAATTTGTAAGCACAATTTCTTTGTCTTGTTAAATGCCACGATGGTGGTGCCCTCATGGACCTCACAGAGGTGTGGAGCATACTAGGTGTTGGGGAGACGGCACCCGTTAACCTTAAGGTACAGTCCGGGGTCTCTCCACACAGATATGTATGTATGCCTGTTTCTTCATTTTCTGGAAACTCCTTCTTGGTGTTGCGTTTTCAATTTTGGTCACTGTATCTTATATTTATTTTATAAAATCTATTTTCAATACTTAATTCTATATAATGCTATTAATATAAAAGCATGCAATACTTTTTTAAATACGTTTACTTACATTACTAATATTTTTATATTATAACATTTTGACATTAATTTTAAAATTTATAAGCGTGTTAATGAGCTAACTTAAATGAGTTTTGAAAAGTGACATGAGTGTCACATTCATAGGTTAAAAAAAAAGCTAATAAAAATGTGTCAATTGTAAATTTATGCTACTATATATTCAATCTAGATGCAGCTTATGCCTTAGAGATAACTTTTATTATATGGTTGACATTTTGACAACTTCACAATAATTTTCTATGTATATGCCAAAAGTCATTTCTACTTATTTAATACAATTTGATTCAATATATTATAAAAATGACAACTTTAATTGAAAACATTATTTTCCAAATCATGTTTCTAATCTAAAAATGCCTTGGGATAGCCTAATTAATTGGCAGAAGTCTTATTGTTACAAAATACAGTGACAGTATAGTAATCTTTCACATTAGAATACGTGAAAGTAGATATGTTATATGACGATAATGCATTTATTTCAAATAAATGGTAGACAATTTCCTACGATTACTAGAAGTGCTATCAGATATTAAGGTATTAATAGAAATTATATATTGAGGTTGAAATGTGACGATATTGCTAATTTATTAATTGATCTTATGAAATTGTTCAAAGAATGCTAATCTTTATAATTTGAATGTAAGAAACATATTTTGGTGAATTCTTGTTCTAAATAAAATGAAGTATGCAGGCTTACAATTAATAAATTGATTTAAATGTTAAAATGTCTGAAACGCAAAATCATACTTTGATTATTATAAATTTAATGTTAAAAAAATAAATTACAGGAATAACTGAAGAAATAACAGAAGGTTTTCTGATATTAAGAACTATACATCATAAGTATTTTATTGACATTCTGCTGAAATCTATTTTTCCAAAAATCTTTTTTATATAAGGTATTTTTTCCGTGAGAATATAATTTGTTTGTACTCAACTTAAAAACCAACATTTATTTTATGTTAATTGGGGAAACATGTTTAATGGTAAATACAAATACTACTTAATTCTATTTTATTAAAATTGAAAATTAATATCTACTGTAAAACATCATATTTTTAAATTTATTTTCATATTTCATTTTTATTTTCATTAAAAGAGATTTTATTAAATTTTTATTTCAAAATATTTTTCTTCATGATTGTGAATTTATTTTATCAAAATTATTACAAATTCATACAGATTGAAATATTAAGATTGATATATATATATATATATATATATATATATAATTAAAATAATTATTTCATAGTTTTATAGCTTCTTATAAATTATGCGGTTTACAGTTAAACGTTTTTCTGGTATTAAATAACTAAAAAAGGAAATTAAGTAAGCGATGTATTTCTTCAAAGATATTTTCAATCTCTAATTTTCAAATTTCTATAGCATAATTCAGATCTTTGAAATCAGTATATTTTTATCTAGACATATTTGTTACTTTTTTAACTGTATTATATCCTATCTATAACGATATTTTGCGAACAAACATTTTGAGTTAAATCAGCAAAGTTTGGAAAGTAAGACGATTTGTCAAAATAATATTGTACAAAATAAAATTTAAATTTTATTTTGTTTAAACATTAAAACAATGATTCTTTGATATGACCTTGCTTCGAATACTGTTTTAAATGCGCGAAACATATTTTGTCATTAGGAAAATTTATTTACAAGAAAATAGAAATTTCCAATAATTAAAAAATAAAAAATTCACTCATTGAATTTTCATTAACTTAGTATTTTTGAATCTATGGATTTAAACAACTTTCAAATTATATTATTAGATTTTAAATTGTTTTAAGATATCGTTTAACTATATCTGATTTAAATAATGTTTATAAACTTGGTTACATTACACTTACTACAGACTAAATACATTCAAAATTCCGCTTGACTCTTGTTCATATACTATAATAAATTTTGGCAGATTATGCATAGAGTGATAAATTTTAATCTAGTTATAAAATTGAAGCAATATCAATGAATTTTTTGATTTTGTTTATGAATTATGTCTAATCGCATTGGAGAGCATTGGTGGAAGTTACTTATATCTCATTAAAAATTTATGGTGACTTCGTAAAACATCTTGATGAAATAAATGGATGATGGACGAGAAATAAAATAATTATTGGTAAGAATTATGCTGTATATTTTTAAAACATCAATTACTTGCAATGCTTAACATCAGGTTAGAAATTTGAGAAAAAATATTGATTAATTCAATGTTAGATGTTTTTGAAAAATTCGACATATGTTTAGTTTTATCTACAATGCCAAATTCCAATCAATTAAAATTATAACTTAGCTTTTTAAAAATGCTTACGATACCATCATTTTTTAAATGAAAAAGTAAAAAAAAAGTTTTAATAGTACCATATGTCAGATATTTTTTTCCAATAGCAGATTTTTTTAGACAGTTGCAACTGCAACATAGTCTATTAATCTATTGTTCCCTGAAACCCAAGGAACCAGCCAGACACAGCGACTTCTTAGCCGCCGAGTCGTTGCCCCGGTATCACCACAGGTTGTGGGCTACCATCGCATCCTCACATATGCCATAGGGACTCGTTTATAGGGTAGGCATCATTCATACTTCATTCACACACACAAGGAAAGGTCAAAGACGGGATAGAGAGAGAGAAAGTACATCCATGCTTGGATTCAAACCCAAGACCTTCCTATCCGTAGTCAGACAAGCTGACCACTAGACAAGTTGGCCGGCAATATGTCAAATATACAATACCACATAACATGTAAAAATTAAAATAATGTGGCTATTTCTTACTGATTCCCTGATTTTAATATTTTATGATAATTGAAATAAGTTAATATAGAAATTCCAATTTTCAGTGGCATGTGAACAAAACAAGTATGTATTGATTACAACATAGAAGTTTACATAAGTAAAATGTGTAAATGATGTACAATATATAAAAAGCCATCTAGATGGAGAAGTCCATTTCTTAGAAAAACATCATTAGAGCTTTATACAGAAAAATGTCATAGAAACATAAAAATATGAACTTTAATAATGGATATGCCCACTTCTAAATTGAATTCATTGGCGGAATTAACCTTCCATTCTGTCAATTAAGTTGTCGGTTACCGAAATGGGAAGTGAAGACCAGGCATGAAATAAGCTATTTTTCATCTCCCTCTGAGACTTCTGAGAAGAAATTAAATCAGCAATTTTTCTACTAAGACAGTCCCATAGATTTCTTATGAGATTTAGATCTGGAGATGAAGCTTTCCATTACATTATATCCAAACCTAATTATAAAAATAAAATATTTCTGAAAAACTTTGTTTAGTGAGGTGGTACATTGTCATCCATAAGAATGAAATGGTTAGTAATCGTACTGACATATTTCCTGTGAAATAAGCCAAGGATCTCATCCCGATATCTTTCAGTATACAGTTCCTCCCTGCAACAGGCAGGCCAGTGTGACACCTAAGTAAGATAATTGCCCAAATCATTATTCATCATCATGGGATCATCATGGGAACTGTGTCTTTTCTCTGTGTTGGATTGAGACTACAAAGGGCTTTGTTCTCGCTAGATCAGAACACGTCCTGAATCTGGGTGCCTTAATGTATCTCGTAATATGGTCCATCCCTTGTGAAACTGGACTCGTCCATAAAAAGTATATAAGCCCATCACTGTCTGATCTCGTAAGTCTTCTTTTACTTAAGATTAAATGTCTCTTCTTTTTCATCCGGTGAAAAGGACAAACACAACTGTTCAACTTCCAAAGACCTTTGCATACCGAAGTCACCTGTGCACCTTACTAGTGGATATTATTCTCCCTGATACAATACATTGTGGCACAGAAGTGCTTCTTCTCTTTTGGGACTAAAAAATTATAAAACGGACTTTTCAAGGTGTTGTATCTTGTAGTCAGTCTGTAACATGTCTTCTGGAGACTGAAGCTTCAGTTTAATATCAATTCCAGAGAAGATGGACCATATTACAAGATACATTAAGACACATAGCACCATCAGTTTGTGATATTCCCACTTCCATTAATTAGACCACCAGCCTCCGTAATGAATCAGATAAACTGATTAAGTCGGACTAGCTGGGATGCACTGACTATTGTCAATGCGTCTATTAACAGAATTTGAAAATCTACACAAGTTACCCGAGTAATCACGAAATGTCTGATGATTCCATAATTTCCTTACACTCATATATACTTGTTCTTTTCTATTAAAAAATGTGTTACTAGTTACTAAATTTACACACAAATACAATCAAATATTTATGTACATACATACATATATATATATATATATATATATATATATATATATATATTATATATATATATATATATATTATATACATATACATATATATATATATATATATATATATATATATATATATATATATTTACTTACATACATATATACATATATGACAAACACACTTCTAATGGTTGCAAATTATAATTAATAATCAGTATAATAAAATTTGGGAAAGCTTGATTTCAATTGATGTTACTGATAATGCTATTTCATATAGAATGAATGCTGTGGAAACATTTTCTTAACAGCCTTGTTCTATTTTTCTCTCTTAGATTCATTCTATCATGATAAAAGACATTAAACTTCACATGCAGTGATTTTTTTTTAATTCGTTATTTTGAACATTGAAATCTTTGATTATACTATTCAGGAATGATAGTGTAATGCTGCTTACCGTTATTCTCATTCATATTTAAGCTACAGTTTATCATTTATTATAAAGAAAATGTCATTCTATTCCTTGACAAAGATTCGAAATTATATATATATTATACAAAGATTATATATATTATATATATATATATATATATATATATATATATATATATATATATATATATATATATATATATATATATATATATATATATATATATATATATATATATATATATATATATATATATATATATATATATATGTACAATTAATATAATTTACTCTGATATAATGTTTTAGATATCCCATAATTAATTCCAAATAAATATAAATTCCACTAGATAAATTCAGGTGATATTTTTTAAATTATACTATGATGAACTTTTACAAAGCTAGTTTAAATATGATTAAATTAGTTTTCATTTGTATTCCATTATTTTCTCATTGCAGTTGTAATAAGACAGAAAAAGGTTTATGTTTTAGGTTTGATTTGTCACATACATATTCCCTTCAAGATCTGAAGTACTTTACTCAGAATTCGTATAGTACTTTTAAAATGTGCTTGGTTTAATCATTGATGAAGAAACACAGAATTTTACTCTTATATGTTTACGTCAAAAGTTTTATCGAATTTTTATTAGTTCCGTGTTCTTTACTTTAGTTATACTTATAGAGTAAATTTTGAACTTTGTAAGCCATTGACTAGAAAATAAATTTCTAAAGTAAGCTTTAAAAATTCCTTTTTAATAGTTTTAACAAATGAATTTTATATATTTTCCAATTTTTATATTTTGGATTTTATGGCGATACATTCAGGTTTGGTTAAGAAATAAATTTTACATTGTCTGTTATCAATGGAGACAAAAATATAAAAGTTTAAATTTTTATTTTAACCTATTATTTTTTACAAATAGTAAAGATTGTAGAGACTTTTTTTTAAATGTATCAAATTTCTTGTCTAAGATCTGTAAAACACTTACGAAAAAAAAACTTTTCTAGCATTATTTTAATGATAATATCTATATCATCTATATATATATATATATATATATATATATATATATATATATATATATATATATATATATATATATATATATATATACCACTCTTAGCATTTAAACAATATGTTGTAAGTACACAGAACAAATAATATTTAATATTTTCTTAATTTACTTTCTTTTAATTTTTGTCATTAATTAACGCTAGTATAGATACTCCCATGATTTAATATTCCAATAATAGTATATTCATTAATTCATCATGATTCCAATACAACTAAGAAAGATTTAAAAATGTATTACTAAACGAAATTCTGTATCGAAAGTTTTGAGAAAATGAAATTTATTGGGAAGAATTCTGAATTTTCGTAATATACTGAGCGGTTCTTTTCAAATTCTAATCTCTTATTTTTTATATTCGCAACGCTATTTAAGTGTTATAAATATTGATCAGGAGTATAATAATCAAGAAATTGGAAAAACAGCTTTTATCTTAACAGTTTTAGAATCAAAATAGTTTCTTTAAATTGTTGAATTAATGTCAAAATTCCAACTACTAATCTAAAGAATCTAAAATCTAATAATGAAAAACAAGATCTGAAAACTAAAATGTTTGGTTAATGAAGGGTTACCCTTATTAATTTTAATGGAAATTTCTGAGAAAATTACAACTAAAACACACGAATCAAGGAAAAGTGTAATGAATGTTATATTCAAAACGTGCCATTGATTCAATTAATGCACTTAACATTCAAGAGAGAATGTGCCATTGCAATCAAATAATGTTGGTATTGATCTTCAAGGCAATAGAATATTTTCCATAAAATATAATTATTTGATTTTTATAGAAGTCAAACAATTAAAGAATATTTTCTCATAAAAATTTATGAAAAGTAAAATTGTACCAATTTTAAAAGGGGAATCTTATTTCTGTAACATTTACAAGCATATATTTATAGCTAACAGCAATGGATAGTTCTAAAATATCCGTGTTTTGTTAAGAATTGTATACATTGTATTTTATGAGTCAGTATTTAATTTGACAATTTATTAATGCGCATTTCTTCAGAAAAAAGCAGTATAAATTACAGAACATGTTTATTTTCAAAGAAAGAATTTATCACTGTAATAATTTACATTCTTTATTTCTTACATTGAAATTTAATCCATTCCGCATTTGACTAAATATGGAGAACATTAGGAAAGGAAATAATATAATTTAAAACTCTCTTTTTTTAAACTTTTTTTAAACGCATCATTATGTTCTAGTTGAAGTGGATGATATGGTTTAAGTTTAATAAATTAAAAAATAGCATTTGATGAAACCAGTGGAATTAAGATTTGAAAGATCTAAAATGAATAAATTAATCATGTTTTTAACTTTAAGCGTTAAAATAAATTGTAAATTTATGTTTCAAACTAAATTACAAAGACAACATTAATAATCTGCTAGCTTATTCTTTAATATCATATGAAATTTACACTAACCAGACTCCACGCAATATTTAGCTAAGCATAAAAATACGACAATACTATCACATAAAGCATATTTGAAAGAAAAATTTAAATATTTCTTCTGATATTTCAAATGATTTCCCAAATACTACTCAGGTGAATCCTAGATTATAAATAAATATATAAATATGTATTATATATATATATATATATATATATATATATATATATATATATATATATATATATATATATATATATATATATATATATATATATATATATATATATATATATATATATATATATATATATATATATATATATATATATATAACTAATTCCTTTAAACATCATAATATTTCACAATTAATTTTTATTCATCATAATATTATAAAGTGATTTTACTTTACATTTAATTATATTTTCCTTTATATAAAAAGAATTAAAAAATTTTTCAATTACTAATATAGATTTCACTGAATTAATATTAATACTAAAATATATTTTTTTAATATTTAGTGTCCTGATTGTAAGATTTTTCAAAATAAGACAGGATTTTTAATTACTTAACTTTCAATTTTCATTTGCATTTAAATTGCAGTTTTAGAAGCTAATATTAAAATTAATATTAATACCTCTAAAATATATTTTTATTATTAAGTTATGATTGTAAGATTTTTCAAAATAAGCAAGGATTTTTAATTACATAACTTTCACAATTCTCATTTGCATTTAAATTACAATTTTAGTAGCTAATATTAAAAAAACACTGATTATTAACATTTAGAAAACACTTCAAATCTTATTTGATTAAACAGTTTAAAATGAAATTTTGCATACACATTAAACAAATATCATCCGAAACGAACTACAAAGAGACAGTTAAGTTTTTGTCTTAAAATCTGCATTTAAAACAAAAAAGAGTTTTTGCAAAAATTGAAATCTCTGAATATTATTTGGTTGCATAAATATTAAATATCATTTTATTTTCAATAGCGTTTTATTTCTGCATTTGACTGTAATAATTAAATTATAATGCACTCATTTAAAAAAATAATATAGTTGTTTTTATGTTAATTGTTTTTCCAAACTAAATTGTGGTGAAATTTCATCAATATTTAAAATTATGAAATTTATTTCCTAAAGTTTGTTTCTTAAAAGTGTAATATTTTTAAATAATTTAGAAAATGATAAATAAGACATTTTTGAGACGTACAAATGAACGATAACATTTATATTTGATTGAATCCCTAAAAATTAAAATCAGATGTTTTGCTTAACGCGTAATCCAAAGAAAATACAATATAGCAAGTTTTAGTTTCCAAGCCTAAATGCAGAAAGTATTTAATGTACGTAAATTGTCCTCTAACGTTTAATGTTTTTAAATAATTTCATTTGAAAAGAGTATTCAGATATAAAAATTTCTCTTTAGAAAGCAATAAATTGCATTTTAAAGTTTCAAAAAAAATCTTTTTAGGTCATTTTTAGTTGTTAAATTACTCATTATATGTAGAAACATTTTCTAACTGAAATTTAAAGTCATGATCGATTTCTTTTTGCATGAATGCTATGATTGATTTTTCTACGCTGTCATAAAGAAAGTTTGAAGCAAACTTTGCTTTGAAAAATAATAAGTCATTCATTCGAAGCTATTTTGTAAATATAATGATATTTAACATTTCGAGAATTATCCTAATAAAGAGATTAGGAAAATGTCACTATAAACAATTCTAAAATACTAGAGAAAATAATCTGTTATAAATTTATTATTTTGGAAAATATAATAATGATTTTTACTTAATAAAGTATTTTTCTCATTTACAAAAAAGTATAAGTGATAAATAGGTGTCATTGAAGTATTAGATTCAGTTCGTAAATAAATGGAAACAAAATTGAAAACATGGTAATCAAAACTGAATATTGCTAGAAAGGTTTAACTATTATCAAATAATAACAGTCTTAATCCAAGCTTTCATATCATCCTTCATAACACTCGATAATTCATTCACTATCTCAAGATATTTGCTGATATATGGTTTCACTCGCATTAATCGTTTACATATTCGTCTTTAACGCAACCACTTTCAATGGTTGCCAAATGCAGTAATTTCAAATGTGACAAGTAAATACCTGCATATTGACTGTACAATATGTTCACCAATTAATTTCATTTCTTATTTAGACTAAATTCAATTTAATATCTGTTATTTAAGGCTAGATGCAAGAAATAAATTCTTTTATAGTGATAATCATTATTTCTTTCAAAATCCTGAACATTGTTAATTCTTTGGAGAGAATATAACCTCTACCCATGTACGTGATTTTTTAAGATTTAAATGATGTATCCATTCCTTGATGCTAACGGGAATCTTATTTTTTTCTATTTACAACAAGGTAAGAATTTTCAACAAGATAATACAAGATTACTACCACTCTTCATCGATTTCGTTTGTAAGTTATTGATTTCAATTATACAGAAAATTCACTAACTATTTAAAAATGTCTAGAATAGAACACACAAAACATTTTTATGGTCTGTAGGAAAAATTGCGGAATGGCAGAAAGAATGCATTGCAGACTGGCAAAGAAATATTTATCATTTATTTTTTGGAATTCCTATTTATTAACTAAGAAAAGAGATACAAAATATAATGTAAAATAAATTATAATAATTTTAAAATCCATTGCTAACTTTAACTTTAAAACACAAATTAAACTATTGATCGTTTATTTTTTTTTATTTATTGCTAATGCCCGGCTGATCTTAGGATGTACCTATTCAGAGCTATAATGGGCGAAAGTGATGCCCTCTTATAGAATGGGGCACCGAACGGTTTGCCATTTTCACCCAGAAAATGAAGAGATAAAGAAAGGCAACGAGAGAGAAATTAATATCTGTGGCCGAACCAGGATTCAACCCGGGAACTTTACTGCTTCAAACTAATCTCTCCACCATAGGTCAGCATATTTATATTTTGTAAAATATAAGATAAAATATATTGGAATTTTTAATTTATCGAAAATTTTGAACAAAACTATATTGTGATAAATATTGCTAATTTATTGTTTAATGAAGAATTTTTCTCGTATTATTTGTTATTATGATGAATAAAGTACTTTTTTTTAGTGATTGAATTTTATAAAATATTTTTAGAAAATATTCAGAAAATTTAATTATTTTAAAATAATATTGTCAATGGATGACAAGAAATAGTTTACATTAATAAATTTGAGCAATCTTGTTAACCTAATTTAAAAATGAGCAATATCTACTTTATATTTTTAACTTTAGAAAGTTTTTGAAGAAATAAAGTTATTTAAAGTCTTCAACAAAATATTCGTCTTAAAATAAAAACTCGATTGTGGCAGGATAAAATATTATCCATAGTATAAATATTTTGTATATAAATATCTCGAACTTTTTGAAATATGTTAACGGAAAATCCCTCAGATTTATTAAATTTATAAATAATGTCGATAGTCTATAAAAATTACCCAATGTATTTCTTTTTAAAATTGGTAAAAATATTTTCTCAATGTAAAAACGATTAATATTTTTGAGAAAGTTTTAAACTATTATGAGAAATGTGCCACAGACACATGATATAACTTTTAAAGACAAACATTGTACAAAAATATTACATATGATTTATACATATACATTAATACAAATAATATAAGTATAAAAACAAATGCGAATACTTATGTAAATCAAAAACGCATAATAAATAAAATGTACTGAATTAGTACATTTATTACATTGATTCCAAAATTTTAAAAACTTTTTGTATTGGTATGTTTTATTCATTCGTAAAATATTAAAAAATTTTAAGACTTAAAATATTCCTAATATTTTAGAAATTAGAACAAATAATGATATTTTTTAAAAATGAATGAAAAAATTACTATAGTTATCTATGATAAAAATGAGTTTCAATTGTATAATAAAACCCGTTCTTTAACAAGCAAAGTTCTCCGACATAATATTTGCTTAAAATTAATTATAACTATTACAACTTTCATGAATGAAACTGTAAATCTTTTTATACTCTTCAATTATTTCTTCTAAACTGCAACTTTGCAATACTTGCAGAATAATGCACGTAATAAATATTTTTATTAGAAATAAATATGTATGTCAAGCCATGAAGTCGTTTCGGTAGACTCTTTTTTAAATAAGGGATTAAAATTTTCAGGATTAATTCATTAATTATTGTTTATGTAAATAAACGAATGCTTTCTTAATAAACCCTTATCTTTGAAATTAACTCTGCAATTAAAATAATAACTTATATATTTTATATTCTCTTTGAAATATATAGATGTAAGTTTAGAAATCTTCTCGTTAATTACGAAACATATGGGATATTTTGAAGTTTGCACAGATTTTTCTCAATTCATTTTTACGTTTCTTCTTATTGCATATCATGAATAACTAATTAAATATAAATTGAAGCATGAAATTTTAAAATTCATTTGAATTTTTAATTTTATATGGTTAATCATTAGATTAATTAACATTGCCATATTTTAAAAATTATTTTCACAATCATTAGTTGAGTAAAACTTACATGAAGTTTACATTATTTAATTGCTAATTAAAATTAAATATTTGTTGTAGTTTTTAACGCCAAAATACATAATAAATAAAATGACAACTTAAAATGATTTCATTAAATAAAGTTTTTGAATATGAGATATATAATGCACCCTGGAAGTCAATAAAATTACAAAATGATGAATAAAAGCAAATAAATATTTATGATAATTAAATATGTTAATATGAAGTCAAAACAAATTCATTTACCAGCAATTTTAGAGGAAATAGGTATAAGTTTAAACTATTACAGTTTAGGCAGTTAAAGCTACTATTTTACCGGTTTAGACATTGATAAGAATGTGTTTTCTGTTCTTCATATCTACGGAACACTTTATAGACCAATAAAGTTGGAGATTGTTAAGGAGCCAATAATTAAGCAACAGATTATCTAATGGTTGGAAATAGTGAGAGGCCTAGAGACTGTGCATGCCAATTACAATAACTTTTGCATCAAGAAAGTTAAAAATTTGAAGTGCCAATATTGTACTTACATTATCTTATTGAGAAGTTGTATTTCGCACATTTCAAGCACAGCATAAAAGGATTGGTCAGAAACTGTAAGATGTATACTGATCGCCATTAAAATTATTATCGGTAGAAACAGGATCTTTGTCGTATACATAGTCGCTTACCTACTTTACTCTGCAAATATCCTACTTTTGATGTAAAGATATAAACCTTTACATCAAAAGTATGTAATTTATGACAATTTCAATGCAAATAGGCAATGAGTAATCCTTTTCAAAATGAAGCACGTATTCGTGCCTTAACAATCCTGTACACAGAACAGGGATTCATCTGAAAATTCAACATAATGCTTTCGTAGCCAACTTCGTTTTTGGTTATGCCAGAGCTATTACCCATCTTTATACGGCGATTTCAAGAGAAAAAAGATAGCCATGATAGAAATCATAGATAATCCAAATGTAATTAAATACGAGCTGAAGAAAAATAATGAAAGATTAGACATTGAGACTATGAAAATCATTAATAATCATCAAACAATCTCCATTTCCTTATTAAAAATATGTGATATTGTTGTATGGTTTTGAAAGTTCCATTTAATAATCTGTTTCTCCTCTCGGTATTTGTCATGAAAAGGCACTGAAATTATGTGTGCTGTTCGTTAATTTTTCAGTTCTGTAAGTCGGGTGCTTTCGACTGTGAGATTAATTATATCACCCTACTATAATCTACGCACTCAATCCTATCCTGGTTATGGAATACTCAGCTAGTTCTAACACTCGATTATGTCTATGTTTTTATTATTTCAAACATACCACCACATTCTGAGAAAAACGTGACCTATCAAATATAAGTTCTTATTGTCTAAGGCTATTACAAGCTATTATGACTAAGCTATTACTAAAGCTTTTACGAGCTATCATGACTAAAGCTATTACGAATTAGAAGTCTAATGATCTGCTTTTCTTTTCTGCTGTGCTTCAGATATCATTTATCTTCTATCTATCACTATTCATTCTATTCAGATGCATTTATCTACCAAAACAGCTTCAATGATGTATATTAGACTACTCCAAATTTTACCTTTCATATGGTTTTGTTTCTTAAATGATATAACAAGTTCTTTAAATTTTAAGATCATACGTTCTTATCACCATTGATGGTATGATCTTTTGTATATGTATTATATCTATGCTTATAAGCAATCTTACTATTTTAGTTTAAAAGTCATTACGTATGTATGAAAATGTTTATTCTTTTATTTAAAATTTTTATGTATTAAATTCTACATAATTCAAACTTTAATAATAATAAGTTTTCATCCTGTTGTTATGTTGTTATATATCCCATCTGATATAGTGGAGCTATATCAGATCCATGAGGCCGTAAACATTAAAAAAATCGAGGAAAAGGAGAGGTCTCTCAAAAAACTCTTCCATAATGAAATCCAGGCAGTCAAAATTTTCATCTCCTTATTAGTTTTAAATTTTATTTTTTATAAATATATTTATGTTTTAAATTAATTCTGAGTATAAAATAATATTGAAATTATTGTCAAAATAATTACACTTCTTGAAATTTAATCAACCAGTGAAGAAGTTAATTTAATTTATAATTAGTTTTCTTTAATATAATGACTCCTCTAAGTCAAGAAACATGAGTAATACAGGGTGCTCTGAAAAATAAACATGCATGACCAGCATGTTCAGTAAAGAAAATTAATACATGCATATATATATATATATATATGTACACACACTCAGAGAATCACGTTGCACCATAGAACGAAACACATTGTTTAGGAGATCAGCTGTGATGCTTGTGATAGTTTTTGCAATACTTAAAATCAGCTGTGATGCTGGTGATAGTTTTTGCAATACTTAAAATCAGTTGATGCAGGCTGGTAATTTTAATCCTGGGCTGCCATGATTTGATGCAACCCCAAGCGAAGATATCAAAGAGCGTTAAATCAGAAGAATCCAATGTCTACATATTTTATGATTCTCTACTGATCTAGTGTCCTAAACGGTGTGGTCAAGGTAATCACGAACAATGACTACAAAGTGCTTAGAAACCCCATCATGTGGAACGCAATGATAATCAAAATTCCATCAGTTTCCAGTTTTTCCAGTTGTGTATACAAATAAAACTGGAGCATAAAATTTTAAGTTGTACCATTTGTCGTTTCTTCTGCTCACACGAATGGTTTATAACTCTTAACCTTGGTCATTTCTAATGATACACTTACCTGCCTTCTGCATGGAAGTGCATTTCCACTCTTGCACCCCATGAGAATTGCTGTCTGCCTATATCCGACAGGTGTCAAGATTGAAGAATGCACACGTATGAAATGTATCCTCGTCTACGCATTGGGTGCTTTTCATTTGCCACGGCCTTCCAAAAGGTCCTTACTCCTTGTTTGTAGAGCAACATAATCTACCTCTTCTTGGTATTGAAAAACTTATATTTAGTATTTTTTTCTTCAGAATAAAGAGAAGAATATACTAAACTATGATATGAATAATGATTAACTCGTGACGCAGCCAACGAACCAAAACACTTGGGACACTTTTAACGGCTTCACGAAAGCTTTTGATGATATCATCAGAGGTTGATGGTTGTTCAGAATGCTTTTCATTCATCATGCTACTGGCTGGTTTGAAGTTATTAACAAGTACCCTGATATTGGTCCTTGTCTTTATTGTATTTTTGATGGTACGCCTGAAGCATTTCTTTACGTGTTATACCAGACAGTTTCAAGCAAACAATGAATATTCTTTCTTCTAAGCAGAGATGAAAGATCTTCTAAGAACTCAATAATTTGTGTTTTCAAGTAAATAAGTTGTTACTTATGCGATTTTTGATTTCATTTGGGAGAGAAACCTTATAAATAAACAGAGTTTAACTTTTTATAGAAATGAAAAATATTTGATTAACCATATTCATTGCTCAGTAACTGCAGAAAACCGTTTTTACAAGATTAAAGTTTATTTATCAGTGCAGTATGATATAATTTGGCTCTTTAAGAGAAATAGATGTAATGCTTTTGTAAAAAAATATTGCTATGTTTCTTTTATTAGACTGAAATATCTTTTTTTTACTCCTGTTTAGTAACATAAATATAAAAGTAAAGGCATAGCTAAAAATAAGTGCTTAACTTAAGAAAATTCATCTTTAAATAAAAAAAAATCGTAATTATTGAATAAATATTTTTACTAAAATAAATTTCAAAATAAAAGTTTTGAGCAACATTTTTGTCTCACATGTTTATTTTTAATTCAATATGTATAATATATTTAATCTTAAAAAAAAACAATGATAACTCTGTCATTGATAGAGCATAAAAATTGTAATTCATAGGAAAACTATTTCAGCACTACTTGCTAAAGTTCTGTAAAAATTTCATGGCTTTAATTCAAAAGAAAATTTTAAATTGAGTAGTTCTAACGAATATTAAATTTTTAAATAAATGTCACGTATCTGAATCTGAAAGTTTCCTGAAAAATATTTTAAATTAGATAACTGCAATTCTTTACCATTTTCTTTTAGTACCATAGTACCATCAGAAAATATTTCTCTTAATTGATAATATATATATATATATATATATATATATACATATATATATAATTGATAATATCAAGAATTATTTCTCATAGTTGACAAAAAAATGAAATTTTTATGTATTATGATATTTACATTTATTTTATTATTGAACATATTTTGATAAGAATTACAAATAAAAGCTCTTTAGATTAAAAATTTAAAAAATCAGATTCTAATTATTTTATAACCTTTAAAATAAGGTTTTAAAAAGGCAAACAAACCTTCAAAATAACCACTTTCGCACATTTATGATTCTTTTAGTAAATTGAATAATTTAAGAGAATAAAACATTAAGAAATTAAGATATAAAGTTTCATTTTGGCGAAATTACAAGCAATAATTTTTCTATGTGAAGCAAATTTTATTTATCCCTATTCTAAAATATTTCTTATAATCTATAAAAAGAAATTTTTGCTATAATCTCTTAAAGAGTTTATTAATTGCAAGATTATCAGCAGATATTGAATAAAAAATAAATTATTTCTTAATTTTAATGTATTTTAATGCATCGATTTTTCTAAAATATTATCCTACGCAAAGCAAAATTTCAGTACAATATATTTCTTGATTAATATATTTAAGAGATCCTTTAGCTTCATTTTCCTAAAGATACATAGTAAAAAAAATATTTAATTGTTTCGTATTTGATGATATAAGAGCTTATAATAATTATTATTTTTGTTTAATTTTGATTAATTAAAAATATGTATTCTTGTATTTAATTTTTAAATATATAAATAGTGTTGTAAAACGTATAGTAATTCAGTGACAAAATCAATTAATTTTTTTTTTTACATTTTATCTTTATATTTATGTGAAAAACATTTGATTTATTATTTTTATTATATTCCTTGCAAGCTTAAAATATAAAACATCGCTTTCTTCTCTTCAGCCATATTTTTGTACAGATAACTAATTGTAATTTTACAGCCTGTTACAACAGGAAATAGAAATTCAATGAAAGAATTTTTTGTAAGATTTAAATGATTTAATTGATAAAAGTCTAATCTTTTAACCAACTGTCTGGAATTGCCTTTCTAATAAGATATAGTAATGAATTAAAATTCGCATTTTATGAATTTCAAATAAAAGAATAACGCGCTTTCTTTAATATTTACATTACTTATAATGCATACAGAAACATATATATAAATGTATTTAAGTTGATTACAATTCATTGTTTCCTTATTTAATTAAAAAATCTAATTTGTTAGCTTAATACTGATTAAACTATTGCAGGAAATGTACGAAACCCAATGTAAATCCTATTAAAAGTAACAGAAATGTTATTAAATCTTTAATTTACTTCAATTTTGCTTACATTTTGCCCTAAAATTTATCAAAAAGATACTATAATTGGAAAAAAGTTTCCATTAATGAGTTAAATAAATAGTTTTCAATTAATTTGTAAAAAGACAAAATAACAATTAGTGCTAAAGTATCTAACGTTATGACTTTTGAAAAATTGTTATTCAATAAAAGAAATTGATGCTTAGATTAATATTTAAACAACATTCCATAGAAAGAAATATTTTGAAAACAACTTTTTTCTTTTTGTTTAAGACAATTCTTTTTGTTTATGAAAAATTTAAAAGAAATTCACTTAAGACATCTAAAACAAAATTAAATAAATGTTTACTTAAAATAAAATAATTTGTTTTTAAAGCTATTCCGAAATTCTTTTTGTTAAAAACTTATTATGAATAACAAATTAAATTATTAAATTTTTGAATTTAAAACCAGACCATGATCATTTGATTATTTTACATTTTTTAAGTTATACATACGGAAACTAATAAATAATTTTTTAATGTATATTTAATTCCTTTTCATACAAAAGATTTTTGGCCATTGTCAAATTTTTCTCCTCATTTCACTTAATTAATTGTGATTATTATTATATTGTAAGTTTGAATTTAAAACAAAATATTTCATTGTTGTTTTAACTGTTTATATTCTTAATTAATTTCATATCATTCTTTTATTGTAAAACTCAATCTATGACAGTTCAATTCATGCTACATTCCAACTTTCAATTGAAAGTCCAAAACTATATTTCTATTTCGTACTGCAATTCTGTTGTACAAATTCAAAAATTCATTAGGAATATTAAAAAATGTGCTACTACTCCTTGAAATAAATTTGTAGAAATTGAAAGAACAATTTGTATGTTAGTAAAATTGTGAGTTGTTGATAAGATCTTCTATAAATAATTAATAAAAACATATGCATGATTTAGTAGTCTTAAAACTTTGATAAGTTATTTTATGAAAAAATTATCTGTAGATGCTTAGCGCATAACCAAAACATGCAGTTCGAGTACGGTAAGTTAGTTTATATTTACTATTAACAATTTAAATAATGCATATTAAATCCTTTAAAATTACACAATAAAACTAATTCAAACTCTTTGTTTTAAACCATAAATTATTATTTAAATTGCAGATGGAAAAATGATTAAGAAATAAAAAAAGAAAGATTCTTCAATTCACTGCCAAAGAAAATGGTATTCATTTAAAATTGCAATAATAGGAATATTGCAAGATTTGATATTAGAAATATTTTGAGATAAAATACTGATATTCCTTTTTATTCCACTTATATTTTTTCTCTCCAGAAATATTTTTAGACTTTGCTAAATTCCTGATAATTTATTTAGAATTCCTAATAAATATAGTTTTACGTTTGATATATTAAAACTCGAAAAATAATTTCAAATTATTCTTCCACTAATCTTTATAACATATTACATTTTAATATACTTTATCTGATTTTATATTAAGTATTAAATAATTTAATGTAACAAATTTGTGGAATTAATTTTGACAAAAGTGTAATATTCGCTTAAAATTGTTAAAAGTGCAGAAACAAAAAGTAGCAGTTAAGGAACTTTATATAAAAGCATATAATTTTAAATTTATATATATCAATTGATATTGTACTATATTTTATCAATAACTTAAAATATCCTACATTTTTGTGCACTATTACTTTAATAAGAATAATTATAAATTTTATACTTTTAATTTTTAATACTATTCTTACTTTTGAAATCAAATTAAATGTTTCGTTTTTCCTACCTACAAAATAAATGAATAATTTGTTTATGATTTAATAAATCACATCTCAATCTGATTTAAAACTTTGTAATCTGAGAACCAAAATTAGTATGATACTATATATTATTTTACTCTTCTAAATAAATAATTTTTAATCCAAATAAATGAAAGAATAATGTCAAAATGAAAAAGATAATTTCGAATTCTAATTAATTTAACAAGGTTTTAAGCGTTTTTGATGATAAATATTCTGTTTTAAACAGTTAAGTTGGATTACATTTTGTAAAAATGTTTTAAACGGGAACTTTTGATATGCATTTACCTTGGTATGGATAAAATCTGAATACAATTGATCTACATCCTTGAAAATAACTTTATAAATTTCTGTAGACCAAGTTTTCCAAAGTGAAAATTTCATTAATTTTATAAAAGTTACTATGGCGATATTTTTATTTCTTTATGATTCACTATTGTCGTTATTTACATTGTATGTATTATATTTATTTCTTAAAATACAAATTAAATCTGAATGTATCTTCAACAAAATATAGGTATTTTTAAAATTTTAGGTGTTCATTTCTTGATATTTAAATTTAATATCGTTTTAAAAATAATTGATTGCATTGCTATGTAATATTATTTTTTTATAAATATTGCAAACGTTGAAAGCCTTTCTAAATTAATAAGTTAGTCTTTTCCAAATATATATCAGTCTATTTCCTTTATATATTTAGAAGTAGATATAAAAATTCCATATTTTTGAAAATATTGACATCATTGAAACTATTTTTACACAATTTACATTTTTTTAGAAAATAATTTTATTCTGTTATTTATTTGTAATATACTTTTGCTTCAAAATCATACTTTTATATTTTAAGAACATATTTTTTCGTTTTAAAATTACAAAAATACAACAAAATGCATCGATTATTTTTATTTTATTCAAGTTTCTGCATAAGCGTTTTTACAGTAAACCATGAATAAAATTCTATATTAATTTTATACAAAATTCATTCTAAAACGTTTTATTTACCATCAAAAAAAGCTCTATCACATTTTTGTTTTCTGAAATAAATTATCATAAATTGTAAACACTATTGTTTGTAGGAATTAATGGTAAATCAAAAGCTGACTATTCAATTAAGAATCATTTGGTGTTTACATTCATATTTTACCTAAGGTTTAGGATAATTTCTCATACAATGCTTATCGATTTGTAAAACACAAATTCCCAGATGTTATTTAGATAAATTATGTTAAATTTGCATAGAAAAATTTATGCTTTTCCAGAGTCACGATTTTAATTTTCTTTTTAATAAACAAATGTTTTATAATATTTTTTGTTTGATTTTCTCAAATACCATTAGTTCTATGAATTAAGAAATACTTTACTTTTAATCCAATCATACATATCATTTATATGATATTGTTATATGATGATTCATATTTTATTTAGGATTATAAAAAATATTGCATTAAAGCTTTTATAGAGAATTTTTTTTTTATGTTTTCTATTTAATAATATTGAATTTAATAAAAAAGAAACGGTTCAGTCATATTTCATATCAATTCCAAAATGATTTTGAAGTTGATAAAATCTATAAAATAAAAATATCTTAGATTGATATTGAACTTTTTCTCAGATTCCGTCAAAAATATTTTTTTTCTTTAAAAGCTGTTAAGGTAATTGAAAGAGAAAAAGAGGATGTAGAAAACTGAGTACAGAATACTACACAAAATAAATTCATCATGAGTTCAGTACTGATTTTTAATGTGTTACCAAATGAAACAATATAAAAATTCAATTGGAATGAAATTTTGTTTAAAACGATGTTTAAATGATATTTAAAACGTTTACAAATTCAATAACACCCAAATTCAAGAAATTTTAGAAAATACTAATAACAGATTTTCCATATCTATTAATTCATAGAAAAAGAAATAAAGTAAGGAAAATATGTTTTTCTTTATTTCAAATATGATTAACATTAAATAAAAAAATAATTTTTAAACGAATTCACACATAGTGCTTGATTGAAATTGTTGATATTTTTCCACAGAGAGAGTACATAATTACAAATGAAAAAGCTACATAATAAATAGGCTTATCTCAAGAATAGATAAGCCTATTTATCTAAAATTTACTGTATATTGTTGGACTTGGTTAGTTAAAATTTTGGAGCAAAATGCATACGTAGATTGAATAATCATTCAATAAAAACTTACTATAGAAATTTGATTTATAATTTTATATTTGAGTTTGTTTAAAAAAAAATCATATATTTAAAAATATGTTATATTAAATATTTAATTTAAGACCTATTAAAATATAAATAATTTATTAATTAGTTAATTTATTTTATTTTATTTTAATTACTTATTTTGACTCTCGTGGTGAGGGGAGAGTCAATAGAAAAGATTATTTTGAATACAAAAATAAATTTTCTTTAAGTCTATTTTCAAATATTTTCAAGATCTTGGAACTAAATTCTAAATTAATGTTAAAGTCACTTTTGAGAATTCTTTATCGATATTTTTTTATAATGTTGTACAAATGCCTGAAATTTATATTTTCTGGGTTACTATTTGTGGTTTAAGTTTTGTTTTAAATGTGCTTAGTAAACTATACACAAGAATGCGTAGAGTTCGTCTATGAACATTTTAATAATTAAGAGAGATTATGGAAAATAAATACATGAAGAAATAATTTTAAAGAAATAATGCATCGATTACGATTCTGTAATCAAAAGTAACTTAATATTTTATTGAATAAAATGCTTATTGACAGCACGTTAATCGTTAAATAATTGAACTAAAAAGATCAGATTCTTTGAAAATATCTTTATTGAACAAACCAAAATTTTATGAATTTTAATAACATTAAAAAATATTTACAACATAACATTGTTTTGCAAATAGTTTGTGGGTGATAATAACTAACATTTACACCAATCAACTTTTAATTACAATTACTTTTCCTAAATTAAAGGAGTTCTTCATGAACATGAATAATGGTTAAACAATGTATATAAATTCTATTATATTAATTTCGAGTCTTTTTTTTTGTTGACAACTACACTTTGACTACTGAGTAATACATTTCAAAAGTAGTAGGTTATTCTGTTTATAAATAAAGCAACACTCTAATTGAGATACTTTAAACAGCCTTTTTTCTAATAACTTTCACAAACAAAATCGACATTGATCAGTAAAAGCTGCTTGTCCCAATGAGTATGTCTTTATTCGTCATGTAATTAAGACAAATGAAACATTAATTTAGTGTATGATTTTTGTAGCATTAAATATATATGTTCAAATTTTGCAAAATTCTTTCAAATAATGCTTCTAAGGCCCAGTTGATAAATCATTTTATAATCAGTTCATTAGGAAATTGGGGATTCCTTCGCCATTACTATCCATTATAATCATTAGTGAAGATTAGGACTCCAATAATATCTTGATATTAAATTTAGAGACTAATACTGTTCAGAGAAAGACTAAGGTGGTAAATTTCAAACGTTCTCAAACTAAGCACTTTAATTCAGGAAATGCAGGTGACACTATTCAAGCTGCATTTAAATTTTATAAAGGTAATCTGCAGTTTGTACATAAAATTTATGAGAATTTTATATTAATTATCTGAAACATTTATGCATAAGTGTAATAAAATATCAATGCAATTTCTTGAGAAAATTAAAGCTTTGTAATTTTACAATAATTTTCTTATATTAATGCGGCAGAAGTTATAAGCATAATGTGTAATATACTTTCATAAATATACCACAATCTCACTTACCCTTTTATGAAAGTGATGACTTAAATTTTCTGTTTCAAAATATGTGCTTCGAGATGATTTTAATGATTTCTTAATGTTAATATTTTTAAAATTTAATCTCCAGCTTACTTTGAGAAAAAATACAAATCTAATTTTCATTTGGAATTTTAAAATTATCCTTCGGGAAACAATTGTTTTATTTAATGCATTATATTAACTACAGACATAAAATAATTTTTATACGAACACATTTTTAGAGAGCTATAAATATTTATCATATTTTTATCATTAGTCAATAATAATTGATAATAAACATTATATTATCCCAGTAAAGATGTTTATACGATACGTTTTGCTATACTTTTGCATCACATTTAATACAATACTTTATTTATAAATAATGGAACGTTCTATTATACCACAACTGGGATCGTATGCCTCTGAATAGCTGTCTTACACACGAGTAATGACGACGTTGAGTTTTCAAAAGAACAGAAAGAGAACATGAAAAAGTACTTTAACTCTCACATCTATTATTAAACTGTCTTGACCACTGGTCAGTTTAAAACACCATTATGTTTTATGCCTCTTTTATGACCAATTGTGTAGCTGCTTCTGACAATTTACTGAAACGAGTTTTCTGGTAAATATTTTAATATTGTTATAATCTCTTAATAATAAAATTATATAAGAGGAATATTATATATATATATATATATATATATATATATATATTATATATATATATATATAATAATTCGAGATTATATATATATATATATATATATATATATATATATATTATATATATATATATATAATACTTCGAGATTATATATATATATATATATACGTATATATATAAATTATTAAATGAAATCATTAAAATAAAACTACTTTTGTAAAATGGAGACGTAGTGTTCATACTATGAATGATCTCTTCGGTCTATTTCTGAATAAGATTTTATGTGTTGAAATTTTGATTTTAATTTGTTATGAGTGTGAAGTAAAAGTAAATTATATGGAAGTACGCCAGAAATGAAAATTGTTTTAAACTTTTTTGTTTGATAATAAGTAATTTCATAACATTTGTAAAAGAATTTGAAACATTCTTTTTCAGGCAATAAGTTAACTTTTACTTCTTTTACAAATGTAGTTTCTGATCAAAGTTCATCAAATCTAGTTCTGCGCAGGAAAAATAAATTTATTTATTAACTTTTCATTAAAACTTATTATTAGAGAAAGAATTAAAATTAATTAATATTTCATTTAGAAACCATGCAAGTGGTTATGAACAAAAAAATAATGTTTTCTACGTTAAGCATATATATTTCTAAAAAATAAACATTAACAGAAAATTCAAAACCTGAATACTACGAAATATCTTCCACTCTAGCTTAAAATTTTAAAAAATATTGTTAATATAATTATTTTATTATGCTAATTTCTACGATCTGAAAAGTCTGAAACTCATAATCAAAAGTAAATCACACACATTAATCGTCTTTCCAGAAATTAAACATGAGGATTATAATTATTTTAATTTAGTTCCTTCAACGTTATTGATTATATATTTAGAAAATCTCACATTGCTTTTTGTTATATTTACAACAAGAATTTATAATTATTAAGTTAAGAATTATAATACATAAAGTATTAAGTAATGGCCACAAAATAAATGAATATTCAAGAAAATAGATTATATAAGTGACAAAATCTGATACAAAATATCATAAAAATGAAATATTTCAATAAAATATTTCATTTTGACTAAAGCTATTTGTTAAATGAATGCACATTTACTTAAGTAATTACAAATATAATAAATAAAACTTTTCTTTCGAAATTACTTAAATCTTTGATAGGGTTACTTTTTTTTATTAAAATGAGTAAAAAGTACACAAATGTCCCATTAATATCTATTAATTCACTATAGTTCTAATTGAATTTTACTCTTAAGAAAAAACAGACAAAAATGTTTTTTTATTTCTTTATTCTGTAATGCTTGAAATTCACTTTGAATTCCTTTAATGAATACTAGAAATAATTCGATTGCGAATTTAGGAATCAGTGTCTTGTAAAAAATGAAAACAACTTCTAAAAATAAAATATGCTCTTTAAACTTTTTATATACAATTTGTATTAATTATTTTTAAATTTTTTAATGTCCAAGGTAAATTACTTTAGCATCAAGAAATGAGTTTAAAATCTATATATAATCACATTAACTGAATATCGTAAAATATTACTTAGTTAAATTTAAGTTTTTTATTTATAATTAAAGATATATTTTTATTTTAATAGCATTTATTTTTCCTTTTCTTTTCAGAGTTTCTTAATACTATATTTTATAAATTACTTTTATTTTTCCTATTTATAGGCAAATGGGAAACAATTACATTTTACTTTTTAAAAAATAAGGTTTTTCTAATTTTTTCCATAAGATCAAGTGTTTGTGGTTGTGGTGATAAATTTAAAGTTTGTATCTGCTTACACAGATTTTGAAGTTTAAATTTATTTTCTTGACACTTTCTGAAGTGGTTTCTGGATAGTCTGAGCCCCTTAAAAAGGACGACTAGCTTACCTGCAAATTTTCCACTTCAATTCTCCAGATTAGATAGATTGGTGTGAAATCAGGGGTTGGGAGAAACTCACTCCGCTGAAAGATCATGTAATACAAAAGTACAGGATCTATTAATTTTATTGTAATTACTTTGATGAAATTTTATTTTAAAGTATATAATAAACACACAATTTAAAAGTTTACAAAAATTTCTCAGGAAACTATTATTGATGTACTATTATTGATGTGGATTTGTATTACAAAACTGAAACTAATCAATACTGATTAGTTTCAATTTTGTAATATAAATCCACCATTTTGTTAACTGAGTATAATAAGTAACATTAATTTATATATATATATATATATATATATATATATATATATATATATATATTATGTATATAAGGACATAATGATATTTGATATGTTGTGCAAAGCAACAAACTTTAAGCTGATAATATTTTTAATCAACATATCTTTAGTATATGAATAAAAATAAATTATTTAAAAAATAAAATCAGTTAAAAATTTAATTTTTAGCAAAAAATTGCAATTCTTTATATTAATCCCTCTGCGAGTAACTTGAATAAAATTTTAAAGGCAAAGTATTATCTATCCTATTTTTGTTTTATATAACAATAATTATTTCTTTAAAATTGACTGCTGTTTTAAAAACAAAATAATGTTTAAAAATTTTATGTTTTCTAACTTTAGATCATTAATTATCTAAATTTTTAATCATTATAAATAAGAATATATTTCGTGCAACGAAAAATCAATTATAAGTTATCGAATTTTTTCATTCTTTATCAAAAAAACTAAATTATTAAACTAATGATACATTAGCCATAATAGATATTTTTGCTTATTGTTAATCAATGCTATATTTAATTCACAGTTTGATCTACTAACAACATCTGCAAACTTTAAGATTTTATATTTACAAGTGCATTTAACCATGGCTTTCTTAATTATCTATGAAGCACAGTATTTACTTTTTAGTCTTATATTTTCTATTCTGATTCAGAAAGAAACCTGATTTTCACAATAGTTTTGCGTAATTTATCAGCATTTTTTACTTTTGTTAATAACTGTATTTTAATTAATTTCGTATTAATTCCTCAAATAAAACAAGTATAAGATGTTACTTTGCACACCAAAACTTTCTAATCAATTGAAATCAGCGTTTATGAAAAAATTTAAAATAAACCTTAATTAAACAAGCAGTTTTATAAACATTAATGTTATATAGATATATAAGATAAGATCAAAAACCCTGAAATAATGTTTTTTATCCATACAGTTTAAAAGTGATATTTTATATAATTACTAATATCTCTTTGTTTCATAAAATAAAATGTAAATTATTAAAAAAATTAAGAAAATATTGAGAAAAACTCTGAATACCGAAAATAGTACTCTGAGAAAAATAATCCCTGAAAAATATATGCAACGATAAAAAAACACCTTCAGAATTTGTTAAGTCAGCAAGAACATGTATGTTATTCAGTATACATTTTTAGAAACCATTCCTGATTAGAAATTAGCAGCAAAAGTTAGAGCAGTATATTTCAAGTACTTTAAATACTGCAATTTATATCTGTTGGTCAAAAATTTAATTAAACGTCTAATATTGTATATTGCTTATTTCACTGTTAAAACTGGGTAAAAATGAAAAAATTGCTAAAAATAATGGGAAAAAAGATATACGTCTGGTAAAATATCAATATAAGCAAATTTTGCTACATGTGATTTGGATGTGAAAATCTTCGGATTAGTAGCCAGAACATTAAATATATATATATATATATATATATATATATATATATATATATATATATATATATATATATATATATGTATATGTATATATATATATATTATATATAGATGTATATGTATATATATATATATATATATATATATATATATATATATATATATATATATATATATATATATATATATATATATATATATATATATATATATATTACACAATATTACCTTGACTTATTTTTAAGTATCTTAAGGTATTAATCAGATATATGTATACGAAACTGAATAAAAATATAAAAAAATTATCATATTTTAGGAATTAAAATATATGCTTATTCACAGTAAGTTTTAAATAAAAATACTTACACTTATTACTGTTGAAAAGATTACAAAAGTTATCCCTTAAAATTTTAATTGATATTTCAATGTGAGTTTTAGATTCAGCATCAATCAAATATAAGTCATTGTATTTCCTAAATTAAATTTTCTTTAACTTACACTATTTTATATTAGATTAACCGGAAATCTCAGCACATTTTTGAAATAAAACAATTCAAAAATCCCGTATTTTCATTAAACTTTATTAGATAAAACAATTGCCTTTAATGACTTCTTGATAAAGTGAGAGCAATATTTAAACACTATTTTTGAAAAATGATTAATCTTTTCATGTGAAATCTTGAAATAGACTGGATTGATACTTTCTTCATTTTTTAAACTTTGCTCTTCAAAAATCAGTAAGGACAAAGAAGTGATAGTCGCCGGGTGATATGCCCTGGAACATGATGCATGGATCAGAAATTCCCAGGCTGGATTTCCAATTTCTCTTGGTCTCATTCTTGGAACATTGTAGGCCTCTTTTCTTGGACTGCTCCATTTAAATTATCCAGTTGCTGATAATACTATTTCATAAAGAGCTTTTAGTTCAATTTCTAATGATCATAATGCACTGGTTTTTGAATGTCCCTCCATGTATACAACATTCTGTAAGAACAAATTTCATTCAGAATCAAATTTGTTTTAGAGTTTGAAGGGTTAGGTTTTCTGTACAGTATTCTTTTCTTAACGATATTTTCGTATGTAATCCACCTTTCGTATCCAGTTACCATATGGTTCAATAAGGGCTCAGTTTTGTTCTAAGCAGAGATATTCATAAGATGATTCGATTTTCAAACATCTTGCAATTTCATTCATGTAGCACCCATTTTGAATATTTTCACTTTAATTTTATCTTCTGGATATGTTCTAAAATAATTTCCTGAGATGAAGGAAGCTCTCTGGGATCTCCGATGTTGTCAGAAAAAGATCTAGCTTTAACATTGTAATAACAACATCACCATCTATTAATGGATAGAACTTTCCGGTAGATGTAATAATAAATTTATCATTTAACATACAGAGGGATTATAAAAGAAATTTTTAAATTGTTATAAAAGCTAGCTACTAAGTAAAATGAAAGTAAATTTAAATTGAATATTATTGATGAGAAAAGTATTTCGCAAAACTAGTAATATAAAACTTCAAATTCAAACAACAATTCCCACTATGATCATCATTATTTAAAAAAAAAAGTTACTTTAAAAATAACAAATGATTCGTAAATCAACAGATAAATTGAAAATGACACGTTAAGCAAATTTTGTTCTTCAGTGAAATGTTACTGATAAAGACGTGGTAGTTTTAGTTATGTACACCCATCTGCTTAATGAGGTCACATCTCTTCGAAAAAGAAACAAAATCAATATCTTAATATCTATATCTGTAAGGCTACGTACCACATGAAAAGCAAAAAATAATTGATTTTTTTAAATTTTGGAAAACTGACGGAAATCATGTTTTAATGTCCACAATTTTCTGCGATAAGTTGAATTTGAGGAACAACTAGTACTATAACTCATTGAAGTTTCTTCGGAATCATGTTCAGAAAGTCTTGTGCAACTCATGCCTTCAATAAATATAATTTGTAATCATTGAAATTCTAAAGCCATTGCTTTCCATGGTTTTAGGTAACAGTGGAATGTGTCAATGATCCTGTAAACCACTGTGAGTAAACTATTGGGAAATGATGACTGATAATTTTAGCATTTCCAGAATTCCGCTTCAGAAGCAGGTTTACTGGATTTGCAATGTGTGTAATATTACTCAAAATGATTCCATTTACATATTCTCCGTTATATAAATTTGGACTATTATAGTTACTCATACATCTTATCACTTGGTTCAGGAAAAATGACCGGAAATTGCTATATCTTTAAAAAATAGGAACATATAATAAATGATGATAAAGGAATATGTAAACTCTTAACAGAGTTACCTGGACAGATTTAAATAGTTGTTGACTTTGAATGGGTTTTTGTTTGCAACAATGTTTCGGTAATTCTGTGTATTGACATATTCATTTATAAGTAAATTGGTGCAGTCTATTTACAAAATTTTCTTCAATCACTCATTCTCCCCATTCATACTAGAAATAAATTCTAAAAAAAACATTTCTCTTAGTGGCATATTAGGAAGTAGCAACTCTTGCAGATGAGTAATTTTATACGGACAGTAATTCTGGATACTTTGTAGAAATTTATCTTGAAAGCTAAAAGTAGGTATAATATTCGGGCAATTTCCCATAAGCTGTATTGTTTTTCACTAACTCTCGATTTCAATTTCTCTAACACTACTATAGCTGTTTCTTTTCCTGAAGTCAGAATGAATGTTTCTTATCATTCTATCATATTTCACTTCTAAAGAACTAATCTTATTTGAATTTTTTTCACTCATTACACATTCTTCAAAACCATGCCACTTTCTTACCATTGACCGTCCGGAGCTTCTACAGAGTTAATGGCATACAACCATTATTCTTAAATAAATGTTTTACAAGGAGAGCGTGATCCATCATTGTGACGAGGGATGTGTAACATCTCAATGTTACCAGAATTTTACATCAACTGTTATGTAGACAATAATTTTCTGATCAATACTTATATTTTATAGCATTCTGAATCTTAAAATTTTTATATAATGAATGATACTATACTAGGAATATATATATATATATATATATATATATATATATATATATATATATATATATATATATATATATATATATATATATATGACATAATTTCAATTCTTCATATAATTGTATCACATCTTAATTAAGAAGAATGACTTCTTTAAATGAAACTTAGAAAAACAATTGAATAATTATAAAATTTTGTTAATTCTAAAATTTTAAAATTGCAGCGTATAAAAGATTTATAAAAAAACTAAACAAATTATAAGTTGAAAATTATAAATAAAACAATTAGTGATGTAATTCCCATCATTTCAATTATAAAATGGCAAAAATAGGTACTTCTACTCAAACAAACAAAATATAGTGTTAGTAATCTGTAGTATTTTTGAAATAAAAATATTATAAAGTTAATAAACTTAATCTTAAAAAAAGCTTCTAAGCTATCTAGAATGCATTTTTTCTTATAAATAACAACTTTTTAAACTGCACTAGGAGTAGGAATTATTATTTTTTGATAAAAGAATAATATTCTTTTAAAAATTACCAAAAATACATTAACAAATTCTGGAAATCAATGATATTTCTAGAATTCAAAGGAAGAAGTTCTCTAGAGTGAACCAAAAACTTTCGATTAATTTCTGCTATCACGATCTCTTTTATTTAAAAAGTACAATTTAGATTTTAATCACTCTTCCATTTTAATTTCATCGATTTCCTTTCGTGGTAAAGGAAAAATACACGTAACTATATTTGAAAATTCTTTTTATAACGTTTAAAGTTTATAGAAGATCGTTATTTTTAATAGCACTTCAGTCGTATTTCAATATACATTAAAAAGTTGCAATTTAAAAAAAAAGATATTTTCCATTATAATAATAAGAGCTCAATTTTTTTTTTTAAATTTTTCTCATGGAACAGGTTTTTCTTAAAAAACGTACAATTAAAAATATGAGGAATTTCACCAGTATCTTTTCATAAGAAAAATTTATTAGAAATACAATTAATTCATCAAATGAAAATAAAAAATAAGATCGAAAATAAGGAATTATTCATATGCTTTTCTAAACTAAATATTTACTTTCTTTCCATTAGTAATTTTTTAATTATTTGTTAAATGATTCATAAAATTAGATAATAGGTAGTCGTTAATTATTGAATAGCAAGTATTATTGTTTAATTTTATATTATAAAACTTTTGAATTAATGATGGGAATATAAAAAAACAATTTATCAGGTAATTAATTTGTTTCACGATTATATTATGATAAAAATAAGCAATAATTAATAAGATTATTTTTACATTTTTACCTAAATTTAAAATGAATTTTAATTTGAGTTTAAGTTCCTATGATAAATAAATATATATTATGGGATATAATTAAATCAAACTAATTTAATCATGTGTGTGTTAATTAAATCACATTAATTAGCTTCAAATTAACAACCTTGTCCCGGGAAATAGTAACAGAGCTTCATCAATTACTACTGATAATATTTATCCTACAATGTTACCTCTTTCAACTATTTCGAATTGGAACCTAAATCATTCATGTAAGCAAATCTTTAGAATTACAATCTTTACAAATCTTTTTAGAGTAAGTACGTTTTGGAAGCAAAATTACTATACCGATATATATATATAATGTTAAAAATTGTTCTGTTTAAGGAATATTTAAAAAATAACTATATTAAATTAAATTGTTTGATTTTTTTCCTAGTTAAATACATATTTTTACATAATTTAATCAGAGAGCATTTTTTATTTGATTGTTTATTTCTTCTTTAAAAGAAAATGACTATAATAGCACACATTTTCACTTACATTGTTAAAATTTTCAAACATTTTAAATTTTGAAATTTTAAGAAATTACTCAATAGAAAATTCCTATATATTCTATAAATAGAAAATTCCTTGTTAAAACATGCAAAATAACATATTTTTTAAGTATGCTAATTTATAACATATTTAATTAAGTACTTTATCAGTAAATGTTCATTATGGAATAAAAACCTTTATTTTGATCAAAACAAGATTTAACAAGAACAATGCGTGTAATTAATATATATTTCAGATCTATAACCGAGATTATCTTAATTATCTGCAATAGTAATTTCCATTCTACATTTTTATGTCCTCTTTTTATCTTAGCTTCTACAGATTTCTATTTTATTTCATAATTACTCCTTAGTATAGGAGATTAATCCGATAACATAATAGCTTTAGAAATGTAAAAAATCAAGATGGATTCTTAATAATGATGAAACCAAGCGTTTTGAGACATTTCTATTGGTAAGTGGAATAGCTTCATATATTTTGCATTTTACCATGAAAACATCAAATAAGCAGACTCCTGAAACTTCCATCGAACCACGATTTCTACAGTGAGTGGATTGGCAATTTCCTTCACTCTCTTTTTTATCTTTGCAGTTGGAAAATCTTATCAGCACTTCTGCATGTAAAACTTTACTGGTATAAACACTTGTGGCGATAAGAATACCACTCAGAGAAGTGAGTACAAGTTTAACCCACGTTCCAGCGATACTTACTGGAATGTCACATGCGTCAGCAGCAGCGCTCCTACTTTCTTTTGCAACATAATAGCAGAATGTAATTCATTACACCCTTCATTCAACTTAGGTGATAAAAGAGCCAAGTTTATAACACCTCAAAATATTTTTTCCCGGAGCCTTTCATTTCCAAATCCTTTTAAATCATACAAGTCTTATATTTATATTACACACATTAATACCATTCCTATTGCAGTTTTTAGTGACACATTTTGTGTTTACAAATGAAGTATTAAAAGTAAAACTTTTAAAAAAATTGATAAGTTCTGTTGCAAGACATTGTACATGTTTTGAGAATCTGAGAGAAATGACAGATGCATTATTACAGCTTTTGTATATTAAGGATTGTTGCAAAGGATGAAATGTTGATCGAAAAGTATTAAAAAGTCAATTATTTCATTTGCAGAATAAGTTCCATTTAAAATGTCTTCATATTTCAACTAAAAAGCGTCTATTTTAGGTTACAGATTTGAAGCACATTCCTCGTCAACGTTGTCGCTTGCAATTTCGGTCGCACATTTTTTAACACAACAGATATCCTCAAACAGCCTTTTTTTTACGAAGTAATAATTAAATCAAGACTTATTATTATTAATATATAATTTTTATAATAAATATCAGAATTAATTCAATAAATACAAGAAATTCTTATAATTTATTAAAAAATTTGCTTTATAAAAACAACACGTTTGGCAATTAGTTTCGACTTCAGTGGGCATGCCACTGAGCGAAAACATTTGCTTACATAATTTAAAAATGAAAATAAAATATTTCTTGTGGGGTTAGAATCAAAATTTTAGCGTAAGTAGAAACAGAAATGTCAGTATATTTTTAAAGCATTAAAATTGAAAAATGTGTTTTTTAGCCAATTTTTTTTGCAAAAGAAAATTGACTTCATGAAAATATACAAGCAAGTTCAAGACAGAATGCATAAAATATTTAAAAGAACGGTCAATTTTTCTTTCTTTCATTTATTCGATTTGTACTTTATTTATAATTGGCACGCACAAAAATTAAAGACGTAATATTATTTCTTTATATTCTAAATACTATTCTATGGAATATTATGATAAACATTCTATTGAACTATATAACTAGTACATCTATTACAAAAAGACCTTATAATTGTTCATTTAGATTATGCATTTTTAAGATATAAATGAGGTAAACAGAAATCATGTTTCAAAAGATTGAATTCTTTGGAAAAAAATAATTTTATTATGTTAGCGTATAAGTTTCATATGGTTTTATTAATTGCTTAATACCTTTATCAATTTTAAAGTAAAACTCCTATAACTCCTGCTTCTGGAATAATCTGTTGATTTTATGTCGCACTCTATTCTTATTTGTTGCTTTACAATCCAGTAATTAATTCACTTGCATTTGTAAGTTTCTTCTACTATAATTAAATTTTTTAAATAGTTTTTAAGACTTTTTATTAAATTTCGCTTTTTAAAAGTAGGTATATATATATATATATATATATATATATATATATATATATATATATAATATATATATATATACATATATATGTATATATATATATAATATATATATATATATATATATATATATATATATATATATATATATATATATATATATATATATATATATATATATATATATATATATATATATATATATATATATATATATATATATATATATATATATATATATATATATATATATATATATATATATATATATATATATATATATAGGTATACTGCGGAAAAACCTAAGTTTTCACCATATTCATTGAAAATTTCAATTAAGGATGTCATGAAAATAAATACAATATGGGATGGGGAAATAAAAGCTGAATAAATAGATTAAAAAAATATAATTCTGTAAAAAAATGAATGGTTTTCCAATCGGTTGCGTGCAGGACTTTTCAAAGAAAAAAAGACCTTTAAAGAAAAATATTGCATTTTTTCTTAAATAAAATCACAAATGATTAAAATAATAATGCCTTGTTTCTGCATTGATGATTTTTTTTCCAATTTTTTACTTTAAAATAGAACGCACGTGATGTAAATTAATGTAATTTTTGTGTTAAATTACTTTGATGTATAAACATTTTTTTTAAATTACAGTAGGCTCTGAGAGATTAATTCTTCACCACAACAAGGCTACTCTTTTATTGTTACCCAGCGGGCACTTGTGAACCAAGTCATGGAGAAGAATGTCAGAAATTTCTATAGAATAATCAGAAGATTAGTTTAGAAGAATCAGAGGCTTCTCACTTATTTAGAATCAGAAGTTTCTCACTTATTTATTTGGATAACCTTAATAATTCTTTTAATGTAAATTTTTAAATAAACTATTTAATTTATGTTTATTTTAACTAATGTCTTACATATTTAAAGAGACGCATCTAACGAGTTATGTAAACTATTAGTATGTAAATATCAGTTACGGAGAAAAGTTATACGCAGAATGCAATGATGGTTAAATGTTGATGTAATTTAAAATATAAAACAAAAGTTTGCTACCTACATAATTCTTTAACATTTATCCCAGCTTGGTTGATTATCAAAACAAAGTAAATTGATCAAAAATTTCTATAACTATTTAAGTTTGGAATGTATGCAATATTCACACTGATCAAATTTATACTATTTTTTAAAAAATATAACTAAATTAAAATTTTCAAGGAAAGAAATATAAATATATTTTAATGGATTCTCAAATTTATTTTGGAATTGAAAAATATAAAAATACGCAAATAACAAAATTTGAAAACGACTTTTATTTTGTAAAATATGAAGATCAAAAAAATGTTTGAAAACTTCTTTATAATTCCTAATATATTAATAGTTTATTAAATCTAAATAACAATTTTTGGAAAAATTAAAATGTATCACTTTTGCATTTACGTACTTCAAACAGTAAAAATATTTTTATAATATTATTGACACCTGATTATGTCATCAAGGAGAAAACCTTAAGTTTAATTGATCCTCCAAGCTTTTTATGATCAATGCACAAAGAAATTAGTTCAATTCCTGTAAAAAATTTAATTAATTTATAATGTATAAATTTTTATTTTATGGTAGAAATTTATTGAACACGAATTTTTCTCATGGGAAACAAGTTTCATAAATTAACATAATAAGAAATTAATGATAAAGCTTTGTTTTCCCATTAATTTTCTCATAGTTTTAAATAGAAGTTTTTTGGCCGAATCTTAATAACATAATACATTTAAATATAAATAACTTAATATATTGATATTTTTTTTCCAGAAATACCCTTTAATCTTACAAAATACAAATTAAAGAAAGCCTATAAGATTATCATAATAGAATTTTATATCATAATTTTAAGTAATTTACTTCTAAGAAAGGAGAGACATATTATACGTGAAAAAATTTACTCTCCTCGAAGGAGTAGTCTCATTATAATGAAAATTCATTTGTAACATTTTTTAAAATATAAATTCAAATCATTAAAATTTTATGTCCCAAAGAGGAATAGCAGTAACTTGAGCAATGATTAAATTTTAATTTCCAAAGAATAATTAGCAGTAACATAAGCAATGATTAAAATTTAATGTCCCAAGAATGAATAACAGTAACCTGAGCAATCATTAAAATTTAATGTCCTAAATATGGATAGCAGTAACCTGAGCAACGATTAAAATTTAATGTCCAAAGAATGAATAGCGTGTAAAAAACAATTTTAAAGCTGATGTGCCTAATTTCTATTGTATGTCCAGTGGGGATATCTTACGTTCCGCTCTATACATACTCATGGACTTGTTCATATAACAAACAAATATCAGAGATTGGAGGAGATCGTACTTATATTTAGAGAGACTGGTTAGATAAATTGATCTTCTACTTTATATATGGGAGAAATAGACGAAACATGTGAATAAATGACGATGATGTTAAGAGTGGATGAAAATTAGAAGATATTAGAGTCAAACAGATGAACTGGGCCTTAGCAGAATGGTAAGATAGAACGATTATTAAGGCTACTGTCGTATCACTGGAATCTTCATTTCCCGCCATAAATGACAGAAAATGTGAAATTAATGCTCCCACTAAACGTTACTGTGTTTAATTCGCACGCTTGTATTCTATAAATCTGATTGCATTAATGCTGGATTCGATCAACGTGAAATTGCGTTGAGTCTGGATTTATATTCTTCATTGAGTAATCCCATTTTCATTTGTGTCCTAGTGGCAATAAAAAACGTGCCTGGAGATATCGAAAACACTGTAGATATATATCCTCTGATCTGACCATCACACATCATATAGGCCAATAATATAGCGTTATTTTCTGAGGTACCATCTCCTTTGACAGTCGGAGCTGTTTGGCTTGCATTTCTGGCACACTAACATCCCAGAGATATGTTAAAAATATTTTACATCTAGTTGTGTTGCCATCCTATTTTAATATGTAAGAATTACTTCTAAACATAATAAAGATAGACATTACGCTTCACATACTTGTAGGAATTGTAAACAAGCTTAACCTCTACTTCTCTAGTAAATGAAGTCACCGGATCTACCATGGATCATTTTTAGAAAGCCAAGGAAAATTATTTGCAACCATCTTGGAATGTTAATAAAATTTTTAGATCATTTAGGTCTAAATTTCACCTGGCACTATCAAGGAATTATCCTTTAATGATATCCCATGTGACAGCTTTCTTCCAGGTTACATCCAAACCTGATTGTGATTTACTTCTTTCGTACACTTGAACTTTGCAGTAAATATCTTAATTGTTCAAGAGTTTTAATAATTTTTCTAAACCTATTTTTTATTATATTAAGCTTCTTTTCAATGGGTCATTACTGTTTTATATTATGTTTTTGTATGATGAATAATTATTTAGTATGAATCCTAATCAAATAGATGAAAATAAACCAAAACAAATAATATGCATCTGATTTCTGACAATTACATCATATTATTATTACACGCAACATGAGTGTCATATAACGCTTTCATCTGTCAAAAATCTATGAATCTATTAAAAATAATGGATCATTTTTCGTAGTAAATTAAGAAGAAGGGGGACATACACACATTAAATGTTTTAAATTTTAAAAAATGTATTGTTAATCCTTAAGAATACTGATATTGGGAAATGTTTTACCATTCAATATATATCCAGAAATGTAAATTTTGTTATTAAATGCCCAGTAAAGCAAATATACTTCATTCTATTCTTCTAAAATACTGTTGATTCTAAGTAGTTTTAATATATTTTTATGCTTTCGCAAGTGTTAATATTGTGGTATTGGTACATTAAATACATAAACAACAGATACTCTCTTGTTGTTGAGATATATTGCAGAAAATCTTCGAGTATTTCATGTAAAAACTGAAAAAAAATGTCTTATTGTTCTTTTATTGAATCAGATTTGCACCAAACAGACAAAACAGTATGACTATGTGTATAAAAACTGAGTGAAGTTTTACAGTCTAATATGGTTCAAATTTTACATTTATTACATTAATTTATTTACTGTGCACTTCAAAATTGTGGTTTTATTTTTTTTAATTTAACCCTTAAGTTTTTTTTTTTAAATAAGTAAATATTCCACAGTTATTTTGTCATTTAAATTATTCTACATTTTGTATGTAATCTGTGATGCGAATACTAACAAACTCTGTCAAATAAAGTATAAATGATGATTATATTTCATGCATTATTGAATATATAGAATACTACAGTTCATTATTTTTCATTGATTGCCCTTTACTTATGTATAATGAATGAATAATGAGAAATGAATAAATTATTTCAAATTAAAAAAATGCTTCGCATAACATTAAATATAAAGTAATTTCTTAATTATAAATAATCTCCCGATTTTAAGCAAAAATAATTATTTTCTACCAATAAATCTCAGTGAAATTTAAAAAATAATAAATTTTCCTGTATAGGATTTCTCATTTATAGGATTCATATTCTCTTCTGAAAATGATACATATTTTTCTAGAAGTTGAAGTAAGCTGAAAAAACAGACAGATACAAATTTCACGTTTTAAAACCAATATCACTGCTTACGAACAAGAGTAAGGCAATATATCTCCTCTCGGTGGCTTCAAATTTGCATTTATATGCTCATCGCTAAAAACCGGGAATTCTTTACTGTTTACATACATCAAATATTGAGGTATCAAAATATATTTGTTTGGTTCAGCAAAGCACAAATTTCTTGAAGTAAACAGCTACCAAACACATAAATCCTTTGTTTGGAAATGCATGATTAATATTTTATTCGAAGGAATAAATATACTTTTTCTGAAAAAAAAAGGATTGTTAAGTATTAAGATCTCGCACACATACCTTCAAATTTAAAACTTCAGTTTCTCAAAAAAATTACATGCAAATACGCGTCCCTATCATTCAAAATTTGTATAAAATATTCTTGCCTTTTAAAACAAACACGTGAAACTTGTAAAGATTTGAATACATAAAGAAGAATGTTTGTTTTTAGTTATAAACAGGAAATGTATCTAAGGAACCTTCAAAAAAAATATATTTTTAAATTCATAACTTCATTATTTGTATGTTACAAAATATCAGAAACTATGCTAAAAATAACAAGTAACATTCATTAAAATATCTTTTTTAAATTAATATTTGAGATAAAAACAAAAATATGAAACGTGCATCAGACAAAATGAACTGGTAAAAATGTTCTGCAAAAAAATTCGGGCTGAAATAAAACTTTCGCAATATATAACTATGTAAGTCTAGTATATAAATCAGAGAAGACAGATGGAATAATATTACTTTATTTATGAAATGTGCTTGCTATGAATTGAGGCAACTAGAAAATAAATGCTTTGAAATATATATATATATATATATATATATATATATATATATATATATATATATAGTATTTTCCCTGAAACTAATTTTTTTTACAAACATATTGGAATATTTATGCAAACAAATCATAACATAAAACTGCAGAAAACTAGTTTGAATTGGATATATAATAACAGCTTTATATTTTATGTAATTAATGCCTCATAATAACTGTTACAATAAAAAATGAGATAAAAAATTTCATATACGTTTTACACTAAAGAAAATTATTCATCATATTGAATTTTAATATATTTCTATTAAGATAACTTAAATACACAACTTTAAATCTCTCTTAACCATAAATTATTCATTTTAAAATAATCATTCAGAATCCCTCTATAATTTGCTTTTCTTATTTTAAAAACTTAATTTCTTTTATAATTAACTTTTTACTTGATTTATTTATTATTCATTCGATTCAAATTTCTCATGATTTTCACAAATGGGAAGAAATATATTTATAAAACTTTCATTCCTTTTTTTTTTAATGTTATTTACATCTTTCACACAATTTATTTTTTGCACAATTTAAAATATGCAGTATATTATAAATAATTATGATAAATTATGTATGGCAAATAATTATATTATGATTGAGGTTAAAATGAAAAAAATAAACTTTATTTAATTAGTTTATTTTGATCTTTTTCATAGAATTTGAGAGTGTAATGTTGAAGTTAATCGAATATATTTTCCCTTTAGGCCTTCATATTAATTAAACTTTCTCAGTAAAATGAAAAAACATTTTCATTACTTTTTTGTAGCTTCGCGTAATAACAATTGCAAATAGCTTTGCAATAACATTCCGAGATGACGTGCTGATAATTTACCTGCTTATCATATCATCCTAATTACGTAAAATTAAAGTATTTTTCTATAATTAGTGACATGCATTATGTCCTCTTCCAAGAATGGAAATGTTAATTAAATTATTACTCCCATAGCTAGATAATCACAAGTAAACAATTCATGAAACTTAAGAGTCACCAAGTTTCAAATTCATTTTCCATTTACTAAATAATGTGATCAATAATCTTTCCCGCAGCATACATTTCTGGCTTTTAACATCAATAGTTAAATTTCATTTTTTTCTGTCATTTTTTCTTTATATTATTAAAGAACTTACCTAAAGAAAAAGAGGTCAGTAAGTTAATGTAAATGCTTACAACAAAATATAACAGCAGAGAAAATTCAATACATATTTTAAGTGTTAGCTGTTTTTCAATAAACTATGCAATTAAGTAAACTTATATGTTCATTACACTACAGAGGGTACTAACACATTTTAGAACGATTTCGTGGCCGTTTAATTAATGTTTAAAAGGTAAAGATTATTTTTTTTAATTGTTCGATCTGATAGCCTTTTTTCTGGACTATAAGTCCGCATCATGATTTTCATGATAGAAGAGCTTTTCGCAATATTTCCAGAGGTATTGCTTTCCAGTCCTCTTCCATTACTTTCCAGAGTCCATCTATCGTGGTGGGTTTGCGTTTAGAAAGAGCTTTTTTTTAACAGACCAAAGGTACAATAGTCCATGGATGAAACGTCATCTGACTTTGCAGGGATATGTTGAAAATGTATACAGGCAATACGTGTATTAGTCATCATTTTTTTCAAGGAATGATTTGCCTTGATGAAGTGTCTCTCTTTGAAAGTCATTGGGATAAATACGTGGAATATCTTTTGTAAATATTTGACATAAAACGTTTTCCTGATAGTAAGGTGAGTTGATTTTAACAATTCTTTTCTCTCTTCGTATTTTTAATTTCCCATTGTGGGAGAAACATTTGCCAATCATAAACCCCTTACTGAAACTTTCTTTACTTGACGAAAACGGGTTTGTACATTTTATTCTCCTCATTTTCTATAGTAAAAAAACCTTTTTTTGTTACAGTCAAAGGTAAACCCATGCTTCATCAAGGATCACAATGTTTTTCCATTTATTTCCTGCTAAGTGGTTTTCATACGGGATTCTACAAAATGTTTTGCGTTGAGCCACATATCTGGGCAAAAGGTGGTGAACATTATGTTTTTTAGTATTTTTAAGTTGTAAATACTGGTTTATTATTTTATTCATTGTTGCTACAGATGTATCTAAAGACTTTGCAATAGATTTCTGTGTTGGCATATTTTCTCTTGTTACCAGCGATTTCACTTTAGAAACATTTGAAACAGTACGTACTCTTTAAGGATATTCGTTTAGAGTCTTCTTTTTATGTCGAAATAATGATTGACAGTTTTTACCTGTCTGATTAATAATATTGCTTATTTTGCAACTCGAAATTTTGGTACCATGCATTTCACACTTGAATTCTGGAATGAGAACGTTTATTTTCGGAAAGCGCAAAAATATATCTTTTAGTTCACAGCATGTTTGTATGTGACATTTTGAAAGAAGAATAAATTTAAAAGTAGCAGACGATATTTCTGATTTCAAACAATAATCTTTTGCCAGAAATTTTTATACTAATTATTTACTTTTTTTTAAATTCGTTATCGAAATCGTTCTAAAAATGTGTTAACACCCTCTGTATCTTTATATTTTTAAAAGATATAAAATTTTAACAGTATCAATACATTTAAGTGTTCCACTTTTTATAAAAAATCATGTAATTATGTAAAAAAATGCTTTGTGAAATGCTTTAATATCATTCTTACAAAGCATCATACATACAAAGAAAAACAAAGAATACTTCAAAATTTATTAGGAAATTTCAGTTTGTGTAATATTTTATTCAAAATTTATATGAAATCACAATGAAGTTATTAAATTTTTTGTTATTATTTTAATACTAAGTTAAACATTATACTAGCAAATACACATGGATTTACATGTATATTTCTCTTAAGTGTCTGAATAATTTTACAAATCTTTAGTTAGGTCCAGAACATTAACTTTAATTTTCTAGCCCATCAAGAAGAATATTTGTTTTATGTTTTAATTGAAAGTTTGGCTAATTTCTTTATAAACGTAATATTTCTTGCGTAATTTACAATTACAGTTCAATTGTATATTTTCATGAAAAAATAACCAGTTTCAAAAATTTACGACATTTCAACAGTTTTGTATTAAAATTATGGGTCGGGGCATAAAATAGCTTTTTTTTTTTTTAAATTTCCTTCCACATATAGGATGATTTAGAGTTTTTATAAAATATTCTGTAAAGTTTGATGTCCAATTTCCTTTTAGAAGAGAATATTTGACGTTTTAACGAGTTGAGCAAAGTTCGATAAATATTTGTTTAAGAACAGTTTACATTAATTTTTTACAGTTATTTTTACTTACAGATTTTGTGACAAGTCTTTTTATTACATATATTCTGCTTTATCTTAGAAAGTTTTATAACATTTTCTATTTTTTAATGAATGTTGGATATACATTTGAGACATTAAAAATTAATCATTCGTTAAATGTAATTAATTTTATGGTTACTATAAAGGTAAATGAATGCATCAGTTTAATGATCATCGTTGTATTTTGAATAGAAATAGAATTGAACAAATAGAACCAAATATTTTATAAAAAATATTCCAGTATATTTAATTCTTGTATAAGATATTTCTATTAATTGAAAATAAAAAAAATGCTTTGAATTCAAATGTGCAGTAAGTTGAGAGGTTCTCTAAAATTTACAGATTAAGCTCCTTTCTTTTGTTTGTAATTCATTTCTATATTATATCCATTCTTAATGATATACATAGTGTTTAGTTGACATATTTTCTTTTAATAAGCTCATTTTATTATCAAATATGCACGTGAACTTAAAATTAAATAACAGATATTCCATGGATATCAAGTTCAAAGTTCAGTTTTTTTTATTTCTGTAAAAAATAATTCAGTTAGAACACATTTATTTAGCTGATATTCATAATCTATTATGCTCACACCTGTATAATCACCAAACACCAAAATTCCATTTTCTAAAATTCCTAATATTGAAAAAGATCTTTTTATTAAAAGAATAATAAATTCTTCTCAGAAGTGAACTGCTATATTTTATAGTTTAATAGCAAACTTATTTAAATTGTCTCTGAAATCTTTAATCCTTTTAAGAATTTTCAGTAATTCAAGAATAGCTGCCTGAATTACTTTCTTCACATTCCCTCAGACAAAATCAAACTTGTCTCAGCACAGTCGATGCCCTGAATTTTTGAACAGTTGATTTTTTTTATTAATACAATACTCTCAATTAATGGCAGCTGTTATAATTTGGATGTTTCAAATCTCTTATCAATAAGTTGTTCTTTTCAAATTTGGAAAATTAGCTAATGGAATTAAAATCTTAATGTTTTTATTTTGCGTTTCCACAAATAATTTGAATGTGGCGCACCAAGAACCTTTAAATTTTTTCACAAATGGAGAGATTAATTTTTATTAATTACTAAAATGTATCACTAGCAAATAAATAACAATCTATTCCTATTATTAAGTTTTGAAGACTGCTGAAATATGTATTTACAATCAAAAGTACTTCCTAAATCTTTAATTATTACTTTTATTTCTGTATCTTTCATCATTTATAAAAATTCCCTCCATTTTGCATTTTAATTTTTAAAAGGCTTAATATTTTTTTCCACACCTAGAAGTAGGACTTCATAAAATGTCTTCAGAATGCAAAAGCACAATAATTTTAAAAGTTCCTTTGAAATATTAAGCCTCTCTGCTATTTTTCAAAAGGCTTATTATTCATGAGGAAGAATATTTTATTCATCATTTGGAACTTCATTTCTTTATTAACTTATAAAATTTTAATTATGAGGTATCAGTCTCACATTGAATAATTTAAAACTTAACAAGATTTTTGATATTAATTATAAAGTTTCTTTGGGAAAATTATATTTTATCAGAAGTTCTTTCCGGACAATAGGTTACAGGTAATTGATATCATTTCCAAAGGTTTTAAATAAAAAATATATTTTTTAAAATTTAAGGATTATATTTTTTGCATATTCATGAGAAATAAGCAACATTTTATATCTAATCATCTGGAATACTCTAAAAAAATTATTTCCGTATTTTGCTAATGCAGGTTTCTTTGTTTTTCAAAAAATAAAAAATCATATAAGGATCAAGATAGTTTTTTCTAGCAGGAATGAAGTATTATGTTTAATGATATTATATTTGATGAATCACACTGACAAAATCGTTCTGAGTTCTTTTATCTGCATATATTTTTCTAAAATAAATTTGTATTCAATAAAACATAGCAATTATAAACTGAGTTTATTTGCTTCCTATTTATTTCCTTGTTAATAATGAAAGTAATATAATAATTTTCTTAGTAATCATGGAATTAAACTCCTTATATTGTAAAAAAAATAAGTTATAAAATATTTTTACTAATGTATAAAAAAACTATTGCTAATATTTTCAGAATGTTACTTTCATTAATTAACTTGTTACTTTTGTTCTTAGAAATTTCTGGCAACCAAAAGAAATCTTCCATCCCTATTCTCATGTTGAATGATTCCACTTACAAATGTCTTTAAATGTTTATATGTATAGTATTTCATTATCAGTATCATAGACCAGATAGGCATATTTTCGAAACATATATTATTAATTAAATAATTTTACGTATTGAATCGAAATAAATATATTTATGGTAAACTAATATATATTTATGTAAAACTTCATTGCATATTACTATATATAATTTGCAGGTGGACATTATGTAATGTTAAAAATTATTTTATTTTTTTTTAATATTTTGGATTTAATTAGTACTTTAGTTTAAAAATACTTAAGAATCATTTAATGTATATAGTGCACTTTACATAATGAACCGAGCACTGATAAAATTTAGAAATGTTTAAAGGGCTTCAAGCAGAATCCCAAAATACAAACCTATTCAAACAAATGCAAAATACTTCTCACCTGCAGTTTCTTTATTTTTTAAAATTTGGCACCAATTTATCTAAAAAAAATAGGGAATCCTAAGTGTCTCGTTCTAACTTACATTAAATTGTAAATAGTGAGAAGAATTCTCATCAATAAGAGTCATTTGAGAGTCACCATGGAAATGAACTTTAGAACACCGATTTTTTGATTTCTCATTTTCTACAACTGATCTTACAGTTTGTAAATGGATAACATTTTTATTGCTCTTCCTGAAAGATTCAAATTCTCATTTTCTGTGAAAAGGGGAATTTAAACCCCTGGAGATAATGAACTAACAATTCGAAATTTGTCTTTGAATATGTAAACAAAGATTTTACTATTATCCGAATATCTGTCACACTATTATTTCATTCATTGTTGCATTTACACTGTTCTTTCTTGTTATTTCCCTCTTTAATAAATAAAGTTTTCTGATATCTTATACAAATAATTTTTTTATTGTAGAAAATCAGAAATAAATATTTTATCTGTAATAATAGAAGATTTAAAATGTTTCAAATTATTATTTATGCTTATAATGTTTCGTGTTAAGATTTGATAGTTTTTGATTTTAAGAGATTGAACAATTATAGAATATTTTGCTCTTTTACGATACATTTTTTAAATGATAGAAAATTATTATTTGATAGATTTTCAAGATACTTTTACATCTCCCAACAGGTATTCCTAAAAAAATATCAGAATAACTTGTCAGAGAAATACTTCCTCTGATAAGGACTGGTCTACAAAATATTTCTGTGATAAACAAGCAGTTCAATCACAATGTATGACTTTAAATTAGTAGAAGGTGAGCTTTAAATGCTTTTAACAACATTATTAATTAATTTTTGTACTGTGTAGGTTTCTTCTCAATATGCTTGCAACTTGGCAATCCTACACAAAATTTCGGTTTCACAAACCAAACTTTATCATCTTATTTATACCTCCAATTAGTTAATTTCATAACATAGCTGTTCATAGTATGCTCTGTCATGATAATTATTCATTTTTGTAAAATATGTTCACCCTACAAACCTACCTGCTTGAAGATACTTTATTAATGAAGAAGAAGCATTTGTTTCTACGCAAACATTAGATCACGTGGCAATCACAGATCCCACTTATATAATATTTAATGACATGTAAAACTGAAGTTTTCGTGAGCTGCTCTCCAGAAGAAAGAAAGTAATTTCCTATACCAATCTCCCTAGATCCTTGATGCAAATAGCAAATATCAACAGATCATGCAATTCAATCTCTTTACCATTTTATCCGATTAGGGATGTGGAATTATCGTAAAAGTTATCACCATGCTTAGCAACTCCTTCGAAAAATGGCTGGATTAAAATTTATCCTTAGGTCAGAGTGGATGGTAATGGATTCACCAAATCTGGACATCAATATCTCCATTAAAACTTCTATTATAGTGATGGTTCTCTGGTTACAAATTGAGTAGCCGTTGAATTTTTGCCGGAATAGTCCAATACAACAGAGATATATTTGTTGCCTTTATGTTCAAGGAAGAAGGCCTAAATTTTCGAGGAACCACAAAAGGTACCTTGACATTACAAAACTGTAGCCGGACTCTGATTTGGTTTTCTGAATAAATGCATGTATCACATTCCTTAAGTCTCATACTGATTCTCCACATCAGCTTTGCATCTCTACCCCAAAAAATTTGTCTTACCTTTTCAGAGTCTTCATTATTGCAAAGTAGCCACCAGCAATACAACTATGAAGTTTCTCTGACACAATTTATGTTCAAGAACTTGTTAATAAAAATTGTCATAGTTAAGACCAATCGTCATCAAACTTTCATCAACGATATTATCCCATTTTTGAGTTTAGTCATTTGCATGTTACTTATCAAACCATTATTAATTATTACCATTTAGTTGGTAAAATGGGACTTTCCCTCTCTCTACCCCTTGTACTTGGAAATAAAGTAGGCTCTTATAAGTAAACTAATTTTTTTTAAATCTCTTATGGGTTTATGTTAGGTTATTATAGTTCATTTTTAAAAATGGAATTCCAATAATGGGTGCTTTAAAATCAAATTTCTCTTCCATTTTTCATTTTACTGCATTGTTGACAATTATCTGAATATGTTCTTTGGGGGGTAGAATCCACAATTGAGCTGAATATTTTTGTAGAACAGTTTTTCTGCAGTGGTATTGTCCATAGCGAAACGAAAATTTCACTTTAAATACTGAGATATTCCTATGTATTTTCTAAGAAGTCTTCCCACCGTTCGTTTTAATGAGGCAAACTTATAATTACTTGAGAATTCTTCTCCAGCATATCTCCACGGACTAATCGGCATTCATTACTGGAAGCTTTATACGCAGCCTCAAATTTCATGGCAAAGATTGGACAACTCTTCAAATCCTTAACACCTGAAAAAGTATAATTTGCATTATAAAAGCAACAATGACTTCCACAAGTCATCGTACAGCCAAAGTATTCCAAACTAACGATGGAAACTTTGAATAGTCTAACTTGATTACCCTTTCAAGCATAAAGGCTAGTTCTTATAGCATTTCCTTTATCTTCTAATCTTTAGTTTTAAGTTGAAGATAATAGAAGTCTAACAGACAGTCTTCCTTATAACGTCGATTAAATACGTTAGTTAAGGTCTTAGTCTTTCTTATCTTATTTTAGTGTCTGCTGCATATCCTCTAAAATATCTCTCGGTTTCTCATAGAGACTATTCTGGACAATATGATTTTATAACGACATCATAGCCATTCCCTGTGTCTATCATATCGAATAATGTCTGAGAGATGCTCCATGATTTTGTGCCATAAAAGGAGGTTTTATGTTGGATAATGGAGGGGATTGTGCCCATTGATTTTGAAACACTTCTGTTTTTCCCTATAGGGATAGCATTAGGCAGGTTTCTATTGGTCATCTCAAGAGTTTTTAAACATTTTTCAAGGGACACTACATTATATGTGACTTTTTTTTACTTCTTTTACTGTAGCCATAATTTTATTTTACTATTAGCTCAATTTTTTTAAAATTATATTACAGTTGATTCTTCGCTAAATTTCACTTCCTTCATATTCAATGATAATTTAGCTCTCATTTCTTTTCTACTCATTGTTCTTTCTGCTTCGATTTGTTCTTGAAATTCTGTCATATCCATTAACATTTTATTATGTTTTTCATTTCTTTGGCCATGCTTCTCAAAACAAATATTTAACTAAAAATTCTTTTTTGATCCCAGTTGTTAAAATTTTCTTCATGATTAATCTTATTTATTAATTACTGAATACATTACTTTTCGAATTTGTAAGATTTTGTCCACTTAAAACATTTTTTAAAATTGCAGAATAACTTTTATATACTTTATTTTCTTCTAAAAATTTCTCCTAAGAATTTAACTGATAATCATGATAAATGATCGATGAATTATATTAAGATACTAACCAGATCAGATATTGTTTTTTGAAAAATTTATCAGAAAGAATATAAACGAAAAACTAACCAGAATACAAATTATTTTAAAGACACATATATATATTTTATGTTTAAATTGATGAAAAGCTTATAAAATATATAATATACTTACGGGACACAAGTGTCGTATAATCCATGGGCCAAATTCTGAGAGTGGCGGTTTTTTGGTGGGTATTCATTTGTGTCTGGCAACGTGATTATTATTACATCATACAGATGGAGACCAATAAGAATTAAGGTGAAAACTCAGTTTTGACAACTCTAGTGTTTACGTCATCGTGACGAAGTTTAGAACATTTTGTTCCATTTCAGCATTTTACTAGAAATTTTTGCGAGCTATCTTCTTTTTTTAGTGTGTTTTACAATTTGCTGGACATTTTGGATCTTAAATTCCAGATTGTATTGCTTTTTTCATTACTTTAAAAATTTTAATTGAATTTAAAGTTACTGTTTAAAATTGTGTCGACACATTCTTTCTTTAGTTTATGTATGATATTTTTATAATTTATATTATTACTATAAAACACTATATAAAATTTGTGTATATATTTTTAAAATTTTTGTTTCTGTAATTAATTTCTTAAAGATATTCAATTTAACAGTTTAATTTGTACTTAATAATTTACATTTATTCTTTTCCGAATGTTGCTTTATTTTTTATTATTGTTCGTGTTCGGATTCATTTGGAATTTTCGTTAGAATTCGTATTCCAATTTTCTTAAAACTGATATTTACTTTTTCAAAGTTCCCATGTTTTCCTTATTCGCATTTGCATCCGAAGTAATTTCGGAAACGAATAAGAATAAGGAAAATATTTGTTATTTCCTAATGGTTCACTTTTTATTCTAATGTTTCATTATTTTTTTTAAATCTTATTATTTCAACAATATATATTCACGCTGTTTATTTATCAGGTTTAAATTTAATATTTAGACATGTATAGTTTTTCATAAACTATTTTATTACGTCACAATTACAACATATTCAAAAACTATTCATTACTTCACAAGGACGTTATCTTGACAGCATTTCTTCGTCACATAAGAAACTCAGAATTTGTAACCATGGATTATACGGCACCTGTGCCAGTTACGGTTGCAAATATTGTTGCAGCATATTACAATTTCAAAGAAAGATAACTTTTCGTACTTAGCTTGGGGAAATGAAAATTTACATATATGTAATGTAAATTAGATTAAAAACCTAATTTACCCAATGAGAGATGAGTTTTTAAAGTTACTTATTTTAAACTGAGTATGAACTGTTTTAATGTATATTATAATTTATACTTGCAGTTACTATTTCACGAAAAATTCTATAGAATTCTAATTTACTTTCCATTTAGTTGTGCAGTTTTTATAATGTGCATTTCTGAAGAGTAAATTATTCTGTTACAATTACAGTTCCAAGCTTTCTCATTAGAATAATAATGAAAGAAAAAATACTATTTACTTTTTTGTATTTTTTTTCTTGCAAATAGTTTTTATTACATTTAAAATTTAGTAAATTACTTCTTGGCAAATATACATTATTAAAAACTGGAGAATTAAAAAATTTTACAAATATAATGAAATGAAACATATCCAGTTAAAATTTAAATGTCATAACTTGAAAAAACTAAAAGCTAGAAAAATCCAGTTTCAAAACTGCATTTTCGATTGGAAAATGTTTTTGTGATTTAACTGAATAAATATATTTTTTATGAAATTAGTGATGAATTATTGGTTATTTTAGCTAAAAAATAAAAAACAAACATTTTTATTGCTTTTTAACATGATTAAGTACATTTCTTTGAATTTTTCATTCTAATATAGTTCGAGCGGTATTCTTCAACGTTATTTTAATATAATTCAAGGATATATTAGATTATTTATAAAGTTTTCCATTAATGGTAAATTTAATCTAATTTATTGCCATTAATAAAGATAACATATGTATTGAATTCCTCAAAATACTTCATTTACGATCAATGAATCCAAATAAATAATAAAAATTCATTACAATATTCAAATAATTAATAATAAAAATTCAACATATTACAATTACTTTTAAAATAGATTAAAAGCTGATTATTTTAATGTGTTTCATGGGATATATTTAATTATTTATAAAGTTATTTTGCAAGAATAAATTTTATCAAATTTATTAACATTAACAAATATAATATTTGTGTTGAATTCTTCAAAATAAATTATTCACGAATAACTAATACAAATTAATAATAAAAATTTATTAAATATTCAAATAATTAATAATACACATTCAGCATTTTACAATTACATTTAAAATAGATTAAAAGCTTAAATACGTGTATGACAATTCTCATGTAACAGCCAAACTGATGAGATTTTTTTTTTGCTTTTCATGCTTACAGTTCACAGAATGCCCATTTTTGGACGTGGCACAATAAAACGCAATTACCCAACCAGTTCACAGAAAGTTTTTCCAACTTTCAATTTCTGCGGGAAATAAATGCCTAAATATATTTATGTTAGTGAAAGGCATATTCTTTATTTCAATATTTTTCTCTCGCAGCATCTATTTTACACGCATAGTTTGTAGTTTCGAGTGGTATGCTTGAAGAAAATGCAAAATCATAATTTTTCTAATAAATTTATTTTTATATCTTTCACTGGTGAGAAATTTTATGATCTCTATAAACCACAAGGGAAAAGAAAATGTATCACAGTGAAAACTTTGTAAACTGCTTTAATTATGCGTCTGGGATTATCATTCGAATTTATATTATACTCGTGTCTCTCTGAAAAAAATTCTTCGCTAATTCAAAAACTTGCATTCAAATTATTCAATTAATTTCCTTTGGAAAAATAAAAATAGTTAAACAGTCATAACAGAGGGAATTGTGAATTTTTAACTTCTCTTCGACACAATCCTTGATTACTAAAGGTTTTTCCTATTAGTATAATCACCTTTCCCATTAGTTGCGCTAAATGAAGCTAATTTTACTTTCATATTTTACTACTTTTTTCCAAATAATATCATATTTAATACCAAATTACATCTTGATCTCTATGAATGTTTGAGAACATTTCTAATAAATTTAAAGTTTACTGTTATGTTATTAAAATTATAAGTTTAAATTTATTAAATTATTCTTAAATTGAAATGAAATTTTGAATTATTAAATTCTGTGTTTTATCTAACTTGATCAAGAAAACTAATTGTAATTTATTTTCTATAATACTTTTTAATATTATTTAACATCGTTTTTACTATATTAATATTTTTATGCTTTCATATTTCAGCACACTTATAAAATATTAGACAAAATATCTTTAGATAGACAATATTTTATTAGATTGAGTTTCATTATATTTACTTATTTTTAACGTTTTTTTATATTTCTAGGAAAATGATAAGCAATAAATTCCGTTATAAATTTTTATTTAAGATTATATATATATGTATATATATATATATATATATATATATATATATATATATATATATATATATATATATATATACCGGATGAGCCAAAAGAGCGTTACAATTTTAAAAATTCATAAAAAAAAAGAAGAAAGAAAGATAAAGAAGTGCGGTTTGCAAAAAAGGGCTCACAAGGTAGTCGGATTTTTTTTTTTTTTTTCCGTAAAAAGTTTTAGTTAAAAAAATTGCCTATAGATGGCCCTAGCTGTCCGAAACACAATGAAAAGGACAACAGTATGCTCCATTCATTTATTCTGATAATAACAGTTGTTCATTATGACCTCCAGTACATTGTACGACACAACTAAGGCGACTCGCAACGCCCGTTACAGCTGAATGCAATATGTCGGAATGAATAGCAGAAACCTCACGACAGATGGAATCTTTGAGTTCGGCCAATGTTGAAGGAGATGAATGGTACACACGTGATTTCAAATAGCCCCACAACCAGAAGTCGACCGGAGTGATGTCGGGTGATCGTGGAGGCCATGCGATCTTGCAACCTCGACTGATCAGTCTCTCTTCACCAAAGGTACTCAAAAGGAATCGTTTTACTGGATTGGCATAATGTGGTGGTGCGCCATCCTGCATAAAGTTTATTACAGATAACACACCTCTTTGATTTAATGCGGGCACGACTTTGTCGCGCAAAAGAGTGAGGTAACGCTTAGCGGTTACTGTGCACGTTTTCCAGCCTAATCCGGGACACGGTTCTTCAAAGAAGAAAGGTCCGACAATGAAAGATGAGGTGAAGCCACACCAGACTATCAACTTTGCTGGATGCAGAGATTTCGTCGTGTATTCACGTAGATTAGAAGTTGCCCATATACGAGTGTTATGGGTGTTGACATCCCCGTGTAGTGTGAAGTGCGCCTCATCCGCCCAGAAAACGTCGAACAACCACTGAGGGTCGTTTTCGATTCTTGCCATAGCCCACTCGGCAAATGATTCCCGCATAGCTGTGTCTCCCGGTTGTAACTCCTGCAGTGACTGCAGTTTGTAGGGATAGAGATGCAATATCCCGTGGAGGATACGTCGAATCGATGATTGAGGCCCATCCGATAATCTTCCAGCTTCGCGAGCACTGCTACTCCTAATGGACGATTTCGCCGCTAAATCATTCATTGTGGTTTCCACCGCAGTAATTCGGCTTTCCGCCAACGAGGGTCTTCCACTGCGTGGCCTATCCTCCAAAGAGCCAGTTTCCTCGAACCTCTTGACAAGCTTGACTATTCCAGGACACGATATGGGGCCTTTCTTCGTCTTCAGTTCTTTCGTCGTGCGAAATTTTCGCAACGCAATAGTTGCTGACTCTCCGTTTAAATAGAACAACTTTACCAACGACGCTCTATCGGGTAATGATAACATTCTGAAAGCGAATGAGAAATTCTCGAGTATCACGAGAATTTCTCATTCGCTATTTTTTTCCGCAAGATTAATTTGCATAATTCTGCTAAATCTCTTGATGTCAGCGCCATCTATAGGTGACTTTTTTAACTAAAACTTTTTTTGCTGCTAAAAAAGAATCCGACTACCTTGTGAGCACTTTCTTGCAAACCGCACTTCTTTATCTCACTTTCTTTTTTTTATGAATTTTTAAAATTATAACGAACTTTTGGCTCACCCGGTATATATATATATATATCATTTGTAATTTATATTACTTCACTAAATATGAGTAATAAATATTTTTTCATAAAAATTATTGTACTTGAGATGAAACCTTGACGGATTTAATTCTATTCTACTATAAATAATACATGATAGTTTTATCCCTTTTCCTTTTTCAATTTGAGCATTATTGCAATTTAAAATCATAAGTTTCTGAATATATCTCTTGACAGTAAGAAATTCAACTACACATTCAAAACTTTTGAACATAAATGGCAGTTAAATAATTTTTGATACTGTAACTTATGTCACAATATGAAAGAATATAATTTAAATTTTGAAATATATAGTTTTAAAAGAAAATTAACTTTTTATTACTCATCTTAAAATCTTGATTTCTGTCCGTTTCAAAAGAAGGCTAAATATTTTTACAGATGTATGATTTATTAAGAAGTTAATTCAAAAACAGTTTTTTAGATTAGGTATCATATATTTCAGATGATTGAACTAATAAAAATGCTGTAATATTTTTCATCGAATTTGCATATCAATTTTCATTATTAACTAAGATAAATTTAACATTGACAGAAATGATAAAATCAAGATGTTTTTTAATTTCATTATTTTAGCAAAAAATCGTTTATGTCACTAATATAGTAATAAAAATCAACAATTAATAGAATACATTTGTGTCTCACAATCAAAAAATTGGAGCATACCAAAAAAAATGATATTTAAAATGCAAAAAGGTTTCCAAGAAATCTACTTGATCAATCAACATTTTTCTTATAGCACTTTCAGTTCTTTTCTTCTTTATTTTATGAAGTATTTACATTTCAATCAAACCCTTTTTCAACAAATTAAAATTTTCTTAAGTTAATTTTTACAAAAAATATTATTTATAATGATTTATATTATGTAATTAAATTTTTAGAGAAACAGCGAATGCCTCTTTTTCATGCTGAAAAGTAGCTTTGAAATTTATTTTTTCCAATCAGCTTGAGATCTATATAATGATTGTACCATTTAAAGTTATGCCATCAAAATTAAAATAACTTATATTTTATTATATTCAACAAAATCTTGGTGAAAACGCATAATTATCGAGGTAAAAATAACATTAAAAATTTACTACAAAAATATATAAAATTTACAAGTATGTAAAATTTCTGATTACTGCCTTTTGTATTGTTTTCTTCTATCATAGATTTGTGTATACATAGATTTCAAAACTGAAACTATGTATTACTGATGAGTTCAAATAGGTATGTCTGTCACCTAAAGATTTCTGGATATTTTTACTGAGTTATTGAAAATAACTTATTTCACATGAAAAATACTGTAGAAATTCTAAATACATTTTAGGTGGACTAAAGCATAATTTCAAATTAGTATATGGTTTTCTCGTAGAACTAATTATGAAGAATTAATGTACAGGCAAAGAAATATATGTAGTTTACTTTGCGTAAAGGTATTGCCGCCAATTTAAGACTTATGTTTTCCTATAAACGTAGTCCTTGATCTTTGTGTTCCTAGTTAAATAGGAGATTGCTACATCCGTCCATAATAGTTGCATCAGCCGTCTGTTACCATCCTCTTATCTGATGAGAAAAATATTGAGAAGCTCATGCACAGTTGCTCTTCACCAGACTAGTAAAACTAGATTCAATAAAAGGGAAGAATGATTTACTGAACAAATATCATAGATAAGTTTAATTTTCAGTAAAATAAAACTACAAGAGCTTTTGTTAGAAGGGGAAAGATCTGCGGTAATTATATAATGCAATTCGGCAATAACATCAATAGGAAGTGAATGTCCCTCGCATCTAAACTTGCGAATCATGAAAAAGGCAAACGTCTCCTGTTCTCGGTGTTGCCATTAGTTTTTAAAAATGTTCACCTATTCATATATTTTCGTCAGCAGTCAAAACACGCTAGTATTTTCAAGCTATTTGTGGTTAATCAATTAGCTGATCAATTTAAACAAGGAAAAGTGCGGTTTGCCTCTACAAAATTTTGAAATCTTATAAATAAGAAATAATAAATATATGTATATAAGAAAAAATTTCTTTTGTAAACGACTGAGCAATATTTTTGCTTAAATGATATAACTATTAAGATATATATTTTGCCCAGTTATTTCTACATATGAAATGAATATCTTGTATTTTAAAATATTTATAAGATTTAAAGTTTTTATTACAAAAACTCTAAATGAACGTTTTTTTTTAAAATAGAATTAAGATTAGCAAAAAATGTTTTTTTTTTCCTTATCTATGTTTTTAATAAATTTTCTGATCCATTTTATGTAATAGTTTTCGTTAATTTTTATTTATTTTTTTTATTTCGTGTCAATTGGATTCTACTAATATCCTTCACATTTATAAATATTTTCAATAAAATATTACACACATTATCATTCCATAAAATGGAAAAATATACTAATTTCTATTTACTTTAAAATTAACAAAATATATATCGTAACTTACAAAATATTCCATGGTACTTTGATACATAAAATTTAATATAGGCTATCCAAAGTATGTATGAAAAATCAGAGTTTTAATGACAAAAAGTTTCCTTTATATTTGTCTATTGTTTTCAACATACAAAATTTTATTTTAATATTAAATAATTAATTGCAAATAGAATAAGATAAAGAAATTTCAAATTTTTAAGTGTGCAATATTTGACGTTAGTTATCAGCTCTATAAAATATCTGAATTTTTCTTGGCTTAGAGAAATGAAGCTGAAATTACTTGGATATTTTGATGTGAAAATATAAGGCAGTTATAAAATGTGACCCATCTTGTTATGGTTAAACATAAAAGATATTATGGCTTAAGCTGACTGATAAATGACAAAAGTTTTAAACATTAAAGAATAATAAATTAGGAAAAATGGGATTTTTGAAAGGAAAAAATGAATTATACAATTTAGAAGGTTGCTGATATTATTATTTTTTTATTTTTTAAATATTTTATTACATGGATATTTCACAATGAATATATCGAGTCGTTATGAAATTTGGCAAGTCTATTTCCAGTCAAACTTAAATGGTTTTGATTTAAACTGACCGATAAATGACAGAAGTTTTAAACTTTAAGAAATAATGAATTAAGTAAAATGAAAAATATTAGGCAAAAATGAAATATAAATACTATAATTTAGAGGGTTTCAGGAATTTGTTTTTACTTTTCAGCATTTTTAAAAAAATATTTTAATTTTTTTTTCTTAAAAAAATTTATGAAAACAACTTTTTATTTCTTTCATTTTCAGACTTTTCAAACCAAAAAATAAGAATCTATTATAAATATAAACTAATTCTTCTTTATCTATTAAAGAAGAGCTAAACAATAGCAATGTGGAAATCAGTATTTGTTTGGCACGAACATTTTGTCCGCTAGAGAGTGAAAAGCTATGTATTAGCTTCTGTTAACGTGAATTGTGTGTCTGGTGACCTCCTTCTTCCTCAGGGAACTATGTTAATTCATAGCCTTAGTGTAATTTGTATTATCTTTTTGCTGTAACAGAATTCGTTCTCAGTTCATTTCAAACACCCGGCAAGACATTTTTTTTATATGAAGTCATTATTAATCCGGTGGTTAATTAGTGCTATATTGTTAATGGCTAATCAGAGCTATAGTAATAAAAGAAATCCTTTCTATTATTATGTTATTATAGCTAAGTTATACCAATGCAAATGTATCTGAAGTTAGAGGAAGCATTAGGAATATTTAACAGTTAAGATTCAGATGATATAGAAATCTTTTCGTTACTACCAGATGCCAGTGAACCAACTGACAAAAAAGAAGGGGATGAAAATGAGGAAATTCCCGGTGGAATTATTGAAAATGATACTCCTGAGTCTTTGGAGGTTAGAACTGGATATAGCTTCTATCTTGAACTGTCCACCAACTGTAATCCACAGCAAAAAGCATAAAATTTAATAAAATATATCAGTTATCTTGGATATAGAATAAACTACTGCAATACACAAAATTAGAAGCACAGTCTAAAGCAACTGGAAGGTAATTGGTGAAGCATGCAGAAACTTTATCGAAGGGTACAATTTCATCAAATCCTTTTTTTCGCCATTTTATTGCAGTGAAATGTATGATCTCATTATAAAAAAATTGTACAATATGCAATAAATGTAAAAATGAAATATAATTATTTAATTACTGCTAACGAAATATGTATTCTAACAAGAATTTTTCCTCAAATTGGTATCATTTAAGTATTAAATTTGTTTACTAAACAGATGTTAAAGAATTTGGCGTTAAAATGTTTAATCATCCTTGTCATGAAACCGCTTCTAATATGTTAAATCCTATTTATATTCTGTGGATAATGGAACTGTATGTCAACGTATGTCACCATCGAACCCTCAAATTAAAGTCTTTTTTGTTAATAATAATTTTATTAAATTAGGACACTTCCGTGAAAGTCTAAGCATTGATGAAATATTTATTATGCAATAAGGTGAGAATTTTTTGACACAATTTATCCAAGGCAAGTGAAGACCTTTTGGTTACAAACTCTCTACTCTCTGAAGAAAGAAGGGATACTGTTATAATATTTTTCACTCGTATTGAGCTAAAGAATATGATTTAAGAAATTAAATTCTCCTCGGTATTCATGTTGAGATAAAACTTACAGAGAATACTTTGAATCATTTCTTTGATGTGATGAGGTGAGTAAGAGGGCACATAGTTAAATTTAATGCAAATATGCTGAATTTGGTTAATTTTTACCACAAATATGTGAGTAGTATGGATCATTCCTGCAAGATAATTGTACATTATACCATTAAAATTCGTGGGAAGAAATATCATTGGGAACTTTTTATGTGTCCAGTGCATATGACGATGGTAAGCGAAAGGAAACTTCACTAATATTTCATCAAATATGAGATCCTGTATTTTAAAGTACTTCGAAGAAATGAAACAAAATTTTCTCTGAGTTAAATACAGGGAAGAATGCTATTACAATAACAGTTTATCTACAAAATATGTCATAAGAACAAAAGACAGAATTTGAATCTCGACTGTATCTTTTGATGCAAAAGAAGAAATTCATAGTGTTTGTCATTTTTAATTGAGGAAAAAAGCAGCGTCGTTGTCAAAGAGACTCCTAAAAGGAAACAAACAAAAAAAAAAGTAATTGTGGCAAAACAAAATGGCAGGCTCGCTTTGGACCTTTCCACCAAGGACTCAAATGCAAATTAAATAAAAAAATTAACCATTTTGTAAATAATTTACTGTTAATACTGCTTTGTAAATATTAATAACACAGATCAGTAAAAATTTAGGTATTAATCAAATTAAGAAAAATTTGTCATTGAAAACTGCTTTTTATCATCAAAGAAAATACTAAAACATGTCACAACAAAATTTATCCCCTTTATTTCAGTGTCAAGATGGGTTAAATTTCTAATAAAAGATAAATGAATTCTTATGTTATTATATTTAGTTTGTTTAGCTTTATATAACAGCAAACAATATCATTATTTTTTTTAAATTTGAACAAAATAAGGAATATTGGATGAAACGGGTAAATCAAACAAATTTAAAATTAGTAATCATTTACAGAAAAAATTTATTACTAAGCAATCTAAAAATTATTCACAATATTGTAATAACATTATCTGTTTTAAAAATATTAATTTCTATGACTGTATAATGGGAAAGTTCGTTATGAAATTTTATTTAGTATTATGATAACAAAAAATGAAAAGTAAATAATTTAGGCTAAATATGTAAATAATAAAGTTAATAAGAAACTAACAAAAAACAAAAATGTTCATAATATATCTATATATATATGAACTGTTTTTAACAAATAAATCAATTTATTTAAGAAAGCATTAAATTTAGGATATATATATATATATATATATATATATATGTTTATATATATATATATATATATATATATATATATATATATATATATATATATATATATATATATATATATATATATATATATATATATATATATATATATATATATATATATATATATATATATATATATAACATTAATTAATAATTTTCCATACATGGTTTACATAAATAGTTTAATTAAAATACTAATTTCTTCATTTAATTTTTAATCATATACCTTTTATGAAATATTTTATGGAAAATGCTAAATTTTTCACACTAGGCAATAATAATATTTAAGGCATCATATGGGAAAACTATTTCACATACAAAATAAGACAGGGTCTTAACATAAATAATTATAAATATATTTTGAATGTATACATTATCTACAGAATAAGAGAGACTTTTTTTTTATCAAGAAACTGGTAATAAAGTTTACAATTAGGGCATACATTACACTGATTTTAAAAATTAAAATAGGTTATAAAAATTTTATTAAAATTTAATATGTTTTTAGATCCTTTTTAAGCCGGCCAACTTGTTTAGTGGTCAGCGTGCCTGACTACGGATAGGGAGGTTCTGGATTCGAGTCGCGGTTCTGGCATAGATGTACTTTCTCTCTCTATCTATCCTGTCTTTGTCCTTTCCTTGTGGGAATGAGGTGTGAATAGTTACCTACCCTTTAAACGAGTCCCTATGGCATGTGTGTGTACTGAAGAAGTCGAACTCCATACCAAATAAGGTTTAGTTGGAAAAGTGGAGCAGCCCAATTTGCCAGAGAGCCTAGCTGACGCGCGAGAACAGCAACAACAATCCTTTTGCAAAATCATACTTAATAATTTTACAATATCATTTCATTTAAATTTCTTAGTAAAATACTTAATTTAAGAATCATATTAGAGATCAATATATTCTCAATTTTATGATTAATCAGGAAATAAAAATAACTAACCTATATGCATTTGCATTTAATAGAAGTTCACAATATGGATTTAAAATAATTTTGTTACTTAAATTTGATTCATATTAGGATTCTTAAGTAATATTACAAGATATTTGAGAAATGCATCTATATACTCAACATTAGAGTTAGTTAAAAATATTGCTATTGAGTAAAACTTAATATAAATATAAAATGAATTCTTTCATTCCTCATGGTCTTGCTATTTAATTTATAAAACACTTATGATTGTAAGTAATTGTCTTTGGCAGAAAGATATCTTAGTGATAAATTGTGCATTTAGTTTATATGATCGTGTCAAGTAAAATTAAATCATATCAATTATAATCATGTCAAGTAAAATTAATTAATTTTGTCACAACTGAAATTAGATATTTGCTTACTGAACTCTTATTCAAATAATATAAAACTTTAACTATATTCAATTTATCACATAGAATGACTTCTATGGTATATGTCCAATATTATGAGAAATGTTAACTATTATAAAACACTCAGTAATTGATTGTAATTTAAAAGATCATAGAATGTTCAATGTCTCAAAACATCTGATAATAATTAAACTGAATAACTTACCAAATTTATGTTATACAAATATGTTTAACCTGGATATAAAATTACATTTAATTTAAAAAGGAATTGAATAAATAAACTGTTTTTGTAAAGATTAATTGTCACTTATACTGAGATATTTTTTTCTTTCGCATTATAATTCAATTATGTGCTATGTTTAATTTTTACATATTTATAGTTAACACGTTTATAACAATTTCTATATAATAAGTTATTTTCATATACTTTTATTAGTCATATTGTTTTTCTCTCATTTAAAAATACATATAATTTCCCAAAAAAGCTGATAAAATGACAACTTAACTAACAAATTAAAAAGGCTAGTTAAAAAAATAAGGATTTAACGTCAAACATTGACTGGTAATTGCAAAATAAACGCATTTACATTTGAGATAAAGAACAAAACCAAGAAGAAATTGCACATAATATAATATAGAATATATTTCTATAAAAAGCTTTTAATAGAAAATATTATAAATATATTATATGTAGAAAAAAGTTTTGAATTATTATATAGAATTAATTAACTGTAAAATATATCATCCATAAAGATAAGAATTATTTGTGTTTTAGATTAAATTACACCCTTTTTTCTTAAAAGATTCCATTTTATTATCATTATAAAATCCATACTTTCTTCATTACTTTTTTTAATAAATCCAGTACTTTAAATCATATCATCAATTCCTTGGATACTTTTTCGTTAAATGTTAAGTTGTGAATATTAACTATATCATATTTTGTTTGTAAAGGTTTTATCTCATAATATCTCAAGACGTAGGTTGTTATACGACTAGATTTTAGGCTTTACATTAAATATAGCATTTTAGTAGTAATGTAATAAATAATGATTATAAAATAGTGCCAAAGTTGTAATTCGTTTGTTTCAATTTTTTTTATTTGAAAATTTTTAATTTCTATTAGAGATAACAATATGTTGTAGTTACAGTCTTAAAGAGGCAATTTCATTGCATTTCGTTTTAAACAAGTATATTTTTAGTAACTATAATTGACACAATACTTAATACTACATATTTCAGTTTTCATGCTGCTAAAAAATACATTGAATAATTGGTCAAATCAGTTTTATCTGAAAAATATTTTCTAGCATTAATAATGATAAAGATACACAAATATAATATTTTTCGTCCAGTTAACAGCAAAATAATTGCGTTTATCTCTGAATATTACTATCTGGGGATAAAAGATATAACTTGGGATATGTGTAAACTTCACTGAATAACCAAAAGCTAATATGAAAAATACATCTTATTTCCATATGGTTGAAAATAGAAAAGAAAGTGAACGAAGGTTTAACTAGAGAAATGAAGCGAAGAATTTAACTTATTTAATTAGTTGCAAAGTATTTTTTAATAAAACCAATATTTTAAACTATACCAACTGTCTCAAAATTTTTGCAGCTACAAAAATCATCTCATATGTTAAAATAATAGTTGGCATTACAAAACCAACTATTATTTTAATATCCAGTTTATACGTTGTTTATCATCTAACAATATACAAAACTTCATCAATCAGCCACATATCTTGTTAAACTCAATAAAAATGAAACACGTTTTAAGTAAAATCTATTGACGGATTCGTGATTTTATTTCACAAGGAAATATTTTTATACTATGACTGATTTATTTCTATTTTAAGAAGAAATTTTAATATTTAACAATTTTAACTAGGTATTTCTCGCATTAATTTTTAATAAAATGTATTATTCTTTGAATTTAACATACATAACAGTTTAATGTTTTAGTTATAAAATGCTTATAAAAATGATATAAATATGGCATGAGAAATATATTCATAAATTTATAAATAAATCTCAATTTTTGTTTTCCTTTTGATTCATTTCTTAGCTTTTGAGTGTGAAAATGCTGATTTTTTGTCACTGATTATAACATTTAAATAACTGACATCTAAATGAACTTTTTTTCATTATGAATTCAATAAAAATTTCTTAAAAATTAGGAGTATTTAAAAGAATATGGCTAGAGAAATTGTTCATCAATTTTTTTTTAAATATTTATAGATTTTTGTGCTAAATCCTTGCAACCTAAAATTATATTTAAAACAAAAAAGAAATTATTTTAAATTAGTATTGTTTTCATTTTTCATATTCATGTTTGTTAAATCTGTTGTAAATCTACAAAACTGCTTATATAAGTAAGATTTAAAAAATGTTACAACTAACAATATTTAATTACAGAATAGTTTTTTTGAACTAAGTAAAAACTCTTATAGTTCTTCTCATCTTCTATTTTTTACTCTTATAGTTCATTTTTTATTTATTTTATTTTTTATTTTTTGATGTTTTTTTGCGCAATGAGTCATCTGGAATATTCCTTTTCACTTAATTTTAATATTAAACTTAAAATTATACAAGAAATATAGTTTAATTGTATTTTAAGAATTTTTGCCATAAATATCACACTATAACAGCTTCCCGCCTCTAGAATGGAGAATAAAATCCAATTTTACTAGTTGACGTGTATGTGAGGTAAGTATTTTCCCTCATTTAACCCTTCTTTCAATTAATTCAAGTTCCGTAATTTTTTATTTCATTCTTAACCAACTTGAAATAAATGAGCTGACACAATAATCGAGTTAGTAATGCCAAAATAAAATTAACAAATATTGGATATTGTAAAAAAAAAATTCCAAGAAAATAAAAAATGAAAATATCCCGACAGTCATTCCTTGTAAATAATCCCGGTAGATCCTGTAATGTCTGATACAAATATTTACTTTGTTGACATTATATTCTTTGCTAATTGGATTAAGATGATAAATGAATATAAATGAGATGCCATTTACTTTTGATTAATTTTTAAGCAAATTTTATAAGCAATATCTTTCTCAAAATTTTCATTATACATCATTAAGAAAATCGATGTTATTCTATGCTTTGTATTTAATAAGTTCATCAACTCTCGAAAATTGGTGACTAATAGGACGCTTCTCCTTAAAGCCGAAACGTCGGCCATAAATTATTCCTGTAGTTTTGATAAACCCATTAAACCTGTCAGACGGAGTAAATGTTAAAGTATTCAAACATGTATTCAAATTGTCGATATGTTATTTAGTATTACAAATATCTGGCGCACTGCATGAGTTGCCAATGAAATTAGAAATTAATCAAACGTGTTTAGAGGAATTTTGATTCGGAAAACTAGACAACAACGACATCTATTGAATATATGAATATCAATAATTGAATATATATTGATAACAATTATTCACAATTAAAATGACACTATTTAAACAGTTAATGTAAAAATATTATTACCAAGAAATATTTGACTGTAAGTATTAGATATTGTATAGATTTATTGTCCTATAAAGCACATATAAATTATAGGAATAAACAATTAAATCATCGAAGTATTTTATTCAGATTACCGGTATCTTTATCAAAATTAATTTGATAACTTATCAAAACTTGGATTCAGAGGTATTTTCTGCATTGTGTAATTAGATAATTATTACATTTGAGTGAAGATTATTGCATTATTACATACGGGTGACGAATAAAGTGCTACAATAAATACAGGTGAAAATAATGCACAGAACAATTACTTTAGTCCAATCAATACCTTCTATCAGTTCAATTTGTTACAGAAATTGTCTTCTCGTTTCCGAATTTGATACTAAAAATTCGTTGAACAGGAGTTTCATTAATTAATTATTTCCATTAATTGTTTGTATACATAAATTCAAAAAGATAATATTTCATCGATTTTAGAAAACATATTGTAAATAATCAAAAGGAAAACAGTAAAATATTTGAAAAATGTAAAATAAAAATTATAAGTGATTGATCAAGTTAGAATTGAGAATGAGCTACAACTATCTGATAATCATTAGGCCAATTATTATTGTTCAGTGACTAATAATTCATCAAATGATTCAGCATGTGTACTTTTTGTTTAATATATATTTTTTGATTTTAGTGAATTTATGTTAAAGGGAATGGCTATTTGCAGGAAAGTGAAAATTCACTTTGTGCATTGTTGAAAGAAAATTATTTTGCAATAATGACACTTATTTTTATGAAAAAGAGACAAAAGATGATTATTGGTATTACAGCATTGCAAGTTCTGTAGAATTATAAATTATCTACTTGTTAGTTACAATGTTTTCAATTAAAAAAATATTGTAGCCGGAAATTAGGAAATTTTCCTTGACACCCATGATATTTACTCGAACTTGCAATTCAAAAAAATATATATATGTTAGTCTCAATAATATTTGTTGATTTGTCAGAAAAATCCGAAAGCAACATTTTGCTAGTTCACACATAGTATATTAATATATGATTGTATACTATACAATTTTCCAATCAGTTTGATTGATAATATTAATATAGTACTCACCAATGATAGTGACATTAAATTTAAGAAATTTTTACATTTAGTGAATTAATTAATTTCCCAATTTTACACAAAATGTATTCCATTTAACAATATTTTAAATTGTTGAAATTCTATGACTCAAAATGTCTTATATTGCAGATAATTTCTCCCAGACACTGAAATAAAAATAATAAAACTTAGGGATATTTTTAATTTAAAGGCTTGTTTATAAGAGTGCTTCTGTTAGATAACTACTAACAACTAACGGCAAATTTAAAGTAATAAAGATTTTGTTTACTTATTATAATTTAATTAAATAATATAATAGTTTAATTGAATAATTAATAATGGCATATTGTAATTTAATTTATAATTATTCTTGAAATTATGGAGATTATATCATAATACACTACAATCACTCTTAAAGATTCTTCAAAAATTAACTTTAAGAATATTTTAGTATTTTGAATTATTTTATTATAAAGGTTAAGTTTATTTTTTAAATATTTAATTACGTTATCAATGTCCATTTTATAGTCCACAATTAATTAAAATTTCAATGTGTTGAAATTACGTTGAAATGAATGAAGTATATATTTTATTACATGTGGCATATCATACATCATCCAAAAATTGTATGTAAATATCTCTCGGCAAAAATCATTTGGTAACTATTCATTCGATTTCCAGTCTTTTCTTTGACTTATTCATGTTATCTTATTTCAGTTAAAAAGCTGTTACTGAATAAATTTTTTTAAGCAATCGATAACATTAAGTGTGAAAATCCTAAAATGAAATATTCTTTATCATTTTTATTGAAAAAATAATATCAAACTACGATATCTGAAATTGCGTGTCGAGCCATTTACTTTATAACAAATATCTTTGAAAGAATACACCAAACTGTGAGTATCTAAAATAACCGTTTAACAATGTTTTTTAATATCATCATGTGAATTGCATGATAAAATAATTTTGTTGGCCTTCACACCTCTGTGAAATCAGCTTATTATTGTATGAAAATATTGAAATTTCCTTTATTAATTTATAATATTTTTAATACAAGCTAAATAAATTATAATTTAAAGTTTCATAAATTTAGGATTTTTTTTTAAAGTTAAGAGTTTGATAAGAATAGTTCTAAATTAAAATAAACTATTTAAGAATTAAACTCAAGAGCTTTTATGAAACAACTTTACATTCAATATTTGCCGTATAGCACTTCAAAAATTGATTTTAAAAGCTATTTTACAACATTAGGGTTATCAAATCCAATTTATCTTCAAAATTCTGGACCTTCTAAGCTTTTAGCATACAGAATTGAAAATTTGATTCCAATGTATCAATTGTTAAAAACAATTTAAATAGATATTTTCCATTCCTTAAAATATATTATCAATTGAAATCAAAGTTAGGTTTCTTTTGTTTTATATACACACATAAAAGATTGTTTTTAAAAATATCATTATTGCCTAAGTGGTTTATTCTACTCAATGTTCTGTCCGAATCAATTTCATTGACTTTCATGTTGTTAAGAAAAATAACTCTTTATGTTGTAAACATAACATACTTGAAACATCGAACAATAAATTAAAAACATTTGATTGTCCAACCTCTAAACATTTCAATATCTCTATTCTTTCTTTTCATTACATAAGCAAATATTATATTACATTTAAGCACAACTATGAATAAAGTTTTACTATTTGTCGTATTATAGGAATTCTCGCTTATTCACTACTCAAAAATGTAATAACTTAAATTTACTTAGCATTAGCTTTCAATACAATTTTTTTCATTAAAATGTTATTATAGCTGGCATTAAACAAGGGAAAATAAATGATAAATAATTTTTTTATATTGTAACATATGTTCTTGGAAATTCATATTCATTACATTTTAAGTGTTATAGAAATAATTTAAAAATTAATAGTGTTATAAATAAAACATTTCTTCAAAATATTGATTATATTCTTAAATATTAAAATTACTATAAAAGGAAAATAGTCAAACAGCCGAATTGCACATATTTAAAAAAGATTCTATAATAATAAGAAAAAATAAATTATTTTTCGATAAAATTTGAGGTAAATTACAATCCTAAGTAGAAAAATTTGGACAATGTAATAGCACTAATCTGTAAACAAGGGGATGGAAAAAGATGTGATGGCATACAGATGCATTCTCAGTTATTCCAGCTCACCATCCATTAAATAGACAAATAGTTATATGCCATATTATGTAAACCATTAAGGAGACATTTGTACTTGATGAGAAATCCCACAAGAGAAATTATATACCATTCAAACATGTATATCAAGCATGATAAAAACAATTTAATAACATATAATCACAAATTGCCTTATTAATACATAGGAAAAAAAATCAAAATCAGGACAGAAAATAAAGCTATCTTAAATGTTACGAACAATGTCAAAAATGGATTAAAATGTATAATTAATAGATCTTTAAACCATTAAAAAAGGTGATAACCAGAATGAGGATGTTAAATAGATTTCATCTGATTATTCATCAAATTGTGCTGCAGTAGTAATTGACGCATACAAAATTTTGCATCATGAGATGTTAGAATTTATATATTATTCAATGCCAATTTTAAATTTAATGTAGAAATAAATAAGGTAAATTAAAATTTATTTTCAAAATGCAAGGATTTTAGTTTCAAGAACTACAGTTTCTGAGGGAGAAATTTTCCTAGGAATTGAATTTAAGCAACATATATTATCTTTGATTTTAAGGAAATATTTGCGAAATTGCATTTTGATACTTCAAAACAGCAATATATTTTAATTAAGAGAAAAAGTTTTCACAGAAAATTTTATCGGATAAAGGTTCACCAATGAACATTACTTTTTGTTACAAGTCCTCTTAATGTTTAATTTCTCTGTATAATTACTTTTTCGCTCCAGTTATTTGCAATTTTGATAAAGAGCCACCCGATTAAACAGAAGCATCATATTATGAGAATTGAAATTTAAGTACCTCTTAGCGTTGATATAAAAACATTGTAAAGAAAATGTGCGAAATTTCAATACCAATGGTCTGTTTGGGCGAAGTAATATTTAAAACTCAAAGAATGGTGTACTCATATAAACCAAGCATAATAGCAAGAAAAGAGGTACATTGCCCATATCCGTTTTTTAGACCAAAACATTATTATAATTTAAATATTTGGTTACATTCAATTTTATTTTATGAATAAGTAATGTCATTATTAAGTGCAATATCAAGTTTTACTCTACATACCTAAATAACTTAAAACCATGTATCTACCTTTATATAATATTTGTATACAGAACAATATAATATAAAGAATATTTAAAACATGTTTCTCTCAAAAGAGATTATAGTTACCAAATTATTAATTATTCATTCTATTGACTAATGAGTTTCTGAATCATGGGACCAGATCGCAATGATTTTGTATGCGAAATTCAAATTCTTTTTGAAACGCTGCGAATGTATTTTTCATTTTTTTTTAATTGTTGTTAACATTACAGTTTCAAGTGCTCCATTCTATGTTTCATTGTTTAAGATGGTAAAAGCATTATGATCAAAAGTTTCATTTTATCTTCTTCAAGTCTTTTATTGCATAATTTTCATTTCATAATATGCATGTAAAACTTATTAAAAGAAATGTAGTTAATAAAGAATTGCTGGATAGTGTATGGCATTACGTATGTATGCTGTAAATTCATTGAAACTATTTAGAGCTGACATTTTATAGAGTATCGACAAATTCCATCAGTACTGTTGGTTTAAGATAAACAGCAAGCCTAATAGACATAATTTGAAACCAATGAAATCTGCTTGATATTTCTCTTGTCTGCAAGAGGCATTACATAATTTTTTTGATAAAATATCTTTATTTATGTCATTTTTGTATGAAAACCTGCAATAAAATAGCTTCTTTTATATGTTACAGAGTTTTTATCACTGTAATAGAGTTAACATATTTCCAAAAACTGCTGATACGCTAGAAAGGTAACCATTTCCATGCAATAATTCACTTTTTATCTATTAAATGAATTATAAATATACAATAACTTCCAAATTTTAAGCACGGAGAAGAAAATGCTAATTTCCGGAAGCCAATCAGAATTATAGAGGATGCAAATCACTACTGGGGTAGATGGAAATACGCAAATATTTTAGGTAATAGACAATCACGCTTTCATGTCAAGAAATATACAAAAAGGACAGTCTTATAAGATACCAGCTTTATGAAGTTGATTGTAAGTGCTGATAGAAGCTGTTTAAAACTTTCGTGTAGTTTGTTTTCAAGACATACATGTTTCTATCTTTTCCATAAGAAAAATGGAAGATTCTGCTCGCTGACGTGTTATGGTGTGCATTGAAGTAGGACAGTTAATCTCAGATGGTCCTATTTTCTTCAGCGTTCATCATTTTGTAATTTCACGTTTATGGAAACAATTCCAATCTAAACAGATAGTTGCCCGAAGGACCGTTGCCGATCGCCAAAAGGTTACAAACCCCACGGAAGATCGATATATTGCGATTTTAGCCAAGTGAAATCACAGAGCGAACTTTACACGTGTGACATCTATGGCTACAGCGTCCATTGGTAAGGCGGTACGGCAGCTACTTTACGCCGAAAATTACATATGAGTACACAGTATTCCAGGGTACCTCGAGTTTCTGTTTGTCTATTCGTCCAATCAAGATGGGCACGATTAAAGTGGTAACGGGAACATGTCAGTTGAATTGTGTTTACTGGGGCATTGTCATGTATACTGATGAGTCAAAATTTGCTCCTGAGCCAGATGACAAGCGTATAAGGATATGGCGTGGACAAGGAACACGCAATCAGCTCTAAAACATTACTGAACATCACGCATTCCGAGGCGGAAGTATTATGGTGTGGGCAGTTATTTCATTAGGATACCGCACTGACCTGCAAATTAAACGGGTCTCTGTGACGGTGGTTCAATATCCGGTATCAAGGACGTCCTATCACCCAATGTGAGGCTGCCGCAGTTGGGTCTATTTTTGTCTTTATGGAAGATAGCACGCGTTCCCATAGAACTGACACCATCGATGACTACCTGGAGAGTGAAGTGATTTCAGGTATGGCATGGCCAGCATATTCACCCGACCTTAATGCCTTTGAAAATCTTTATGATGCTCTAGTCCGAACTCCATCTTCACGTTTCCCACTTCCAGCCACTCTTATTGAGTTGAAAACTGCTCTACAAGAAGAATGGCTATTGTTTAATTCTGCTATGGTTGACCACCTAATTGAAAGCATAGTCACAAGGTGTAAACTTTTTATACAGATGACGGGGGCTCTCATACCCTATTAATGTCTCTTTTTTCATTTTACACTGTTTAGTTTCACTTCATACATAATTGTGCTTAAATCTCCAGTATGTCATTATCTGATAACTTACAAAAATTAAATTTTTTTTCCTTTCTGTTTAATATTATTGATTTTATTCTATGAATACATTTATATGCTACTTTCCTGTCAAATTTTGTGTCAATCAAAACAATATTTGTTGTCTTTTTGCATCTCATGTTTAATTTAAGAAGTGAATGTATTATTCGTTTCTTTCAACTTATCTCACTTACCTGCAATCTAATCTTACAACAACAAATTATTGTTAGTAGCCTTTCACTCCTTATCCAATGTTTCAATATTCCCCAATTTGTAATAATTCTTTTTGAATTTCCCTTTAAAACTTGTTAGAAAGAACTGAGTGTGGGAGTATCTATCATATAGTTATTTTGTACCAAACTCACAATATTACCTAATTGCTTTATGTATCCTTTGGCCAAACTCAATTATATTTTACATTGCATCACTTACTCAGTGTGACATTATTTTATGATTCCTAATGATTCTTTTAGTTCAACTTTAGTTCAAGATTCAAGTCTTTAAGAAATAATTTTGTATTTGAACAATTTTATTCTTATATGATATTCATAGTTAATTAAAAATCGTACATAGTAAACATGCATATCTGATTATTTCCCCTACTTATCTTTTTAGTTGTTTAAATTTTAAAACAAAGTGAATGGAATTTTGTGTAAATGCGATTTAGTTTTCATGACAAATGTTTTAATTTGTTCAAATAAAGCAAATTTTCTAAACAATTTAGGAATGTTATCTATATGTTTTTAAATATTCTATAATTAGCTATTTATTATTCCATTCAAATTTAAATGAATTTATTGACAAAAATCAGAAATGAACGACATTGTTTATTTAACAGTGAAGAGCAATTGAAGAAATATATTTTTATCTATATAAATAAACTGAATATATCCCATTGTTGAATGTATATTTAATATATATAATCAATTTTTATGTATATGCAATTAAATTTAATAATTAAGTTTACATTTCATTTTGATTTAATATTAACTAGCATGTGAACATTTAAATGCTGCTTAAAATACTTACGAGAATATTTCCTTTAAGTTAATGAAATATCTCTTCGACCAAAATAATAGTTTGATGTGATTAATTTTAAGTTGTTACACAGACAATGATAGTTTAAGCAATTGAAACAGAAGCTTCAAACAAGATTCTTAAAATTGATTCCAGAAGACACGGCTGCTTACGAAAACATTTTAATTATTCATAGAATCAAATATTCAATACACCAAAGGAATTCTGAATTAAGAGATTTATTTCTTGTAATACTGAAAGTAATTTTGTAATTTCTTTTGCATTCTAAACTTTCTTACTTATTTACTATTGGTCTTCTTTCATTTAAGTAAAATAAATAAATGGCATTTTGCATGTCTGTAAATATTATATATTTGTTTAGTTTGAGTGTTATGTGTGTGACTATATTCTGACGGTAAAAAACAAATGAAATTAAGTTAAGGAAAAGTTTAATAAATTTCTTACTTAAAAATAAAATTTTAATCAAGCAAAAAAGAATCAAAATAAATACAATTTTTGAATTTCTTAAGGAAATATATTATTAATGTTTCTCAATTGCTTCTATGTTATTTGTAACATAGAAGCAATTGAGAAATGTTGGAAATTTTCCAATATTTACTTCTAATTTAACGGAAAAAAAACATCTTTAAATCTTGAACTACTAGTATCAATATTTTTAATCATTGAAGATCGCAGATTTTTTTTAAAAATCATTGGATAAATGATATATTAGTTTTTCAAAACAAATAAGATAGTTTGCTTCTTATACTTTTGTAAATATATTTTAAGGAAATTCTTTATGTGTTAATATATATATATGTTTGTTTGTTTAGAATAATAGTTATTTTTCAAATTTGTATTTTAATGTTGTAGATTAATATTTAGCTTAAAATTATGGATGTTCCATGTTATTATTAGACGAGACAAAATATTAGTACCAAAACTGATCTTATCAGGATTATGAAATATGTTAATTAAAATTTTTATAAGAAGTAATAAAATCTGAAAACGAAATGTCACTCAAATGTAATATTAATTTACAAATGAAAATAAGCTATATGTTTCTAACAAAAAAAAATTGAATTTTAAAACATAATTTAATAGTTTTACCTAAAATGATTTTGAATTTGGAAAAATAAGTTTGAAATTGATTCCACTGACGAAATAAATGAATTTGATTTTTTGATTGAAAAAATCTAATAAAAAGGCAAATAAAAGAAACAAATGTTAAAAGATATTTAAATTTAAATGCGTATATATATATATATATATATATATATATATATATATATATATAAGTTTTTATATATATATATATATATATATATATATATATATATATATATGCGTGTGTGTCTGCGCGTGCGTGTGTTACTAAAAAAATAAATGGTAAAAAAATTTTTTTACAAAACTTAATATATTCTATTGCCACTTAGTAATACGAGATTTAATTTCAATGAATAAATATTAAGATTTAATAATCTTAAGAATAGTATTTTTGTTCCTTAATCATTGATACTTTCTTTCACATATACATTTTGATATTTATGTATGATGCGATACATATAGTTCATTGTACATGGTAAAATTTTCCGGTTTTATTTATAAAGTCTATATAAAGCATATTATATACATATATATATGTATATATATATGTGTGTGTGTGTGTGTTGTATATATATAATACAAAGAACTATAGAGAATGTATATATAGTTTGAAATGATACTTTATTATTCATAATATGCATAATTCTCTCATTGTCATGTTTTTTACTATCCTTTATCATTTCAAATGTTTACAAAATATTTCGGGGAAAATATGTTTTCAGAGGTATTAAGAAAATATTATTTTTTATTTATTTACGAATTAAACCATTAGAAATTTATTGAAACTAATAGTTATTTAATTCATTTAATATGCAATAACAGTTTACAAAATAAAGTATCATTTTAGAAAATAAATAAGCCGAATACGCTCTGAGGGATTTTGATTTATAGATCTCTATAAGTTAGATGTTAGTTAATAATGTATTATTACATTTATATGTTAAATATTGGCTAGCTATTTTAGTAAAAGTAAATGATATAATATATCCAAATTCTACAAAATACATATAAATAAATTAAATTGAGGTAAAACATTCCTTATCACAATTATATATATAAATCTTTATATACTGCGTAGTGACTATCAGAATATCAGTTGCTGTAGCATGCAATAAAACAATAAAATAGAGCACAATAATGCAGAAAAAATTCTTATGCAATACGTTTTATTTATAAAAGAATATTATATAGTGTTTTATAAACGTATGTTTTAATACAACTATTCATATAATAATATTTTTATCTAACAAATATTTTCTGCATCATGGAAAAGAATTCATGATTTAGGTAAAATAATGAATTCAATTCATCTCAGTTAATACAAAGCAAATATTAATTAAGTACATCAATATACTCCGCTAATGGCTTTTTACATTTCGCATCAGAACTGCTTACAATAATTTTAATTCTATTCCGTAGGTAGGCATTTTAAAAGTTAATTTAAAAAAAAGTAATCTTAGAAATAATTATTTCTAACAATGAATGGTATTATACTTTCCGTAGAAAATAAAATCTGTATAAATTTTAAGTAGTGGAATTTAATTTGTGCACGTTGAATTTATATTCCAACGCTTCATTTTTAGTTAATTAGAATTGCTTTTGATATACGCCGATAAATGTGTTACTTTAAATATTACTTATGTGTGTGATGTACACATATGTTAATAACTTTTCAATTTTACAATGTTTGTTTAATAAAAAATGCAATGTATACAAAAGATTTTTGCAATGTTTTTTATATCAAATAATAAAGATTTTGCTTTATTTATAATTTATTTATATCACTTTATTTTTTACTTTATTCATATGTTTTTCTTCATAAAAAATAAGGATTATTTATCCTGTTAACTTAATTGAAATTGCAGTTAAAATTGCAATTGGAAATTATATTAAAGAGCAATAAAACATGAAATTTTGCAAATAATTATGATTTAATCAAAAATAATTAAAATTTATAAAAGTAAAATCATATTTGAAATTTCTGAAAATTTGAAAGTTGAATGTTATTTCATATTTTATTTCTTAAGTTTTCTTAGTAATTTAAAAATGGCTTTTATAAATAGAAATGAAAATACAAAAAATGGTTTTTAAGTATTATTTCAGTGTTTTTGTCTGTGTATGTTTAGTCCTGAATCAATTTTTAAAATTAGAAATGAAATTCTGGAACAAATGTTTTTAAATATTACTTATATGTTTTCTGCGTGTATGCATATATATTTATTTCAATCAAAGGTTATGATAAATATCTAAATTGATAATATATCATTTTAAATTAATTGCAAAAATAATACCTAAGTGAGACTAAGAGGATATATATTGTTATAAAATTTTGAAGGTCTCATTAATTTTTGTAATTGCATCTGTCGACATGATTTAAAGAAGAATCATTAAAATCTTCACTTTAAATTCCAGCATTCAAAGCCAATATATATATATATATATATGTATATATATATATATATATATATATATATATATATATATATATATATATATATATATATATATATAATGCAAATATTTCCGCTTTTATATATACCTGATTTGAATTTTAACAGCAATTAAAATAATTTGGAACTGATAAAGGTTTTCTCTTATTGTCCTAATCAAGTCTAAAAATCAAAATATTCTATAGGCTGCAAATTCGATCACTAAGAAAATTGTTTATTTAAAATCTATCAAGTGTTCTTTTAAAAATCAGAAATTATTTTAACACTTAAAATGAGAATTGCGGGTGGAGAAATGTACTTTTTAATGATCTACTTAAGATACACAGATATTCATAGTTCAAAAAAAATAAAATGTTTGTTCATTTCTCTTCAAAATAAAAAATAAAGAAGAGAAGATTTTAGAAGTGGATCTATATCTTCCCCAAAAATGCTTGCCTGAGGCAATATTGTTAAAGAGAAAAATTATACTTATTTTTTCTGTACTTATTCATTGATCTTTATGATTCTTTTTACTCTTCCTGTTAACAAAATAAATAAAACTAAATCATGAGAGTAAGAAAACTTCTTGTTTCACCCCTCAAAATATCCTGACATATTTCTGCAATTTATGAAATATATCATTGTGAAATATTCCAGTATGATGTATTTAGTTCTTAAAATTAAGGAAGATTTTAAATTTAAGTATGAATGTTCATTGGAACACTCTTTTAACACAACTAATGCTTTCTTAACTTGAATAAAATTTGAAATATTTATCCTATGTTTAATAAAAACTAATAATACCTAGGAACTTATTTTTCAGACAATTTGATATATTATATGTAGTTTATCTTCTTCGTATAATTTACATCATTTTGAAAATCAACAAAATATAATGTAAATTAATTTTAGTTTTGTAATTTTATGTCACACAGCTAATCATACTATTTCGATACAATTTGACAATGTTCAGAAACAAGTTATGTTATTATTAGTTTGATAGTGTCAATTTAACAAGTACGAGTATTAATCCGATTTTAAAATAATTTCCTTCGCACTAAAAGGAAATTATCTTCATCTGTGAAAGTAAATTTTATATATCAATGCACAATATTTCTTATCACTTGAAAATTACAACTAAGTAATTTTGAAGCCATGTTTTAAATCGTGGTTTTCTACAATCAAATCTATGACTATTTTCATTATTTCCATTCGAAACGTATTATTTGAAAGTATTTCGGCTTACAGTATTAAATCAAAGTTTTTCCAATAAATTACTGTAGTATACATTCTTCAGTGATTCCGTTTTCTAAATGTGTCTTCTGACTCATCTTTGCAATGCTGCCGATCTTAGAGCATCATGATTTTCATGCAGTTTTCCTGCTTTTCTTTCACGTATTTCCACACAGTGTTGCAAAATTACTATTAATCTCAAGTGTATATAAATCTCCCTATCCTTTAATAAGATCACCGTTTTCATTGTTTAAAAATCATTTCAAAATCTTACTTATCTTCAAAATCTTAAAAAGTTTAGATATTACTTCAAAGCTCTAAATTCTTATAAACCTAGCTGCTGTAGCTTGAAATAAATTTCATTAGGATTTGATTTTTTTTTTCTTAAATTCATCATTTAGAAGGCAAACATGATTATCTACTGAATTATATCTACTTGGTTTTATATTAAGGATTATCAATTTATTTACATTAAAAAGACTCATATAATTATTTAATATTCTAGCAATAATTTAAATGAATTTTTTAACGAATATTAAGGTCACAGTTGTATATTTATGTAATTATGTAATTAGCATATTTATGTAATTAATTTTCAGCCAAATTATTTTTGATTTAACGAAAGCTGATTTTAAGCTATTGCAGTTATACAATTTGGATAAAAAAATTTAATATTATTTATATTATTTTAATATTTTTAAGTATAAAAAAAATAAACATTTTTCCATGAAATACAAATTTTACTTAAATTGACAAACAAACATCAAGCTTTAAAATCATAGAAACTTTTTAAACTGAACTTAATCATATTTGTATTATATTTATTATTTATATTAGACTAAAAATTCTAGCCATTCGTTTAAAAACAAGAAAGTAGAAATTCTTGGGAATTTACATATAACATTTATTATAATTTATACTGATAGCTAATTAATATATTGATAGCTAATTAATCTACAATATTAATTAATTATAAGTAAATTAGATAAGATTTATGAAGTGATGAATGAAACTAAAGAGAATTATAATCAGTTACAACAAACAGTTTTTAAATTTATAACACATTTAGTTTTATAAACTTTTGTGATCAAATTGTAAGTTTAGTTCACTTTTTTTTGAAGAAAATTTAAAATTATGTATATATACATATATGTATATAAATATATGGATATATATATATATATATATATATATATATATATATATATATATATATATATATATATATATATATATATATATATATATATATATATATATATATGTATATATATATATATATATATATATATATGTATATATATATATATATATATATATATATATATATATATATATATACATATATATATATAATAAAAATAAAGGAGATGTCTACAAATAATAGATACATGTTAAGCATATTAGATGACATATTTTGAAAGAATATGAATACATGAATATTCCTAGACAAAATATTTTAAAATTACTTCTAAAGAAATAAAATATTTATTTTCCTAGATATCAAGAAAAACTCACACTTAAAATTTCGAAAGTCTCTAAAAATTAAATTATTAGGCATTTGACCCGCATAACAATATATGTTAGAGCCATGAAACAAAAAAATATAAATCATATGTAAATGCTTTAAATTCCATGCACTTTCTAAGCTTTTCTAGTTTAGAGGGTTCTATTGCACTTACATCTGTAGTTCTTAGCTTGAATCACGGGATACTATTACTTTCTCTATTTTATATTTGTCAAAATAATAGCTAATTTTTTATTTATTTCTTCATCAACGCAAAAATAGTTCCATACAAAATTTCTATCCGAGAAAATTTTATAAAAATAATTACTAACTAGAGCTTTTTCCTCAGAAATCATTCTTCTTTCATTATTACTTATATAGTGAGAATTTGTAATTCAGTTATTTAAAATGAAGTTGGATATACTATCTTAAGATTATAAATAATTAAAAAAATATGCTATAGTAAAGTTTATAAAAAGTAGTTATTCATGTACCATAGAACATAGCTAATTGGTCTATTTGCATTATTTTCCAATACTTGGTTACTTGCATTTTTTCAATAATTTACATAATTTTATAGGGGTTGTTTATGGTTTCCTTCATTTGAGGAATTTACTTTTCCATGGACTTTCATGATTTATTTCTATCTGGTCTTGATTACATTAATTAATGTGCATGTCTTAAAATTTGCCGAAATATGTACACTTTGATAAATTTTGTTTTCTCAAAATTTCTTAAGATAAAATCCTTCCTTTTATTTCAATCTTATTTAAGTTAGTATTAAATTTATTGACGATACTTTAAAATCTATTTTCTGTTTTGTAAAGGAAATTTCAGTTTAAAAATATGTTATTAACGAACGAAAATATGTGATCTTACATGATATTATACGACTATTATATGATATTTTAAAATGAAGTATGCTTTAAGACTATAAATAAGATTAACCATGCTAAGAATATTACACAACAATAAAAGTGCAAAAAAGTAAGAACAAAATAAATGAAATAAATATTACAAAAAATACCGAAAAATTATCAAATAGCTTAGCTTTATCCTTGGATGATAAAAAAAGATTATATTATTTTGCATGAAATGTAAATTTAAATTTAATCATAAATATTTTTCCATTAGAGAATTAATGATATGTATAATGAGCATCAGACTCTAAAAACAGCGCATAACGTCAAATAATACAATTTACATACAAATTTAATTCACAAAAATTCCCTTAGTATATAATTACATATATTTAGGCAAGAAAATCAAGTTTGGAGAATTTGTTCCCTTGACAGAAAATATAAATTATTTTATTCGGTGTAAGTGATGTATTTTTTTACAAGTCAAATGTGTGTACTAAAGAAGGGTTTTTATTATCGTGAGCACTTTTAAGCATAGGTAATTTTACAGGTATTTAATTCAGTGACATAACAGGCTTTAACTTTCAAATGATATAAAATCCACTTCTACTTATTTAAACTATGATTTACTTATTTAAATCCAATTATTTAAACTGATTTCATTTTCTGTGAAACTAAAATGAGTCAATAAAGACGCAAAAATATCTGAACAAACATTTTGTGACTTAAACGTTATCTCTCTAATATATGTATGGTATATTTGGGTATATTATCTTGCACCATAGCTTCCTGTAACACCTAAATCTATTGTTTTTTAATTGCAAATATTTTCCAAACTAAGCTACATTACTTTTGTAATTGTCATTAACCACACATTATAAATAGCGTCCATATGTTAATTAGGAAATATTGATTTCTTTTTAATACATTAATTAGCTTCTAAACTAACCATAGGCATTACTTATTTTGCCAATTGGAGAAAATAGTTTTTGACTTCTATTTTATTTTTAATTTCTTGTATAATATTTATTTATCAAAACTGATATGAACGAGTCCACGCAATCTATATTCATTACTATAATAGTTAAATATCAAAAAATTATCATAAATACTAAAAATATACTATTACAAAAATCATGAGAACTTACTGCCGGCCAACTTGTCTGGTGGTCAGCGTGCCTGACTACGGATAGGGAGGTCCTGGGTTCGAATCGCTGTTCAGGCATGCATGTACTTTCTCTCTCTCTATCTTGTCTTTGTCCTTTTATTGTGTGTGAAGGGTTGCCTACCTTATAAACAGGTCTTTATGGCATATGTGTGTACTGAAGAAGGTCGAATTCCACACTAAATGCGGTTCAGTTGGAAAAGTGGAGCAGCGTACCCCAATTTGACAGCCTAGCTGGCACACGAGAACAACGACATGAGAACTTACTTTGAACAAGCTATTTGTCATTGTATTCGCATAAATTTCGTTACAGCTTAAAATTTCAACAAACTGCTTTAAATTTATTAAAAATATTTTTTTTAAAATTTAATCAAATCAACTCATCCTTATGAAGATAATCAAATATTTTTTTGAAAAATGCTTTGTATTGAAAATTTTTAAAAAATGTTTGATTGAGTTCTGTGTCTTTGATCATATACTAGTGGCCATTAAAATTGCTACACCAAGAAGGCGACAGGTTACAGACGTGAAATGTATACGAAACGAAGAAAGTGCTGTGATATGCAAATGATTAGCTTTTCAGCGCATTCATACAAAGCAGGCGCTAGTAGCGACACCTACATGCGGGATCTCAACGGCCACCTATTACTAGCAGCCGAGAAGACAGACATATTACCCGCATGGTCGTTATGGATCATGCAACCACGTCACGAGCCGTGAGTTAAGAAACGGGGTCGTTTGGAAGACAAGTGTCTGCACGAACAGTTCGACGACGTTCGCAGCAGCATGCACTCTCAGCTCGGAGACCATGCCTGCGGCTTCCCTTGATGCTGCGTCATAGAGAAAAGCGCATTCAATGGTGTGATCAACGATTAACCTGGACGCAGGAATGGCGAAACGTCATCTTTTCAGATGAATCCAGGTTCTGTGTACAGCATCATAATGGTCGCATCCGTGTTTGGCGGCATCGTGGTGAACGCACACTGGCAGCGTGCATTCGTCATCGTCATACTGGCCCATCACTTAGCGTGATGATGTGGAGAGCCATTGGATACACGTCTCGGTCACCTCTTGTTCGCATTGACGGTGATTTGAACAGTGCACGTTACATTTTTGGTGTGTTACGACCCGTGGCTCTACCGTTTATTCGAGCCGTGCGAAACCCTACGTTTCAGCAGGATAATGCCCAACAGCATGTTGCTGATATTGTACGGACCTTCCTTGATACGGTACATGTTCAGCTGTTGCCCTGGCCAGCACGTTCTCCAGATCTTTCACCAATATAAAACGTCTGGTCAATGGTTGCCGAGCGACTGGCTCGTCACCAAACGCCAGTCACTACGGTTGATGAACTGTGGCATCGTGTTGAAGCTGCATGGGCATCTGTACCTGTACATGCAATACAATCTCTGTTTGACTCAATGCCCAGGCATATAACTGCTGTTATTACTGCCAGAGGTGGTTGTTCTGGGTACTGATTTCTCAGGATCTATCCAGCCAAATTTTTTGAAAATTTAATTACTTTTTATTTTTAGTATAATATATTTGTCCAATAAATATCATTTTGTTATCTGCATTTCTCCCGGGTGTAGCAATTTTAATGGCCAATAGTGTATTTTAGAATATATCCTTACATTAATATAAATTTTCATCGAAAAATATTGACAAGCTAAATTCTAAAGCACCTTGTTGAGAATTTATTCTACAGTATATATATCTATATATATATTATCTGCTTTGCCTCTTTTATTAAAATGAAATATATATTTATATAATATATTTCTTCAAAAACTTAGTAAAAAGAATTCAATAAATCTGTCAAAAGCAAATGCATCTTATAATAAAGGCAGCATAAATAAAGGGAGCTTTAAAATGGCCATTGGTCAATGCAGTTTAATAATAGAGACCTAAAAGAATAAATATCCTCCGACGTCACTCTTATTGTTTTCTTTGAAGAACCTGATTTCGTAAGTGCTTATGCACGAGACAGATATTTGGAAATATATAAGCATTGTGGAGCTTCATTCTGATATTTGGCAAGATACCTTTCTAAATCTCGTATCGTATTTGTTGCATATCTCATATAAAGACAGAAATATTTACTTTATCCTCAAGTTAGAAATGGCCAAAATAATTTATTTTAAAGGTCTTACATAAATTATAAGAAAGTTTCCATAGCTTTAGAGTAACTTGTATAAAACACTGACATCAGATATCATATGGAGTTTTCTTAAAGTATTAAATTCCTTTAAAAAACGAATTTCTATTCTATTTTAATGAAAAGTCTATGAATAATTTTGTATTTACTATAAAGAGCTTTCAATTAAATTATATTATCAAATTAAATCTTTTATAAAGATCATACATGTTTATAGAATTCAAAATCGAATTAAAAAAGATTATGATTAACCAGGAAATTCAATGTATGTGCAAATAAGTGTAAGAAAGAATTTATTTATTTTAGCATATAGAAAGGAATACAATAAATTAGAAGAAAAATAGAACACCGAAAATATAACATGAATTTTTTTCATATTAAAATAATTTTGGAAAATGATATTGAATACTTAATTAAATGTGATTAATTTTCGAAATTGTAAATTCAATTTAAAGACAAGATAAATTTAAGAAATTCAATTTGATATGTTCAATATTTAATTAACTTCGCAAAGTTTCCTTTAGTAGAGTAACTAAGTACTGCTCTCCAATTTCAGTTTAAATGCATTACTAAAGTATACATAGCTAACTATACATTACTAAAATATCTCAATAGGAAAGATTCGAAATACTGAGAGAAAGAGAGAGGTACGCTTTAGTCATAATATGCTATTACTAAATAATTTTTTTTCTTTCTGAATAATTTTTCAAACTTTTGTTAAAGTGTAAAAAAACCATAATTCATAAAAATCAAAGTTAATTTTATTTGACCTAGTATTAATATTTAAAACAATTTAATATCCAAATTGATTCAATAATGTTCAAAAATGTTAAATAGCTTCTATATTTAGTGTATGTTTGTGTAATTTTTGAATGCTTGTGTGAGAAAATTTGTGCTATCATCTAATTATTATCTTCATTTTAATTGTTTAGTTAACATCTTAAAAGTTTAAAAGTTTTAAAACATTTTAATTATTCCTCTAATATTGCATATATATTATCTTCATTTACTTTAATATATTAGTCTTTTGTATTATAAATTTTGTATCATAAATTTACAAAATAAAAATTTAAGAAATAAATCACTTAATGAATGGATTATTAACTAATGTTTAAATTCTTCAATAACATTAAATACTTTATGTTATTAATGCTAATATATAATAACAAATATTTTTGAAAAATTTGTCTTGGTTTTACCACGCTTATAAAGAAAACATTTTACACTAACTTTATTATTGTCTAATTAGTGAACATGTGAATGAGATAACTCATATTTATAGTGTATGTATGTAAGAAATATTATTATACACATGAATAGTTATTCTTAAGAAGTTTTTCAGCTAGCAGCGAATTCTCCCTAAAACAATATGGCGTTAAAGACTAAGTTTTTTTTTTTTTTTTTTTTTTTTTTAAATAAGGAATTTTTTTTTAATTACTGGAACCACAGATATTTGGTTTATGAAATTATTCAACACTGAGGCAGAGCATCTGGTAAGTATTATAACAACATTTTTATTATAATATGTATTAACAACAATTTTGTAAATAAAGTACAAAATTTTCCATAAAAAACAAAGGAATATTTTAGGAGTCTAGCTTCTATGTTAAATAATAAAAGTTTTTTTCTATAATAAAGTATGAAACCCTCTCTCATTTCTCGATTTATATCTATCATAAATTTTAAAGATTACTTTTTATTTGAAGTAATGTATTAAATTTTATATTACATAGTTACCTGAATCATTCATTGATGATTTAATGTTATTCATTTGCTAAGTTTTCTATTTTTGAAATGTACATCGATTTCTTATTTATATGACATTGATTTTGTTTCGTTTATAGTAAAAATAAAGTTGTTATCCCTCTAAATAATACTTCAGCATGACATAAAAAACAATATTGACGGGATTAAAAGAATTAAACATCTTACTCAGAAATATACGAAAGAAATATTAATCATGGAATACAATTAGCAAAAGCATAATTCTTCGGAAACTTTCAATAAATAACTTGGAAAAGTTATATTTCGCAATCAAATGTTTGTATGCGACATTTAAATAAACATATTATGGAACAATGAAACAAGCTGATACAATAATCTCAATTGAATGAGAAAAAATCCAAAGAAGCAATACGATTTCATTGTAAAATGATAACCTGAAATATGGCAATAATTTGTAAACTATTTACGTGATTTTCTATAAAAAATACAAAGAAATCGAGTCAACATGTGATTGATAACAATTATATCCAAAAATATTTTCATTGATGTTGCTAAAATAATCCTAGACAGATTAGTATAGGTTCATTTCTTACTCCAAGAAGTACTGTCCATAATTTCAATGCATTATATATTTTAGTTTTTTAAACAATTTAGTATTGAGTTCGGGAACTGTTCACATCTGATATTATTAAAATTGAAACCTTTAGCTATACGTTGTTTATTAAATGGGAAACATATTATTTTTATTAAACAAATGTGTAAATCAGTAGTTATGTGTTTATTGTATGGAAAAGATCTTAAATATATGCTTCTATTACAGTTACAGGAAGCTAAATTACGTATGTGGTGCAACATCAAAGATGCGTTCATTCTCATTTCCTACTTTGTCACTTTCACACATCTATGAAAACATTTTTCATTACAACTGAATTTAATAGTACAATATTATGACACTACGTAGCGGAGACATTAAAATATGTGGGTGATTCACTAAAACAAATTGCACTTTTTCATTTCAAAAATAATTTTTCTATTTCTATTTGGAGGTAAGATTTGCATGAATAATTTTACAATTGCTTTTTACTTTATAACTAGCACATCCTAACGTTTTATAGAATGGAAATGAATTAACATGTGTAAATCTAAAATATCTGATTGAAGCAAAATGTATAAAACCTGCAAAGTTGTGAAAAAATTCTAACTTTCTAGTTATCAGGAGAATAAAACTGTCAGAAAAAATACAACTATTCCTATTGCCTTTACTATTAAAAAATAGCTTTTTAAAATCAGGGTAATAATCTAGGTTTCACTTAAGGTAATTTAACAATTTTTACAATACAAGTACAAATTTAACAAACATTTAAACCAGGAAAAGTGTCATGTTTAAAAAATTAGCTTACAAACGTATGGAATGCTGAATTTGTGAGCGAAATATGAAATGAATTTGTATATGCTTTTTGAAAACACTTTTAGGTGAGTAAATGCCTTTGGTCACATCACATGTCTTAAATTTTTATTATGATCTCATAAAATACGCTGAGAAATGTGAGAGATGTTAACAGCTGTAGATTAAATAGATTCAATGAATTGAAACTAAATATGAAATATACAATAATAAAGATACTTGAAGAAATAGCTGCCTATTATAAACTAAAATGTTTACTTACGTAGTTTCAAATAGTAAGCTTCTGAATCCTGAGTAGAAGAATGGCGCAAAACGTTAAATCGTAAATGAACTTATCCTTATGTGTATAATTAACGATATATATATTATATATATATATATATATATATATATATATATATATATATATATATATATATATATATATATATATATATATATCATATACATATACATATATATGTGTGTGTGTGTGTGCATACTACTAGCCACCCAAATTGCAACACCAAGAAAGACAAGAGATAACACAACAAAATTTATTTTGCAGATAACATGTTGACTTAGATTAATTTAAAATATAAATGTTTCAAAATGTAAATTAATTAAATTTATACACTTCAGTGAAGTGTTGTTCCCGCCAAAATAAGTAGACATAGTATCTGCCGTAGTTAAAGATCACCGCTGTCAGAAACATCGCCATTGATTCACAGACTTTGGATGTGTTCTTGGGGTACTGCAGACCGAGCAGCTTCCACACGATGTAATAGTTGATCTGGTGTGGCGCAGCTGTGGATGTAATCTGGTTCACTCGTTGTGCAACCATGGACAATTTGTTTTCTATTGACTACAGATCTGCGGAGAGAGCCAATGAGGGAAGTAATTATATTTGGTGAGTGATGAATAACCCTTTAACAAAGCGTTACTAAAATGTTACGCTTTGTTAAAGGGACGCATTACCTTATTGAAATGGGGCTGTGGTCAAGCCTTGTAGGTAAGGAAGGACCAGTACCTCCGACACCACAGAGATGTAGCGCTGGCTGTTTAAGTCATTGGTAATGCGATGCGTACTAGAGGAGTGCGAGAGTTTTATCCAATACCGCAAAATTCCAAATATTTATAATTAAAATATATTTATAATTTATACATTTATACTTAAAAACACACTGCATTTGGGAAGGTTAACAATATTAAAGACTAGAAATATAAACATTAAGTTAGCTTTTAAGTATTAAGTATTTTACCCATAAATGATACGAAGATTAAAATGTAAAGTATGAACACCTTAGTACATAAATAGATGACAAATAATATGTAATAAATGAAGAATTGTATTTTAAACTTATCTCCTAATATATATATATATATTTATCTATAAATCAAAATATTTAAAATAATAACATTTCTTAATATGAAAATGTTCCTATTGTAAGTATTAATAATATAATCTAAAATAAATATTTTTTTAAATATGACATAGTTAACATCCAAAATAATAATAATTTTATACTTTTAAACTTATATAAAGATATTATATAGTTCTATACTTCATTAAAGTATATTTCATAAGAAAAATGTATCAATAAGAAATAACCTATTTAATAATATTCAGCTTTATTTGCATGATGACTAAAAACTTTAAGAGCATTTTCCAGACAGTTACTAATAAAAAAATTAGTATTAACTAAGCCAAATTAAAAATGATATATAAAACGGAAATTTAACTTTAGACAAAATAATAATCACGATGAAGAATAGAAAAGTCTCGGTCAATGCAGTGATCTTACGCTTAATTTGACTTATAATGTGGCTGTGAATTGATGGTGAATTTCACAATCAATAACTTAGGTTGAAGGATTATGTGGGACGGAAAGATCCTCTTCATTTAATTATAGTTTAAGAAACACTTGAATTGACAGCTACTTTCTCAAATATACTTAAAGTATTTTCAGAAAATAAAATCATTGCGAGATTGACGCAATGAAACTATCCCATTTTATGGATATTCATTCTATCTCCATTGAACAGACAGAAGTTGATCCAGTTATTGATGCAGAGAATGTTAATACTGGCAAAACAAACAGATTAATCCAGATTAATTATGGAAATTTGTTAATTGAGTTATTTAATTACGGCATTTTCAACTAACTCTGCAAATCTAATTACCATCTTATTACAAAATCAAAGAATGCAGTTATTAATGTAGTTATTTTTAAATTAATCAATTTAATAAAATGGTTAATATAAGTGAAACTGAAATAAATCTTGATTTTAACTAAGGAAATAACAGCCAATAATATTAGACTCTTATATATATATATATATATATATATACATAAAATGCATATATATATATATATATATATATATGCATTTTTTATTTCATTTACCGATTTTTGATTTATTTTCACATAAAATATTAAATGTATTGTAGTGGGAAATAGAATAATTATCCAATAATTGCGTTTGACAGAAATTCATACAGAGGAGAATATTTTCATAAAAACTGCGATTTAATAGATTTTAATAGTTTAAAAATATTTTCATGCAATTTTAGAAGTATTTTCATTCCTCTTCACATTCTTTGCTACATCGTATACATATAGTTTTGATATTATAGCATTATTCTTTTTAATCATTCTTAAGAAAGAACATATTTGCTTCAATTGTTTTAAATATATATTGTAAGTAAGGTTATGAATTGAAATAGCACTATTGCGCGATGTAAATACTAATATCATGTATTTTCCCTTTAGGCTGAATATATATTCTTAATTGAAAAATAAATTAATGTATTTTGCGTGTGTTAATCACCTTCTACATTTGAAATTAATAAATTTCACAAACGGGAATTAAAATCCTTTCACTTATCTTTCGCGCTTTTAAGATGTGCAGTATATGCTAATATTAAATTAATCATACAGAGAATGGGAATGACTTTAATATATAAATCTTATTTTTTAATGTATGTGTGGGATACAATACAGTATCTACATTATCAAGTAATTCACAAAACATTACACCACATTTTTAGATTTCCACATCACAGCTACTTGAAACAGCAGAATCGAATTTATCTTTTCTCTGGAGAAAAATCAAAAAATTTATACTTTTACCTTCAAATTACTTTTTTAAAATACTAGTTGTATGCCTCCTTAAAATGAAACAAAATACTATCGTGACTCAATTTAAAATGTATACTAGTCTATTTACGATGATAGCGAATGAAACTAACTTTAAAGCCGAATGCAGAATAGTTAAGAAATTTTATTAGAATGCTCTCTTTTGGATGCTTAGATAATTCAAAATCAAGTGTGTAAAATGTGTGCTCAAAAAAAAATTTTTTTTTAATTTTCAGCATTGTATAAATGAATTAAATTTTATTTTTTGTATGCAATTTTTATTTTTTAAATTATATGACAATACATAAAAGTTCAAAAGAGTAATCGTATCATTTCTATTAACAAATTAATATTCTTTTGGACATACGTTACAATGTAGATATGATATCTTGGAAACCGTTTGATAACAAACTAATTTCAAAATGGCAAAAGCTAAATTTAAGTTTTTCTATTATCCAGAAAATAACAATTGTAATTAATTCTATATTTAATCGAATTAAAAAAAAACTTAATTAATAGACTTCTTTCGTTTTTTAGTTTATATTTCAAAAATATCTTAATATAAATAAAATTCTGAAAAATTAGTCATAATGATCAAATATATACTTAAATAAATGCTAAAATATTCAATATACGCTATAAAAAGTCCTATAACATTACTGCCCATATGTGGGCAATGGCCTATATCTCTATGCCTCTATTTCTGTGAGAGGACTCTGAAATGTAAAGCCCATGTTTGAGTTAGGTGGCTAACTTAACGCATATTCTCCAATGTACAGTTCCAAAGCATGCTTGGTACTCAGTTTATAGACCCATTGAAGGGATGAAAGACTGAGTCAACTTTACCCAGTCCAAGGATCGAATGCGCATTTAAGCGCGAAACGCTGCTACCAAGGCACCGGATTTCTAATATTTAATATCATAACATTTAATATCATAACATTAAATATCTAATACCATATTTAATGCTAATAAAAATTTATATAAATAATCAATTTATATGTATACATACATATATGTATACATGCATACATACATACATATATATATATATATATATATATATATATATATATATATATATATATATATATATATATATATATATATATATATATATATATATATATTGAGAAGTGAATAGTGAATGTGCATAAATGATTACAATATAAGATAGACATTATAAAATTTTCTGAAAACTTAAAAATCATTTATGAAGTATTAATATAATTTTATAAATTTAAAGATTAGTTATTTGAATTCATTAATTGTATCAATGTGTTTGAATTTAATCCTTTGTTTGATGAAGAACATTAATTACTACATTTATACACCAGTTGCTTACTTAAATTGATTTTAGTGCTATAAAATTTCTTATAATATGAGAATAAATATTGCAAAATGATTTCTTAAAATTTGATTTTAGGCAGGTAAGCATTTAATTATTTTTCCTGACCTAAAGTGTTTAAGATATGCATTAAGGATGGTTATTATGTCTTTAATAAAATTTAAGTTTCTTTTAAGAAGGAATCACATACTTACATTCTTAATGAAGTATTTTATGTAAAATGATCTGATATTCTTTTGCATAAAACTTCAAAAATATTAAGATATTCTGTAATAGATAAAGTACTATATGTTTGTTATGCACTCTTGTTATTCTTGCAATAGTTTTCTATTTACTATCCATGAGAAGAAACATTTAATTTGCTCATGAAAAATTCATAAAATAAGAGATACATTTTTGTACATAAATATTTTCGTTGAAGTGATAAGTTATGCATTTTTCCATGTGAAATGTTTTCTAAAATATTTCTGCTAAAACTAAAAAGTTGTTTCTTGTTAAAATTTATAAATATATATTTTTTTAGAAATTTTATAAAATTTCAATATTTTATTGTTAACATTTAAAATCTATGTGAAATCGCGAAGAAAGATATACGTGACAGTTATATTTATAAATAATAAATCAAAGATTTTTTTTTTCAAAAATGAATATAAATTTTAAAAAATCAAAAAGTTATAATTTATTTCTACTTCATAGCAATAGGATTTTCATTTTTTCAACTTGAGGTGAACCTTGTGCAAAAATTCCTAATTTGAGTTTTTTAATCTCCTTTTCCCAAAGAACCATAAAAATGTTATTGATTATAAATTAATTGCTTTTATAACTTGATGATGTACTTAAAGTTAGCAAATATATGAAAAACCCATTGCTATAGTTTAATAAATTGATTTAAATAAAAACTAATTTTGAGAGATGTCTTCAGAGTCATATAGTTTTACAAGAGTTAAATAACAATTCATCTCTTAACAAACAATATACTTCATTCAAGAATAAAATAAAATTATTTACACAACTTAGAAAAAATTCTTACAAACTGTTACAATTTATTATGAAGTTATTAATTTCATGCCAATCTCTAGAAGTTTATAATTTTTATTTATCCTTCGTATTAATTTTTTCCAGTAAATTAATATATGCGCTTTGTTTTCTTAAATTAATAGAGAAGGTATAAATGTTTAATGTATTTAATTTCCAGTTTTTTAAAATTAACCGTATATTTTAACTTTTTAATGCATGTTTTAAATGAATATTTTTCTATATAATGTGTTCATTAAATCAGTTTTATTTTATGGTTCTACATATTTATTATAAGTTTACATTTTTCTGTTTTTAGTGAGATTTTTACGAACTAAACAAAATCTGTATTTAAATATAAAATCAGCATATTTTAAAGCGTTTGAACTTTAAATCTTATCCAGATCTATTTTTTATTAAATCATTATTTAATATTTAACAAAGGACAGATAAATAATGTAGACATTTTAATGTAATTTACTGAATATTTCTTGCTTTTCTCTCTTATGTTTACTTTTTGAATTGATTAAAACGCAATTCCAAAGAAAATATTTAAATGTATTTGTTTAGTTAATGAAGAAAATGTATGGTAAAATATATACGTAAAAAGTTGGCAATTCTCTTATCAACAACATGTTGAAAGTAAATATCAATGTGATATTAATAATGACAATGATTTCAAAAATAATATTTATTTAGAAACTACACAAAATATGACAAACTGATTAAGTTATAAATTTTTGAGCAATATTTCTACAATGAGTAATTTAATCATTTGAGAGTTCTTATCAAAAGTCATTCTTAGGTTGTTTAGATAAATAGATTTTTTATCACTAAAATTCGCCAGTATTAATATGGCAATTAAAATTCCAAATGCGCTTAACAAAAATGGGTTTTCCATAAATTTCTTAAAGTACCATTTTCTTAACCAATTTCTTCTACAGATTTTACGTTAACTTGATGAAAAGTTTTAGTATAATATGTGAATGCTTACGACGAATTTTTTTAAATATTAATATTTATTTATATTTATAAAATAAGTTATAATTATAAAAAATATCCTTTTAAATACTTTAAAAATTGCAATTTATTATTAAAAGATGTAATTCCTATCGCATATTAAAGAAGATTACAGTCAAAAATTCTTTCTATTGTTTTACGAAGAATTAACTTATACATATCATTCAAAACTTTATCCAATTTTTTTACATTTATTGTTTTCATATTAATAAAATGAATTGATTTAATTTAAGTAAGTTGGTATTGGAAAGAAAAAAGACTTAATTTAGTTCTTTTACTTCTAAAAATATTGGACAAAATGTCATCTACATCTTAAGAAATATTATTGTATTGCAAATGTTATAAGTGTTTATTTAATAATATAATTATACACACAAAAATCCAGAAGAAAAAGTTGGCAAAATAAAGTTCAAGTATAAATTAAAGAATTTCGATAAACCAAAATTAGTCAATATTTATGATCAATATTTTTTATTTTATTTATCATATAATACTTGCCATTAACCAAAAATTAGATTTAAAATTTAAATTTATTCGGAAGATTTTACAAACAGAAATTTTTCATGCAATAGATAGAATAAATGTTTCATGTCCGGATAACATAATTTATTTTTATTTCTGAACAATTTTTCCATATTAATTTTGGTAAAAACTCAACTAAATATTTTAGAAATTAAATTACACATATTTTTCTTTAGTTTACAATATTATTTTGTTAAGATTAAATATATGTAATTCCAAAGTTAAGGAATTATGTTTATAATGCCTTTTGCAAAAGTCAGCATACTGAAAACAAATTATTTAAAACAGCGCAAAAATGAAAGCATGAATATGATTAAAAAATGAGATCATGAATGAAAGCATCATGATTTATTCAAAAATAGTTTAAAACTATTATTGAATAAATCATGATGCTCATTTATATGAAAACATTACTAAAGTTAGGATAATTCATTTCTTTATTAATTATTTAAAAAAGCAACTGTTATGAAGTATTACATCATTTAATTTAAGCTACTTGAGCACGTTACAAAATATTCATGGTTAAATATCATCTTATTCAAATAGTCATAGTCTAAATATTTTGAGTTTTTAAACAATCTATCCCATCCTACAAGGAATCTGATTGAATGAAAGATTCAGTATTGAAATTCAAACTTCCATTTTTGAACTTTATTCTTAATTCATAGAACTATTCTTCAGATAAAAGAAAAAAAAATGTTTAGACATTGAAAAATGTTTATATTCACATCAAATAAATAAATTAAGGAGAATGTTTTCCTTCAACAAATCAGTATTCTTAAATTGGTTTTCCCAACTTTCTGACGAAAACTAATAAAAACTATGAATTACACAAACCTTGCTTGAATATAAATTTCAAAACATTTCATTACGTTTTCAATTGTTAAAGGAAATGAAAATTGTTTTGCTGAATAAAGTAGCATCTTAAAGCGAAATTTAATTTAAAATGACTTTGATGTCTGCAACTCAATTACATTTTGGAGTCAAATCAAATTTCTTTTTAGAATGTGAACAACAAAACTGAGATTTAAGGAAGGATTGACTTATGGTAAATTGCCATGCTGATATGGAACAAGTAAATTTACTTCAGTAATATTTAATTTGAAAAACAGAAATTCTCTGCGGAAACTTGCAGAGCAAATAAAATTAGATAAATTCAAGCATCAAGTAGTATGATTGAATAAATGATACAATATATTGTTGCGAATTATATAGATAATTATATAAATAACGTAGACAAAACAATTCTCTTATGATTCTTTCTGTCGCCATTTTAATAGGAAGTAAAACATACTCGATAAATATTTGCAGCACTCAATAATATCCAAAGTATCAAAGTTTAGTACTCAAAAATAATAAAATAGAATATTAGAATATTCAATTATTTTAAATTCCAATTTATTTTTGATACATAATTATGTATTTAGGATACAAATTTTATAAACCTCCGAATCACTACATTTTCGTATTCCTTACGATATAATAGAAATTGTATATGTGTCTAAGCACTTTATTAACTTTAATTAAAATCCATCATGAGGCAAATTCACAACGAAAATTTTTATTTATAAAATATATTATATTATATAAAACATATTGTTGAGAAACATTATATATTATACTTTAATATTTTAATGCAATAATTGTAGCTAATGATTTAAGTATATACATATAGAAAGTTTGAAATCAGTACTGTGTGTGTCCACCATACGAGCGATGAGAACCCATAAACTTTGGGTGATTGGATCAATGATATTGTGAATGTAATGCTGGGAAATATATTCCAACTGGCTTCGATAAGCTATGCAAATGAGTCTTGACCAAGGAAATCACAGATATTTACCTATATATATGATTTGGATATACATAGAAAAAATAATACACATACTGTGTACTGAAAACTGTTTGTGTGAGCTAAGAAACATGTGCATTGGGTATTATTCTTCTGAAATGCAGAACCTGGAATGCATCATAAAGGAGAAGGATCTCTGTCTGTAATTTACCTCATAGCAATCACAGGTGAATTTTCCCATGATTTAACCTATATAAGATCAACCATTATACCAGACATTTGTTTTGTATGACACCAGATAATGCAAAAGATATTTTTTTCTGTAACATCTGACATGTACTCTCTAAAATTGCACTTCTAATTTTTCAAAGATACATTGTGGACAGCAATTTGTTGTTAGTAGTCACACCATGCAGTGTTCCTCAAAGAAGAAGATGTCTGTCTGGGAGTTAGAAGCAGGCTGAATCTGTAATAAGAGAAACCTTTCATGCATTTGATGCTGGAAAAGAAAACACGACGAAGCATACAACTTAGACAATAAAGCACTTGTAGACGGGACTCAATATTATGCTAACACCGAGAACACCCTGCATGGCTGTCACAATCATGTAAATAAGGTGACTCTTGTAACTTACCATTGTGATATTGCATACGTTTAACACCCAATTCCACTGCGCCTGTTTCTTCCAAACATGCTTTTCTGTTATGACTTTTACCACTGTGTGCGGTATGCCATTTCTTGATTCAGGATCTCGGCTAATCGTATATCGAGGATGCGGCCTCATACGAAATCAGTAAGTAGTTGGTATTCAGTCCTTCGTTTTTGAAATATTTAATTGAACGTTTGCTATAGACATATATATATATATATATATATATATATATATAATTTGTTTGCAAAAATTAAAACAATGAAATAATTATGCAAATTAAACCAAAATGCGAATCATTATATATATATATATATTGATATTGATTCGCATTTCGGCTTGATTTGCATAATTATTTCATTGTTTTAATTTTTGCAAACATTTGTGCCAAGAGTTATACTCGTATTGTTATCAAGAAGTAGATGATTTAAGGAATTCTTTAAGGATTTTGCTAAAAAATTATAAAATCTATAAAAATAATCACCATTATTTTTGACCAGTATTAATTTTTTTTTATTAACTTTATGATCATTATATTATCATCTTGTTTTTATTCTTATAATTAGCTAGAACTTGACTCTTTAATGTTATGAAATGTTTCACTCTTAACTGCTGTAAATAAATGTATAACATAGTACTTTTTGTTTTATTTTTTAAATATAAAAATCCATTAAACTAATATATACAGCTTCCATTAAGCAGTAAATACAGGTACAGTGGTGTTCAAAAGTGTCAACTGTTAATTAAGCTCATAAAATTCTATTTTCGAAGGTAGTTTGATATTTTTAAATTCTCTTATGATCATTGAAATGAATCTTCAAGACATATTAAAATTATAAAAGTGTATTTTATGATTCTAATATGTACTTATGTGCATAGAAATGCATTCTTGGAAAAGAGATTATCTCAAGTTAGTTAAAACACAGAAAAGTTTAAACAAAACTGAGCATGTATTGTAATAACAGAATTTGCTTTGTCTAATTAGCTATTTTTTGATGAATGTTGTCGGAACAATAAGGTTATGTAGCGAATTTGTAGATTCTAAAAACAAAATTATACTCTTAGGTCTTGCACAATTTTAATTAGTTTTGTTTTTACATTTGGTTTTGCTCTTTGCTGCTTTCACATTAATTAAGAAAACAAATTATAAGATTGCCTGTGAACAAAAACTTTTTTACACAAGTGGTAAACGTTTAATAATGTAGAATATTAATTTGGGATTGCTGTTACGTTTGAACACTTTTAATCATGCAGCAGCATGAATATGTACACTGACACCTTTTTTAATGTGAGTATGATTAGATGGATTTTAAGATTTCTATCATTTTTAATGTTGAAAACATTTGTCAAATGGTTCATGATCCACCATTATTTTCCTAATTCCTTGATTGGTTTAAGAAATACCCAATATAAGAGTTTATGTGTATATATGTGATGACTAAAGCGTAATCCAAAGCTTATTTTAGATAATCTTCCATAGATTTGTAACTTTGCCACAATCACAGCATGATATTTTTCCACAGTACTATCATGCATTGATAAAGCATATGTTATATAGATCAAGACTTGATTAAGACAATGCACTGAATAACAAGTTTACAATTAAAAATAAAATTATTAAGTAACAAAAAAACAAATTTATGTATCAAAATTTGTTACTTAACACCAAAATTTTTAGCAAAATTATATACACCAAAATTTGTGACTTCAGAAAAATTTGTTTTGGTAAAAGAAATATTTTTTTTTTGCTTTTAAACATGATTCTGAAGATGTATTTAAATAAAATGAAAAATAAAACTTTATTTTTCATTTTATTTAAATACATCTTCAGAACCAGATTCCGAACCTGAGTTCTGGTAAAATCTCAAAAAGAAGTTTGTAAGAGTATTTCCTCGTAAATAGCAATATTTCAAGTATCAAAGCAGAAACTCCTTTTAATATCTTCTTTAAGAATATTTGCTAATATTAAAGAATTCAAAGTTCAACTCTTTTCGAAGATAAATATTCTATCGAACTGATGATAAACCTTTGCAATATCTGTTTGGACTAACTATAATTACAGTGACTTATAGACTATTGAGTAAAAAGAATTACAAAACAATGTTTAGAAATTTCACGATTTCTGAATGGAGAACTCTTCCATGCAATCCATTCTAGAATTATCGAGTTGTTCGTAAGAATAAAAAAATCCTACTTATTTTCTTAAATTAGATTAATTTAATGCTTAACTGAATAGGATGAATAATAGAGATTTAAGAGTTTTATTATCTTTTAAGCACTCATCCTAAACTACTTGATGGGACAAAAATGAGCCGTTAAAAGTCAAAAATTCGCGAGCTTTACTTTGTTAAGAATGATTTTGTTAAAAATCGACAAATATTTAACAAAATCATTTAAAACACATTCTTCTTCGTTATAAGGATGCTAATGGATTAATTTTAACTCCTGTTTGAATTGCAACTTTAATTGGATAAAAAAATATGTTTATTCTAAGCATATTATACTGAATCATAAAATATAATTTGTGAAATGATATTTTTTCACTTTATTCTTCAATTGAAACATCTCTCTCATTATGCTGATAAATTTAAGATAATAAAATACTAATATATCTTCTTTAATTTATTTTAAATTTAAAATGGAAAGAGTTCACAAGCTTATATTATAATAAAATTTAAATACTTAACATTTTAGATTTTTTTTCATAAACACAATATAAAATCTATACTGTTGTATATATTTCAGATATTTTTTCATAAAATTTTTAAAGTTTGATTTTTAATTATAACTTGTCTATGAGCCTTTTGGTTTTACCAGGTTTAAATCGTTAAGTAGAGGATATTTAATAACCACTTTGACTCATTATAAGAAGCAGAAAAAGGAATTTCTGATTAAAATATGTTTTTCGCATAGATAACCAAATATTGAAATCATTTTTTTTTAAAATTACGTCCTTATGTTGGCTCTTTTGAGCATAATAAGTCTTGCAGTCCAATAAAGAAAAGAAGTGTCTCCAGGAGTGGAGAGCATCTTGAAATGTGAAGAAGAGCGGGCTTTCTGGGGGGCAGAACATTTCCAAAGATGCTCGCCATCCATGTCAACATGTTCCCAACATAAAATGCAGTCGGCTGAATCCACAAGCCCTATGTGATATAGAGGTTTCTGGAGAAAATCAAGCCCAGTAAGTAACTTGAAGCAGGAGACCCCTATAGATCCTAATAGATCTCTGGGGATACATGCGCTTAGCAGGGTACTCCAAGAGGCATCAACTGCATTCTCTTTGTAATAAATTTTTCGTTGGTGATGCATAACCCGTTTTACAAGGAGTTTGACATTTCTCAGGCCAGTAGAAGTGTCTGGAGTGTTTTAAAAAGAAGTCTCTTTTGCGCGATTGTCTGCTTTTTCCTTACCAGGCAATCCGCAATGGCTAGGGATCCATTGTAAAGTAATTTCCTTTCCCGCAAACAGTAAAGTGTTAATGATGGTCTTACAGTTAAATATCGTCTTTATTTTGTAGTGTTTTTCTTACTGAAGGCATCTTCAACTTCTAAAAACTGCACTTTTAAGTGCAAGAACAACACCAGTCTAAAAGTAAAATATTGAAATCTAATTAGAATGCATTTCACATAATTATTTTTCTAATATTAATTTAAATATCCATACCATTTTTATCCAGATTATATATCTTTTATTAAAGGAATTATAAGATTAAAAACTGAAAATCTTCAAGGGTATTACATGTGAAGGTACTTTGTTACTTCTAGAAACAAAAAGTAAGATTTGCTCTGATTTCATTAAAAATTAAATGAATCACATGAAAGAATATAAATAATTTAAAATTTCGCTTGAAATATCTACCTGAATGTTTAGTCACATCACAGGCTAACAATCGAAATTATTTTAATAAAATGTTGATTTTGAAGAAGAGTGATAAAACTTTCGAAGTTGTGAAAATATTACAATAAAAGACAAATATATAAAACCGATAACAACAAAATAATTTTAATAAAGTGAATGGCAACTATAATCCCCATATTGCATGTTACTTTAATACTCATGGGAACAATTATTATTAACAATGAAAAATAAAATGGACTTCTACATTTCTGCAATATCTTTTTCACATATTCAAAATGCATTTCTTATTATAATAATATGTTATTGGATATACTATTTTTGCAGCCCTGAAAATAAAATGAGTATCAACAATTCTGCACTATCTTTTTCACATATTCAAAATGCATTTCTTCTTATAATAATATCTAGGACTTAACAATATTTCTGACACAGTTTTTGTTCACACAATTTCTTATTACCACAGTTGCTGAGATAATTTGAGTATCATTTTGTTTGAATTTTTTTTTAACTGTTGCATGAATAATTTTTGAAACATTATTTGAGACCATCAAAATTTTAAAAAAATCTTGCTTTTAAAGGCACCAATAATACAGCAAATAAAAAAATCACATCTCATACAGTGAAAACCAAAGTATAAGTTCCGCATCGAGATGTAATAGACATATATTTATCTTAATAGTTATAGTTTACGTCTGTGAGAGAATTGAATAGCAATTCAAGATTGAAAATGATTAAATTAACTTCACCTAAAAATAGCGATAAAGAAATAAAAATATAGCCTCAATTTTTTCATTCAAAGGAACTTTTCCCACGAGAAAAACTTGGGTGATCTTACTGTAACCAAAAAAGCAATATTAACTTTTTGTACTTTTGTCTAGACAGTCAAGAAGAACTATCCCTCACTGCTATTCTTAGAAGTCTAATATAGAATCATAAATTTTACAATGGAAATGTGATCCAATCAAAAAATAAGTTGAAAAATTGGAACCGATAAAAATATGAAAAACGAACAATTGGAATGAAAA